>CM076575.1:1985446256-1985714061 GCA_034641835.2 Pinus albicaulis | reverse complement strand
AAACTACCATAAATGATAGAAGTTATAGGGGCTTCGTGTCAGGTGCATAAAATATTGAAATGAATTTGCCAAGTGCACCATTATCAAGACCTACATGTACCCACAAGTTGTTGGTGAGTATAATTTTTTGTTCATTGTGTAGAAATTTGAATAACTGTTAAATTATTCACCGAGATTATACTGATCACGCACTATTTGAGCTTCATGCATAATACATAACCTCTTCTACTATTGATCATCAATTTGCGGAAATTAAACAATTGCATGCGCACATTAAAACCATAAACAATCACACATATAAACACAGTATTTATGGGAAAGCTTAAATCTGAAAACCCCCAACTATCTGTATATTATAATGATAGATATCATGTAACAATAATTGTACAAACTCCTCACAAGCTCTCACTACAATCTCCAATTGTTACACACTACACAAGCTCAGATCATACAAAACACATGCTCCAATCTGGTCCACCTGTTAGCCTACCTCTACTGCGCAATCCAATATGGATAATACTTGGATCCAGGTTTGAATCCCACTAGTATGTATTGTAAAATCCTCATTTTCCTCTCCATCAATGTGTGTGCAAATCTCATGCACCAGTATAGTCACAACTAATAGTCACACTGCTCTTTCACCTACCTCTCCACTGGTCTCCACTAAAACTATCCATGCACTGCAGTTAACTGATGTATTCTTTAGTTTATTTATGAGTTAATAATTAGTGAATTCATTATTAATTAATTCACACCACTCTCACTAATTGTATCAATCAGTTAGACTAGATACAACTAGTTCAACTAAGTTAAACCGAACACAACTCCACCAACTGTCTCATCAACTCCACCAAACTCTGCCACTGAAGTCCTAGCTGAAGTCAACCATGCATGAGCTCACCAAACCCTTAGGAATAGCGTAATTCCTCTGTCAGATGCATGAGCCACTTCCAAGGCTCGAACTGAAGTGCTCCAAGAGAGTAAACTGAAGTTTAGAGTCCAAATATTATTGGAAGCTAATAATAATGATCAATATCTATTTTAGGCGGCAACCTAAAAATAGATTCCTTGATATGTCTAAAAATGAAGTCCATATGTTTTTTCAGCTTAAACCAACCATCCACAAAATAGCATCCTGCAACTCATAGAACATGATCCATATGTCTAAAAATAGACATAGTCTAAAAATAGACTTTGCGCCAAAAATAGCCTGCGGGCCCACTTAGTGAAGGCGACTTCTGTCCACTAAGCTCCTCATCTTGTTGCAATCTCAACACTCCCTCTCAATAAGATAAGGATTATCTGCAACCCCTATCCTGCCTCTGTGGTATTTGAATTTTCTCCTGGTGAGCGCCTTCGTCAAGATATCAGCATCCTGATCTTCCGTAGGAATGTATGAAAGTAACATGATTCTTTGTTGCACACAATCTCTGATATGATGATACTGGATATCAATGTGTTTATATATATCATGAAATACTGTATTAACCGAGAGTTTGATGCAACTCTAATTATCACAATAAATCACATTAGGCTCTAAGTGTGAACCGAACAACCCAACCAGGATCTTCCTCATCCATATAGCCTCGCATGCAGCCAAACTCGTTGCCATATACTCAGCCTCTGCTGAACTGAGTGCCACGGATCTCTGCTTCCTACTGTACCAAGGAACTGTTGTCGACCCGATACTGAAAATCCCTCCAGATGTGCTCTTTCTGTCAGTTGGGCTCCCTGCCCAATCTGCATCCGTGAAGCCACACAGCTTCACCTCATCTAACTATCTGTACCACAATCCATATCCCGATGTGCCTCTGAGATAACGCAATACATGCTTTCTTGCCTTCCAGAAGAGCTTGGTTGGCTTAACCATAGCTTGTGAAAGCTGGTTCACAGCATAGCATATGTCGGGTCGTGTATTGACCAGATACATAAGCGACCCCACCAACTGTCGATAAACAGTGGCATCCACTACCTGTATTGAAGTAGCATCCTCCTTCCTCCAACCACCAGGAAGAGGAGTATCAACAGGCTTGCAGCCATGCATGTTGAACTTCTCTGATCTCCCGGGCATACTTACCCTAAGAAACAAACGAGTCCACTGCTTCTTGTTGCCAAATTTCCAATCCCGAAAATAATGAGGAAGCCCAAGTCCTTCATCTCAAACTCTTTGCAAAAATCACTGTCAAAAAATCAAATCATCTACATAAAGAGTACAATGATCAGCAACTTACCCTCCACCACAATCTAGTATAGGTTAGGATCCACCTCACTCTTGGAGAATCCAAGTCCGGTGAAATAATTGTCTATCCGTGTGTACCAAGCACGAGGTGCTTGTTTCAACCCATACAACGCTCTCTTGAGACTGCACACATGCGAATCGCTACTGAAGATCTTGAAACCTTCGGGTTGTTCTATGTACACGTCCTCCTCAATCACTCTGTTGAGGAACGCAGTCTTCACATCCATATGTTGAATGTGCCACCCCATCTGTGCTGAGAGAGAAAGAATTGTCTGTATGGAAGAATACCTTGCAACAGGTGCAAAGGCCTCCTCATAATCGATCCCCTCAATCTGTGAAAAGCCTCGGGAAAATATTGCCTTATACTTCTCCACACTCCCGTCAGTTGCCTGCTTCACTTTGTAGATCCATATCGAACCCACCACTGATTTCCCCTCCGGCCTTGGGACAATCTCCCATGCACTATTTCTAACAATCGAATCATACTCTTCCACCATGGCATCTACCCATGCGGGGTCCTCCACAACTTCATCGAAAGAGGATGGCTCTGTCACGATACACTTTCTCATAAGAGCCATGTATCTAGTATACCGGTCAGGTGACTGTCTCTGTTTGCGCTATGCTGTAGGTGGTCCTACAACCTTCTCTGCATCTTGAGCCAGTCGCTCAGCTTCTGTAGTGCGCTTCCGCCCTCTGATGGTTGGCGCTGCATGAGTGGTTTCTTCCACTCCATGAACTTCTTCTTGTGGCTGATCCACATCCTGAAGCTCATCCTTAGGAACTATTAGCTCCTCATCTACATGCAAGTGTGGCTCTCTCTCAAGCGAACACTGCATGGCTTTCTCCTCCTGAAATTTGATATCCCATCGCACAACAGTCTTGCGACTGTCTGGAAAATACACACGATATTTTTGGGGCGTATCAGTGTACCCCAAAAATATCCCAACCTCACCGAAAGTCGGCTCCAGCTTCTTCCTGGCATCCTTCGTCACATGAATGTAACCAAGTGAACCAAAAATCCTCAAATGGGAAATATCAGGCCTCTTACCAGAAAATGCTTCCTCGGGTGTACTCATGCCAAGTATCTTATGAGGACAACGGTTCTGCACATATACTGCAGTATTACATGCCTCCGCCCACAAGTGAATGGGTAGGCCATGATCATGCAACATCGCCCGTGCAACACCCACGATCGTTCTGTTCTTCCGCTTAGCAACCCCGTTCTGTTGTGGGTTATGAGGTGCTATGAGCTCTCTACGAATTCCTTCTGCGCTGCAAAAGTCCTTGAATTTTCCAGAGATGAATTCACCACCATTGTCGCTCCTAAGAGCCTTCACATGCTTCCCCGATTCCTTCTCAACCAGCGCCTTGAACTCACAGAACTTTGAGTATGTCTCGCTCTTCTTCTGCATGAAGAAGATCCGGCACTTCCGAGAAAAATCATCAACAAAGATCACATAGTACTTGTGCTTTGCTGTCGAAGCTACTGAGAAAGGTCCACACACGTCTGTGTGAATTCTCTCAAGGATCGTCGTGGCGCGACTATCCTTCTCGTGAAAGGTGGCTTTCACAAATTTTCCCAAGTTACATCCCTTGCACTGATCTGACTGCGCAAGAGTACCCTTAGGAAGCCCAGTAGAAATCTGCTGCAGTATCTTCAAAGCTCCATGGTGAAGGTGGCCCAATCTCCGGTGCCACAACTCGCCATCATCCTGACTCACCACTCCTTCTGCCTTGCCTGCCATTGCTGCGCAGCCATCTACCTGCAATTGATAAAGGTTCTTAACTCGAACCCCTATCCTCCGGGTCTCACCAGTTGCCTTACTGCGCAGGAAAGCCTTTCCTTTGCTAAAGACAACATCATATCCCTTGTCTTCTAACATCGCCACAGAGATAAGATTCTTCTTCAATCCTGGAACATGCATCACTTCCTTCAATATGAAGGGTTTACCAGACTCCCTCTCGAAATGGTCTGGGCTGCGGGTAAACGCGTATCTGCATCTGTCGCCCATCTCGATGTGCACTCCAAGATCTTTCTCATCCAGATCAGAAAACAAATCTCGATCTCCTGTCATGTGAAAAGACGCACCACTGTTCAAGAACCAAACTGAACCCATCACACTTGATACCAAGCACGCGATCGGCGAAAAATCCAGCTCAAACTGCGAGGCTAAGGCCTCTCTCGCTGCAGATCCAGCAGCCTGCTTATTTTTCTTCTTCTGCGGACAATTTGTGGCATAATGTCCGTGTTGGTGACAGTGAAAGCACTTCACCTTGGACATGTCCTGCTTCTTGCCTTTCGCACCGGAATGAGAAGATTTCTTGCTCTTCCCCTTCTTTTATTTGGTAGCCAAAGCGCAATTTTCTTCATCAGATGCCTTTAATGAAGAACCATCCCTGGTATTTCACCTTATCTCCTCTTTCACAAGATCCGACCAAAGTCGCTCCCATCCTGGCAATTTCTCCCGACCATTGACAGAATCCTGATAGGAGTGCCAACTCTTCAAAAGCCCAAGGAGAGCCAAGCTCACCAAGTCTTTATCAACAACAATAACCCCCACACTTCCTAGCTCATCCCTGCATTGGATTTTCGTGAGGTACTTGGGCATACTGTTTCCTTTCTCCATATTTATGTTCCTGAGTTTGTCCTTGAGCGCCAACTTCCTATGGTCACTCTTTCTTTGGAATAAATCTATCAAAGATTTCCACATCAAGAATGGAGATGATTTACCATGAAGGCTGGACACTATGTGATCCTTCATGCCTTCCAACAGAATCCTTCGACACTTTGCTGTCTTATTTTTCCATGCGTCAAGTACGGCAGCATCACTAGAAGTAGGCTTTGGAAGTTACTGCATCTGTAGACTCCTTCAACCCATTTGTCATCCATTTTAGCCTCCATCTTTTATCCTTCCATGCAATATAATTTGAGCTGCCCTCAAGGGCATACTCCAATCGCAATCCGTTAAAAGACATCTCAACTTCGACACCAAGAAAACACTGCTGCAAATTCGAATTCCACTAGCACAAAACTCAACCGCTTCAATGTCTTGCAATTGCTCCAATGATCAATACTGCTCTGATACCATGTATAAATTTGAATAAATGTTAAATTATTCACCGAGATTATCCTAATCACACACTATTTGAGCTTCATGCATAATACATAACCTCTTCTACTATTGATCATCAATTTGCGGAAATTAAACAATCGCATGCGCACATTAAAACCACAAACAATCACACATATAAGCACAGTATTTATGGGAAAGCTTAAAGCTGAAAACCCCCAACTATCTGTATATTATAATGATAGAGATCATGTAACAATCATTGTACAAAATCCTCAAAAGCTCTCAGTACAATCTCCAATTGTTACACACTACACAAGCTCAGATCATACAAAACACATGCTCCAATCTGCTCCACCTGTTAGCCTGCCTCTACTGCGCAATCCAATATGGATAATACTTGGATCCAGGTTTGAATCCCACTAGTATGTATTGTGCAATCCTCATTGGCCTCTCCATCAATGTGTGTGCAAATCTCATGCACCAGTATAGTCACAACTGATAGTCACACTGCTCTTTCACCTACCTCTCCACTGGTATCCACTGAAACTGTCCATGCACTGCAGTTAACTGATGTATTATTTAGTTTATTTATGAGTTAAAAATTAGTGAATTAATTATTAATTAATTCACACCACTCTCACTAATTGTATCAATCAGTTAGACTAGATACAACTAGCTCAACTAAGTTAAACTGAACACAACTCCATTAACTGTCTCATCAACTCCACCAAACTCTGTCACATGAGTTCTAATTGAAGTCAACCATGCAATAGCTCCACTAAACCCTAGGAATAGCGTAATTCCTTGTCAGCTGCATGTTCCACATTTGTGACTCGAACTGAAGTGCTCCAAGAGGATAAGATAATGTTTAGAGTCCAAATATTATTAAGAGCTAATAATATTCGACATATCTATTTTTAGACTGGAAATCTAAAAATAGATTCCGCCCAGTATGTCTAAAAATAGAAGTCCATCTATTTTTTCCGACTTTACCAACCATCCACAAATAGCATCCCGCAACTCATAGAACATGATCCATATATCTAAAAATAGACATAGTCTAAAAATAGACTTTGCGCCAAAAATAGCCATCGGACCCACTTAGTGAAGGCGACTTCTTTCCATTAAGCTACTCATCTTGTTGCAATCTCAACGCATTGCCTAAGAGTAACTTTTCATCCAAATGTTCACCTTCTATTGTAGCAGAAGTTTATTGTCTATGTTGTTATGCAGACCAAATCACTACTAGCATGTTAAATTTTTAATTTTTATCGTTTAATGACGTTCAATTAAAATAAAAAATAAAAAATCCCTGGAAATATGATTATCTTGCTCTATTTCTATCGATGCTTGAGGATACAATAACGTATATTTTGAAAACACTCTTGTTGAATAATTCCAAAATATGTATGCTTACCCCTTCAAAATTTACATAACATACATATCAACATCTATATGAATTTCAATTCATTATTACTTTGTCTTTTATATGTTTTTAGATTGAATGTTTGTCTGCTTAACTACTCATGCTATTGTTCAATTATGTTCAAATAAAAAAAAATGAAATTCGAAGACTAGTAATACATTTTCTATGCATACATAACTCATTTATGATTTAATCTAATTTTATTATGCCTCCAAACTAACAATAAATTATTTTCTCCTTTCTCATATATGCCATGAAACAGTCAAAATGTAGATAAAAACGCATGAAGACGTCTTATTTATGCACAAAACAAAGATACAATAAATGCATGTCAACAACTAATTTAAAAAAAAATGTAAAAAGCCTACTACCTCAATTGCATCCCTTCCCACCTTAGGTTCTCTCCTAACTCTGCATACCAATTCACTTCATCTTCATCAAAACCAATATAACCCCCCCCCCCTCACCTCAATGATGAACATTTTTGCTTTCAACAAAGAATAAATAAACTTTCTACCATGCATGTTTTCATAATATGCAAAGAATCATACCCAGGTATGAAAATAAGAATTTTACATGGTATCCTTTCTTTCTTTCATTGTGTGACATCTAGATATACAATCATGATGATGTGTTGCCCGTGATCTGGAACTATAAGTAGGTTATCGAGATAGCAAGCAGTGTATCGATTTTGACGTCTTGGAGGAGAGGGACTTGGAGCCCCCATCAGTTCAGCCCTAGAGGAAGAGGATTAAGATGGATATGATTTCCTACTATATAAACCACATTTTGATTGATATTTTGTATTTCCTTGGCATTTCTCCACGAGGTGTTGCGGATGTGCTTGAAATGTTGTTTAAGACTGCATATTATCTCACTAGGGGTGGTGAAACTGATATATTTATCCCCATGCATCTCATGATCTATTGAAATCTATTGCAGCAGAAGAAGACATATGTTAATGAAAATGAATAAGTTGATGTGAGACAATTGAAAAAGACTAGGTTATTAGGGTATTGGGGATTGGACAAAGTGGATTGTCTTCCTGGTAAATCTTTGGGACTTTGTCATAGATCTAGTTTTTTTCTTAGATCTCTCTCCAATCTACTGTTAGTGGTATTGTATGAAACCTTAGCTTGTGTATTGGAAGCAAACAAACCCCATGTTTTTGTTGTTATTGGGTTCCAACTTGTGCTTACTTTTTAGTTCTTTTGGAATTTTCTTGTAATTTTTCTTTGTCATAAGGTTATTGACAATTGTTTTATTGATGAGACATCCAATTGATCTTGATAGTGAGATTGAGTTGGTTGATGCTCATTATTGTTGCTTATTTCATGTCTTTTTAATCCTTATTGTAATAGAGAGAGGCCTACAAATGCTTCATACCTCTATTTCATTATTTCAAGTAAGGGACGTTTTGATTTAATTCTAACTTTTATCTCCTCTCATTATAGTAAGTAAAACGAATGGTGCAATTCAGTGGTAAATTGGATATTTAGTTTCTATTGAAAGTGTTATTTATATTATATCCAAAAGAGAGTTTAAATATTTATATATATTATATCCAAAAAAGAGTGTAACATTTATTGCACAATCTAATTCTAACCTTTTGTAATTTCCCCTATTTTTTCTTTTGTAGAATTTTGGTTTTGGAGAATGGTTTCTAGGTTTGATATCAAATTTTGTTGAGTTAATTAATTTATTAATGTGATTTAACAAGTTATATTCCTCAAGTTAAAGAATCCTCATAGCTAGGAAGCAGTGAATTTAAAAATTTACACAAATCCTTCTTAGAAGAAAACTTAAACAAACAAAAAAATTGACAATCTAATTATGTCCTTTTGTAATTTTCCCTATTGTTTCTTTTGTAGACTTCTTGTTTTGGACAATGGTTTCTAAGTTTGCTATCAATTTTTGTTGAGTTAGTTAATTTATTAACTTGATTTAGCAAGCTATATTCCTCAATTTAAAGAATCCGCGTAGCTAGAAAGCAATGAATTTCAAAATTTACATAAATCCTTCTTAGAAGAAAACTTAAACAATGAGAAAACAGTTGTGCTTTATGTATAATGTTTTTGAGAAACTTGACTTCTTGACATATTATTTATGCAGGTCATAGATCTTCAACTTATAAAATGTAGCCTATTTGGGGATATTTTTGATAGGACTGGCCCATAGGCCTGATATGCCTTCACAATTATATTTTAGGTGTTGCTAACATAGTGAAAACTTAGTGATTTTTGGAATGTGGACTAAACTTGGATGATTTTGGGATGATTTAAACTTGATGCGGATTAATAATACATTGTTTTGATTTACAACGAATATAGATAATTTCCTAAATGTGATAATCAACAATAATAGAGAATATAAATGGAAATAAGAATACAAAATACATTTTGAATGTCACCATATCAAAGATGCGAATTGAAACAAATTATTGAATTCCCTTCATCAGACGAAAAGGAAAAGAAAATTACTGGATGCCCTTCATCAAAAGAAATAGACTGTTTAAAATGAGGCAAAAGTAATTTGTACCTAGGGTTTCCTCTTAGTAGAAGTTTCTCATTCTATAAAATCAATATTTCTTCACAATGGTTTTAAATATTTCATTGGTAAAGTAAGTGGTAGATTGTATATAGTTCAACCTTCATCGTCTTGATATGTCAATTATTATTTTAATTTTGTGCTACCAATTTAACAAAAATACACAAAACAACCTAAAACTAATACAATAATTATTATTTCAAATCGAAGTATAATTTTCCAATTTGAAAATCCTATCGGCATCTCTTTGCACCGTTTGGGTAAATTTCTAGTGAATAGTCATCTACAAATATCACAACTTGGAATACCTATTTATATTTCAATGGAGGTGTCGTCTCTTTGCACCTTTTGGGGCAATTTCTAGTGAATAGTCATCTGCAAATATCACAACTTAGAATACCTATTTATATTTCAATGTATTTGTTGCTACTAATTACGATATAAGTGTTTTTAATTTGGAATAGGGTTTTCATCATCTTAATTTAATTATCAAGAATGGTATGGATTTAGCTTTTTTATCTTATGGTTTTCATAATTTTGATTTAATTATCAATAATCATTAGGTGAATGGTAGAGATTTAACTTTCGTGAGTTATGGTTTTTTGGGCATGTGGTATTGATAAGTTATGGTATTTGCTCATGGTATTGTAACAAAGCATATTTAATACATGGTAAATCTAGAATAAATCTTTATTATTATAAATATTAATTTCTGTGTTTTTAAATGTATATATATGTTGAATTTTAGCAAATTGAGATGTATAATGAAGTTTTTTTATAGATATATGCCTATAAAATTGTAGTAACCATTTAATGATACATAACTTGCTAGTAAATTTGAAATCAAGATAATTTCAATTATAATCAAAAGAAAGTGATTGAATTGTATTCTAAATGCAGGTTCAAATGATCGATGGACTCTGCTTATCATGTTGGGTAGGTTCATGATTCTCAATATTGGGTCATCCAATACTAGTTTTAATAAATAACCCTTCAAACCTATATTTGTCGATTTTTACTTTGCACTTCCTCCTCGAATTAGCAATGGTTTGGTCTGCAAAGTAAAAAATCAAAATATGCACCTAAGAAACCAGATTCGTTCCCTAGGGGTCTTATGTCCTAAATAGGGTGAATCAGACAAGATTCGTTCAGATTCGTGTCCTTCGGGTCGTTTCTGACTGAGTCCGGTCGAGACATGATCGTGTCTAGGACGTGTCTGATCGGGACACGATCGTGTCCCAATTATGGGACACAAATCCCAAAAAAGGACTCTCACACGGCTTTAAAAGTACGATTTGGCCATTCTCACTTCACAATTAGCTTATTCTCTTTCTATGGGTTTGTTATGGGTGTGTGTGAGCGAAGAGAAAAGGGTATGGGAGAATTTTAGAGGTGATTAAAGCAACAAATAAGTGCATTTTGTCTCCATTTTTTTCCATTTTTATTATAGAAATTTGCATGCACATTTCATTTACAAATTTGTGTAGTTTTTGTTTTTTTTTTATAGAATTTATGGCTCAATCAAGGGCAACGGGGAAGGGGAAGAGGAAGGGGAAGAATGTCCCCATTGGATATGCCCCTCTTCTTCCAATTTCACCAGGGTTTGAAAGTGTTCCCTCTATTGGAAGTAGGGTTGCAACAACATCTTCAAATGTTAAGGGAAGACAACAACATCAAGATAAAAAATATCCCTTGTGGAAATATGTCACAAGAGAGCAAGGGCTAAGCAGCAAGATGAAGGGAGGAGGCAGTGTTTCTTGGAAATGAAACTATTGCAACAATCATTTCATGGCACATATTACCGTATGAAAGCTCATTTCTTGGCTTTACCAAGTTGTGGAATTTTAGAATGTACATGAGTGTCTTTAGTAAAGAGGAATGAAATGGAAAAAGAAGCCAATGCTGGTATGGAAAATATGACTGCAAAATCTATTTAAGAAAAATGATGATCTCCTTCCATTCTTGAGGATAAGCGACAACAAATTTGCATTTGATATTTCTGGTGGAGGACAAGCTACAAGGAGTACACCAATCTATCATTGTTGAAGATTGTGGATACACAGTTTGCCTCTTCATTCATCATGTTGAAGAGGTTGAGGGAGGTCAATACCACTCTTGGGGCCATGGCTATTTCAAAGTTTTGGTATTTTTAGAGAAATACATATCAAGCAGCCTCAAAAATATTGAAGGAAACATTATTAGATGATGCTTGGTGGGAGAGGGTATATCTAGTTATTCATATCAAGGACGCTATCATTCCTTTGCTTGAATTTGCAGATACGGAACAACCCATCCTAGGAGAGGTTTATGAGGGATGGGATTCCATGATTGAGTTTGTGAGGAGAATTATTTTACAAAGTAAATGCCCTAAGTATGAGACATCATCATAGGCCTTCTTCACCACCATACAAGATATTTTTTTCAGCAGATGGGACAATAATCACACACCTTTACATTATTTGGCTCACTCATTGAACCCAAAATACTACAACCATGAGTGGCTAAATGGTGGGCCTTCCCACAAATTCCCTCCTCACATGAATGATGAAATTTCACAAGGGAGGAAAGATGAATTCTGGTGGGATTTTCAGGATAGAGCATCGCTTGATGAGGTGGAGGATGCCTTTGCAAATTTTTCCACTGGAACTAGTCAATTTGCAGGATATGATGTGATTAGAGACAGGGGGGATAAGAAGCCCTATTATTGGTAGGAAAATCATGGGGAAACAATCCCTCTTATACAACATTTAGCCATGAGGCTCCTCTCTCAGGTGACTTCATCCTCTTATTGTGAGAGGAATTGGAGCACATATGGGAATTTGTATAGTTTCAAGAAGAGAAGGCTTGATCATTCCAAGACAAAGACAATGGTGTATGTTTACACCAACCTACATCTTATTTACAGGCAAAGGGATGAGTGGTTTAAGGGAAATATGTGGGATGTATTTCCTAATGATATGGCTTTGGATAGTAGTGTTGAGTTGGAATTGGCCAACTTGGATCTTAATGAGCTAGTGCCAGAGCCTGCCACTTCTGATGATGGTGATATCATAGAGGGGCCATCCTCCGCACCAGTAGATGTAGAGATGACATTGGATACAGAGAAGGAGGATGAAATAGAGGAGAGAAGTGGTGACCATGATGATGAGTACAGTGATGCTTATTTTGATGATGAGGATTGATGACTCATGAGCTACCTACTACCTTGACGCTTGTATTTGTTTTCATTTTGTATTTGCTATTTCTATTTTTCATTGGCATTGCTACTACCTATGTAGCACATTTTTATTTTTATGACTTAATAAGAAAACTATAGTATATTGTATTTCTCCTATTGGATCATTGATGAATATGTCATAATTGTATTTGTAATATGTATGCATATTGTTACTTTTTGTCTTTGTAAAACTTACATCTAGATGAAGATCTATGTTTGAACCAATGAATTTTTATCATGAATGAGAATTTGTGATTCGAGTGTCGACGGACACATTTACCCCTTGGAAAAGGACACGCTTTATATTATTTTACTAATATATATCTATATATATATATATATATATATATGCATATATTTTAATAAAATAATATATAATATGTCTTGTTCCGGGGGGTCAACGTGTCTGTGTCTGACACTCGAAACCTCGTGTCCTTCGTGACCCGTGTCCCCATGTTAGGTAACTTAGATATGCATTGTTCATTTTTCCTGGGTAGGGAAACTTCATATCTGTGTGAGGCACAGTAATATTTATCTCGAAGTTGAAAGTTTCCCTCTAGCTTGTAGATATAAATTCTTGTTTATCTTATGCTTATCACATGTATCATATTGTGATGGTTGGATTTGAAAGGTTTATTTTACACCAATAATAAAGTATTGGTATTTTAATAGGATTGTATGTTGCTTAGATTTGAGAGATTTATTTTACACCAATATTTAAATATTAATATTCTAATAGAATATAAATAATAATATTTTGTGTGTGAAATAATTTTATTTGTTTACAGGGTAGAATCTTGGGTATTATAACTTTTCAACTTCCAAGATTTTTTGATAATATATTTTTTTTTTGGCCTTCAACTATCTCGAGCCCCAAAATCTCGTTATGTGGAAATGTAGCTTAGCCACAAAAGAAATATGGACATCATTGTCCAGAACAATTTGATGATGAAATTAAACATCAGATTTTCATATATGGTTTATTTTGGAAAAATATGAAATTAAATATCAAATTTCTAGTTAATTTTGGAAAAATTATAAATGTCAATAGAATATTTTATTTTATAATTTTTTAGTATTTTTATTTCACAGTTTTTCGAAAAATAACTATACATGAAAATATTAATTCAAATTGTAAAAATCTACACTCTCAAATCAAATTAAATACCATACATAAACATGGTCGTTAGGAGCATTTACACAACCATACAATAGTCACACCCCACTAGGTGCACCAATGGTGTGAATGTTTGTTTTTTCATTGATTTTTACAATTATGTTAATCTATCTATCTAACAATAACAACCCACTAGGTGCACCAATGATGTGAATGTATGTTTGTTTGATTGAATTTTACAAGTATGTTAATCTCTCCATCTAACAGTAATAGCAATGTTACCTTAAGCTCTATGTCCATCTTTTCCTACAAAGACCTTGAGGATCAATTATTAATAGTTGATCCACTTAACCTCATAGACCGTAAGGTTCTAAATGAGGGTTTAGAATAGTGTATGTTGCCTCCTTAGAAGTAGAAATTGATATTGGATTTGAACTTTATACCTGGTTTCGACCACCTGGTTTTTGCAACATTATTTTAGAAATTACTAATACCCTGCTCAGGAATTTGCATGATCTCCCATTGAATCCTCTAAATACTTTATATGAATACACATTGATGCATTGGAATTTGTAAAATGTACAATTGAATGCAACACAATAGTCGTCACCTTCACCTCTACGCATTTATTAAATGAGATGGAAACTATTGGATGCATGGGTTGTTCATAGTTAACTTTTTCTGCCAACCTTTCTGGGATTTGAGATGATGATGAGAAAGAGTTTGGTATAAATAGTTTTTGTGCTCTTTTTTTTTCTGGATTGAAATGTAGTTCGAATTACTATTGAAATTTTAGTTTTTTTTTTCAATTTTGTGACTTACTGTGATAGAATATTATATCAAAGGAGGACACTCAACACAAAATATTGAAGATTTCATTCCAATACATTGAAATTTATACACAAAATGAATTGGAGATTTAATAGTGAATCTCCCGATTATTAATTATGAATTTTCTACCATCGACTAGGAAACAACCATCATATTTAATCACATGTATTTTGTCGAAATGTGAATAGGCTTGATTATTATGACAACTCCCTTTAATCATGACCTACATGTTGACCCACATGTTGGTCTAAGTCTCATCTAGGCTACATAATTAAGATTTTCTACAACGCACAACTTACTTCTACAAATTTCAAATTTATTATTTCCAAGAGGCTTGGTGGATATGTTAGCCACATTTTCATTTGTATTACAATATGTTAAGTCAATTTCTTTTTATCACACTTTTTCTCTTACATAATGATGTTTTTTTATATATGCTTTGACCTTGCATGATATACAAGATTTTTTTCCAATTTGAAAGTGTTTTGATTGTCACATCTGATTAATTTAGGTGCTTGTTATGTTTCCTCAACATCTTCAAGTATCATTCTAAGCCATATTGCTTTTCATGTAGCACTGCTTAATGCTTTATAGTCAACTCCAATGGATGACAAGGAAACAGTTGGTTGTTTATTGCTACTCTGTGATATTTCTCCTTAACCTATATTGAACATGTATCCAGTAGTATATTTCCATTAATTTGGATTTCCAACCCAGATAGAATCATAATAACCTGTCAACTCAACATCAAATTCATCAATATACATAATACCAAAATCAAGTGTTATATTTAGATATCGAAGGACTTTCTTTGATGCTTTAGTGGCTTTCATAAGGCTTAGCTATGAACTGACTAAGTATGATGACAGACTATGATGTATTTGGCATGGTAATGGTGAGGTATTTCATACTTCCCACCAATTGATGATACAAGATTCCATTCACCTATTTGGTTCCATCGTCACTGTACAAATTGACATTTTATTCTAAAGGAGTAGATATTGCCTTGAATTCAATCATATTGAACCTTTTAAGTATTTCCCTTATATATTTTCTTTGTGTGATTAGTGTCTTGTTAGATTCCCTCCAAACTTCAAGACCTAAATAGTAAGGCAATTCACCAAGATCCTTCATCTCAAATACCTGTGACAATTGACTTTTAATTTCTTCAATAAACTTGAATGCATTGTCTGTTATAATAAGATCATCAACATATAAAAATATCACAACAACATTCCCATCTTCATATTTCTTGATGTACATGTTAGGATCATTTTGTTTCTCATAAAACGTTTCTCATAGAAGAAAGAATCAATTTTCACATACCAATATATTGGTGCTTGTTTCAAACCATATAAATTTTTCTTTAACCTGTGAACCAAATGCTCCTGTCCCTCTTTTATAAACCCTTCAATCTAAACCAAATATAATTATTCTTTTAAATCACCATTCAAAAATGTAGATTTTACATCTAATTGATGCATTTTCCAATTATGTTTTGAAACTAATGCAAACATGTTTCTAATTGTGTTCAACTTAGCTACAGGTGCAAAAGTGTCTTCATAATAAATTCCAACTTTTTGTGAATAACCTTTTGCAACCAATCTAGCTTTATACTTATCAATACTTCCATAAACATTAAACTTGGATTTATACAACCATTTGCATCCTATGGAAACTTTATTTTTAGGAAATTTTGTTCATTCTCATGTGGCATTCTTCATTATAGAGTTATATTATTCATTCATTGCATCTCTCCATTCTTTATATTCTTTAGCTTATTCATAGCTTGAAGGTTCTACAACATTCATTACAAGAGACATTAATCCATAATCTTTATACCTTATAGGTACCTGAATTTTTTTTTATGGCCTTCTTGGAGTTTTATTTATTTCATCTTTCTTTCTTCTTTGCGAAGTCTCTTAACCTCTTCTTGGAGTGTCATGACTACTTGACTCCCATTGCTCTTGAACCTGTACCTGTCTTAGTGCTTGTTCATGTTCTTGTTCAACACTTTTTTATATTTTTACATAATCATTAGTATCATACCATACACCAATATTATTCATTTTATCACCTTCATACACATTCTCATGAAACACCACATCCCTACTTGCAAGAAATCTATGGGAACTGGGATCAAACAACTTGTAGGTTTTTTTATCATCACAATAACCAATAAATGATCACTTAATTGACTTTGCATCAAGCTTTCTTCTTTCATATTTTGGAATATGAGAAAATCCTTGCAACCAAAAACTCTTAAATGACTCACTTTTTGTATATACCCATAAAATTCTTTAAAATATGTTTTAAGATATAAAATTTTGTTTGGACTCCTATTTTTCAAATAAATATCAGCATTAATGGCTTCGTCCCAAAAATAATTAGAAACATTTTGACCTTGAAGCATACTACTTGCACATTCAACTAGTGTGCTTTTTTTCCTCTCAGCAACTCCATTTCACTGAAGTATATGTTGCACTGTAAATTGTTATAGAATCTCATTTATTTTACAGTATTGATTGAATTCTCTTGATGTATATTCTCCCCCGTGATCAAGTATGAGAATTTTGATACACTTGCTTGTTTTTTTTTCGACCATATTTTTGAACTATTTAAAGTATTAAAAAAAATCACTCTCTTTCCTTATAAAATAGACCCATGTATATCTAGATCTACCATCAACAAAAATAAGAAAATATCATTCTCCACCAACAAATCTAGTTTTCATAGATCTACATACATCAGTATGAATCAATTCAAGTATTCCCCTCTGTTTGTTTTCTTTATGTAAAGGAAATTCCTCCCTATGTTGCTTGTTAAGTACACATGCCTCACATTCAACATGATCATGTTTCATAACAGGAAGACCTTCAACCATTTTGTTCTTTTGAAGTAAAATTAAATCATTGTGATTTATATGTTCATGCCTTTGATTCCATAACTCTATTGTTGGTATTATTTTAGATGACAATTCTTGATGACATGTCCTTGTCACATCCAGCTTATACAACCCTCCAACTCTGGTATCTGTGGAAATAACCTTGTAGTGACCTTGAATGTATTTCACAACACACTGTGATTTAATGAATTCCACCTTCAAATATTGGTCAAAAATAGCAAAAAAATAAATTACATTCTTTTTTATACCAGGAACATACATCACATTATGAATTTGTTTTTCTTGTCCATCAGAACACATGTTACTCCATAACTTTGAAATTTAAGTGATCTATTATCTCCTTGATAAACATATGTTCCAACAATGTGCTCATAATATTCATCAAACCAATCCTTATTACAATTCATTTGAAGTGATGCACCATAATCAATGAACCAAGAATTCACATCATCAATTTCTGCAGACAATGCAACATCATAAACAAACAATCTAAGATTTTTAAATCCATCATTGATTGAGGTGTATGTCCACAAATTTTCCATTATGCCTTATGTTTCTTTGTTTAGACTCATTATAATTTATTTTATATCAATTTTTAGAGTGATGCCTAGGTTTGCCACAATATTAACAATCCTCATTTCTCTTGCCATGAGTTGGAAATTTAGATTGTGCCATACCTTTATGTGTTTCTTGAAACTTTGCCTCTTTTTTTTCTTGTTCCACGACTTTCCTTTGTATGTTTTTTTACCCTTGGCTACCAATACCTAATATGAACTAATCAACCCCAAATTGAACTTCTTCATCTACTCCTCTTCTTGTATAAGAATTCATGTCAATTCATCAAATGTAGGGGGCTTCTCTCTAGCTAAGAGACTTGAAAAAAAAAATTTGATAATCTTTCACTAATCCATTTAAAGTGATGGTGAATAAGTTAGTACTAGACACCTTTTCACCAACATCACCTAACTTATCACTTAAATATTTGACATGAGACACGAAATTTCTTATATTTTCATTTTCTTCCATTTTTAGAGATAAAATATTAGTCTTCAAAAACAAGATCTGGTTTATATTTGTTGTTTCATACAAACCATTAAGCACATCCCACGTTTCTTTGGATGTCTTGCAATCTCTAATGTGGGGAATAATTTTGTCCTTTATGGACATACGCAGCAACACCTTTTCTTTCATCTCTCATTTCTCCCAATTTATAACATTAGTTGCAATAGTGGGTTTGGGCTCATCCCCACTCATAATTGACCAAAAATTATTACCCTCTAGAATTTTCAGCAACTTGAATTTGCAATTCACTTAATTTCCTCCACCATTTTTGGTGAATTCATCCAAATAAGTATCAACTAAGAGATTTTACATTGCTCCAGAAAAAAATAAAAAAAAACAAATCCAATAATAAAATCTTCAAAAACACTCCTTATTTCTCCTTTTTACCCAAGGAAAAAAAAACACCACTCACAATAATCACCACAACTTAATTTTACACACCATAAAAATTTTACTAACAACTCTTCTTCCCTTTCTTTTAAGCTCCTTTCACCACTTAAAAAAATATCTTGAATATTTATCTCTCCACATGCAATTTACTTTCCACAAATTCAAACTTTATAACCCAATCACCAAAAATTGCATGTGGAGAGACTGCATTTAAGATATTTTTATCTTAAAAAAATAAAAAACTTTAATATACGACAACATTACTTTTTAAAAAGAAAAAGTGGACAATTGAACTCATACCTTGACTTAATGGAAAAACTCAAGCTGACTTCACAAAGGGATGATGACTTACAACACCAGCTTCACTTAATTATTCTATGGTGTGATATGAAAAGTAGATTGCTCTAGTACACACAACTCCACAATGTTTAATTCTCAACCCTGGCCAAGCTTCAATCAATCTGTAGGTTGTGAGTCAAAGCATCGTCAGTTGTCGGTTTATATAGGCTCCCTCAATGTCAGGGGTTCGAGTGTTGAACCTAAAATCAACACAATCTGTGGTTTGGTTCACATGTTTCAACAAACCATGTTCTTCTTTCAAGAAACTATGTTGGAGGCGAAGAAATATTGGAAAGATATGATCCGTGTGTGTCCTAATTGGAATGTTTGTGCTACAGATGCATGTGGCATGTCAGGCGTGTTGGGGGTTATGTGGAACCCCAAACTACTGGATTTAATTTCCTTGAAAATGTTTACAGGTGTTATCCTCTCTGGTTATGTGAGGGGCACGAGACAGAGGATCATATTCCTAAAAATTTATGCACCTAATGCTAGACGCAGAAAACATTTTTAGGAAAGGATGATCTCCTCTGGCATGTTGGGGATCAATTCTCTCCTTTTGGTGGTGGACATGATTTTTTCTCTAGGCCCAAATGAGGTTTGGGGTGATAAGGCAAGGATAGATCCCCTCACAACATTCAATAGCCATTGGATGGATTCCTATGCATTGATTGATGTCTCCCCACATACCTGGGTACCCACTTGGATAAATGGAAGGACGGGGGGGGATGGAATCTCAAAAAGGCTTGATATATTTTTAATTAGCCTCAATTTACTGGAAAGATTGCTAGAGGTTAATTCTAGCATAATTCCTTGGCTTATGTCGAACCATCAACTTATTTTACTATATGGGAACAGGATGGGGGCCCAGAGAGTACACCCATTCAATTTTAATCCTCGGTGGCTTAAAGTGGAATAATTTCATGGGATGGTCAATAGGATTTGGTTCAAATAGAGTTATCGAAGTCCTTACTCCCCTATGATATAATTTTAGCAGAATTTACAAAATCTCAAGGTTGAGACCAGAAAATGGATCACGGATAAGAAAAAGGCGGAATTAATTCAACTATTTCATATTAATAGTATAATTGAGAAGTTAAGTGATACATTAGGCCCGTTATACTTTTATGTGGAATATTAGGACAACAACATAACTCTAGAGGGGAGATCTTAAAGGGATGGGAGCAAGACATCAAGCAGAAGATCATGGCTCTATGGATTGAGGCTGGTGACAGGAACACCAAATAATTCCACAGACAGTTTAACCTCAGAAAGAACCAAAACTACATTAAATGTATCAGTGATGAGGATGGGAATTCAGTTTCCACTCAAAAGGCCCTAGAGGAGGGGGCTGAGAGACACTTTGCCAAACTATTCGCTGCCAGAACTCACAGGTATGCAGATCAAGCACATTTTATTGAGTTGGTTCCTCCATTAATGTCCTTTGAGGACAATGATAATTTGGGTAGGGATATTTCCAACGAGGAGTTGGTGGCCGCATTAATGGAATGTGCAAAGGATAAAAGTCCTAGGCCGGATGGATGGGGGATAGAATTGTTTCTCTCTTTTAAGGATATTATGTTACAGGACCTTCTCAAAGTGGCTGAGGAAATATGTTCCAAGGGGTTCATCTCAGGGGAAATTAATGCAACCTTCATTTTTTTGATATTGAAGACCAAGAATCTGGTAACATTTGTGGATTTTTGACCCATAGCACTTTTCAATTCTATTTATAAAGTCATGTCAAAATTAATTGCAAGGAGACTAAAACCTTTATTAACAAATTACATTACGGGGGAACAATTTGGATTTCTGCAAGGAAGGAAGATTCAATAAGAAGTGGGAATCGCACAAGAGATTGCACACTCTATCAATTCTCAGACCCAACATTTTTTCCTCCTAAAGGTTGATTTATGCAAAGCATATGAATGCATAGACTGGGAGTTCCTCATAATTATTTTAATTAAAATGGGACTGAATGTTGTCAATTATAGATGGATCATGGCCTGTGTCAAGACAACTAACTTTTTTGTCATCATTAATGGCCTACCGTCTAAATTTTTCTTGGAATATAGAGGACTGAGGCCAGGGTGTGCAATGTCGCCTCTCTTGTTCCTATTGATGATCGACACACTTAGCAGGAAAGTGAATTTTATTAAGGAGATAGGTGTTATCAAGGGGGTAAAAGTCTCTAGACAACAATGGGTGATGCACCTCATGTTCGCAGATGATTTATTATTTGGATGTCAGACTAGTATGGAAAAATGGACAGCCATCCACGCCACCATCAAGGATTTTGGGTCTACTTCTGAGTTGCTTATGAATGCAGCTAAATACCTTTTAATTCATAAGGGAGAGAGGGATATCAATATTCAAGAACTCAGTGTCCTATTAGGGGTGTCCAGTAGGACCTTAGCTAAGGGGTTTACTTATCTGGGGTTCAGGTTAAAACCCACAGGTTACAGAAATAAGGACTAGAATTGGATAGTTGATAAATTCAAAAAGAAATTAGACAATGGGACACATAAGTGGATGACTATGGGAAGCAGACTCATCGTGCTCAATTCAGCCCTATAAAACCTCTACGTATATTGGATGCATTTATTTATGCTACCAAAGGAAACCCTACATCGTATCCAATAAATCATGAGCAATTTTTTATGGTCTAGTGCAAGATTGGGCTCTACTGCTAAGCGTAAAATACATCTGGTTCGGTGGTCCATTATTGCAAGACCTTTTGAGCTGGGTGGATGGGTATTATTGAGTTGTGCAACTTCAACAAAGATTTACTCATTAAAAATATTTGGCGTGTTGTTGAGGGCGATGGTATTTGGTATAGCATCATTCAATCCAAATATCTTCATGGGTTGTCCTTCACCAATTGTATTACTAGTGGAATCAAAAGGAAAACCCAGATTTCCTTCACTTGGAAATGTATGCATCAAGTTCTACAACTACTTATGGATTTTTTGAGATAGGATGTTGGGGATGGCACTAGAGTACAGGTAGGCTTGGATTCCATTGTTGGAATGAATGCATGTCACAGTTTATCTATTCATATTTTACACTATTTACACAGCAATTAGATTCCACTTTTGAATCAGGTTTCACATCCGAGAGTATAGAATTTAGGCAGTATGTTCTGGAGGTTGGCAGAGGAGATGGGGATGCATGTTTTCCTAAATAAGGAATGGGTGATATATTGCAGTGGCTTGAGGCATGCAGGGATTACCTTTTCAAATAGATAAGATAAGATGTGTTGGGCTGGAAAATTAAAGAAAGGAAGGCCGGTGGTCAAGGATATATATCTACATATGCCCTTTTTTGATAGGGGGACAACGCTAGCAGCAAATTTCCAAAGCATTTGGAAGTGGTATGCTCCAATCAAGCTTAAATGTTTTGGATGGTTTGCTTACCATAACCAGATTTTGACTTGGCATAACCTGTAAAAAAAAAATTTACAGGGACCAAGTATATGTGTTCTATGCACGAGGGGAAGTGATGAGATTAACCACATGTTTTTGAACTTCCCATACGCTACATCCATGTGGGAGGGTGCCATAGGCTATTATAATATCTCATCTAAAGGCTCCTATTCTAATCTCACTCTACTATTACATTCATGAGAAAAGGACAGGAAATGCAGGGATTTATCACTTTTTGTGGTACGGATAATCTGGATAAGATGCAACACCATCATTTTTTAACAGAAGAAAATAGATGCACATATGGACATCAATAAGACAATTTCCTACTTCAATGAAGTCAGAGTTGATCAAACTGGAAAAATATGCAGAGTTTTTAGACCCAAGGAAATCTAGGAAACATTCCCTACGGGATTCTTTGATGGAGCCAGTGTGAAAAGGTCCTATGGGTGTGGTGTTTTTATTTATTTGGAAAAGGAGGTTTGTTATCATTTATGGTGGGAGGGGGGTAGAGGAACAAAAAATAGAGCATAAATTATCACCTTATGGAGGGTGTTGAGCATTGTCAGATGGTTGGGTATAGAGCAGATAAAAATCTATAGGGATGCAAAAGGCATCATTGAATGGGTGAAGGGATATAATGATTTCAGCCCACCTATTCTAAACAACTGGATGGCGCACATCAAAGCATTAATTATGACTTTTACAAATGTCACCTTCGAGAATTTGTATAGGGAACATAATGGAACAACCGATCTACTCTCAAAAAGAGGTATAGGTAAGGAAATTGGTAAGATCTTTTTCAATGCACATGTTCATGGATCGGTGGTAAATGCAGGTACCTTTAGCCATTCTTAAAACAGAGCAGCAAAATTAACCAATCTAAGCAGGAAGTTGAGGTTCAGATAGAGTTTTATTATGTGATGTAAATTATATTTCTTAAGAAGAAAAGCCTCTTTTTGAACACACTATGTTTAATGTAATTCTTTGTAGCAGGTTTATGATGACAAGAAGTGGACTAGTATGGGTTTTTTTTCTGGATTGATAACAAAGGAAATAACTGAATATATAAGGCTGATAAGTTTCAATCCTATTGTACTACATTTTATTTAATATAAGAAGTATCATCTTTGTTGGGTTTGTGTTATATTCTTTCCATGACTAGTCACACATGGGCGGACCCGCCCATGGTTTTGTGCATGGGTTTGCACATGGTTTTGGGCATGATGGTTTTCGGCCCCTAATATTTTGTAGATCCAGTCAAGGGAACTATTGTTATGTTCTAATCCAGGGTTAATGGATTGGGGTTTATGTGTGCTTCAGCATGTATATATATGTGTTGTAACACTAAAAGGAATAAAAATGAAAAATCAAGCTGGTCATCCCGATTTGGGATCCAGGGTAAAATCTATGTGTATATCTGTTTTATTTTTTATGCTCTCGTTATTGTTTATTTTATGTTTTTAAGATTCGTTTGTAGATAATTTATGTACAGGGTTAAAACCTACATTTGGTATCAGAGTTGTTTTGGCTTCAGGGGGCGCCTTTGCTGCTGAGGGGTTTTTTGCTCGGGCCTGTGGTAGACCCTGTTCAATGGGAGATCTGTGGGATTGATTCTTGCGGTGAAAGAAGATGGTGATCAGTGGAAAGATAGATATTGAGAAATTTAATGGTCAGAGTTTTGAGTTGTGGAAGCTCAAGATGGAGGATATGTTGGTGGATAAAGATCAGTGGATCGCGGTAGTCCGGGTACTAAACCAACGACGATATCGAATTAAGACGAGGCTTGGATCGCGAAAGGAAAGAGTACAATACGGTTGTGGCTATATGGTCCGGTATTGTTGAATGTATGGGGAAGCTACGGCGAGACCTTGTGGGACAAACTTGGGAGTTTGTACCAATCTAAGTCTCTGGTGAAAAAATTATTCCTGCGGAAAAAGCTGTATAACCTGAGGATGAAGGATGGAGACTCGATGACATAGCATCTGAATGCCTTCAATACTGTGGTAATTCAGTTGTCATCTTTTGATATTAAAATCTCAGATGAAGATAAGTGTATCAGTTTGTTGTGTTCTCTACCAGACTCGTGGGACAATCTAGCTATTGCAATAGGTAGCAATACAAATACCTTGAATGGTGACGTGGGTTGGACGGCGACAGAAACGAATGTCGGAGAAATGGGACGGAAAAATATGGAGGGCCGAGAATGGAGATGCCTTATGCAGCCTTGAGGAAGGTCCCAAAATAGAAACAAGAATAGGGTTTTGAGAGGGAGATCTAAATCTCTTGGAAAGTTTGTAAAGGTATGCTGGAAATGTGGAAAGGAAGGGCACTACAAAAAGGACTGCAGATCTAAAGCTCCTGAGAAAGGAAAGGGATCTGATGATGCTCCTTCTGCAGAGAAAAAAACCACCTCGGATGAAGGTGGGGATGTGTATTTGGCTTCTTCTTCAAATACACATGTAGATCATGAGTCATGGTTGATTGACTCGGGTGCATCCTTTCATTTCACTCCTCATAGGGAGTGGTTCTGTGAGTATGAGAAATATGATGGTGGTGATGTCTTCTTAGGTGATGATAGGAAGGCCAGAATTGTCAGACGTGGAAAATTCAAGTTGAAGCTGCAAGGTGGAAGGATTAGAACACTTCTTGGTGTTCTGCACATTCCTGCATTGGCCATAAATCTGATTTTTGTAAGCAAGATGGGTGATGCAGGTGTAAAAACAGTGTTAGAGAAAGATGCCTGTAAGATGGTTCGGGGAGCACTAGTATTAATGTGCGGAGTTCAGATTGGAACTATGTACAAGCTTCAGGGCAGAACTATTATTGATGGGTGCAATAGTTCTGCGGTTCCCAAAAGAGGAGCGGAAAGCCTAGCGGTCTTTGGAGAAAAGACCATGCTATGGCATCAAAGGCTTGGACATATTGGAGAGAAGGGCCTTCGGATACTGCATGTAAATGGTATGGTAGAAGGTATGTCTAATAGCTCTCTGGATTTTTCGAAGGGCAGACCTGCCCATGGTTTTGTGCATGGGTTTGCACATGGTTTTGGGGCATGATGGTTTTCGGCCCCTGGTATTTTGTAGATCCGGTCAAGGGAACTACGGTTATGTTCTAATCTAGGGTTAATGGATTGGGGTTTATGTATGCATCAGCATGTATATATATGTGTTGTAACACTAAAAGGAATAAAAATGAAAAATCAAGCTAGTCGTCCTGATTTGGGATCCAGGGGAAAATCTATGTGTTTATATGTTTTATGTTTTATGCTCTCGCTATTGTTTATTTTCTGTTTTAAAGATTCGTTCGTAGATAATTCCTGTATAAAACCTACAATATTTTTCTCCTGAGAAAAAAAAAAACAAGATCCCTTGGATGGCCTTGCAAACATCGAGATATCCCCTTCGCAACTCACACTCAACTCGACCTCAAAAAATGGAGGGTATAAAAAACTAGCCACTATCCTCCACATGACCACAACACCACCAAGCACAAGCCCATCTCCACAACCAGCAATCACAATATACGCCAGCAAAAATGTGAGAAACATGTATTTAAACATAAAATACTAAGATCTAGATCGCACACAAGTATTACCCTCATGATAAATTGATTTCACCGCAATAGAATTATGTAGCCATATCAAATTATCAGAGATCCTGTCATAACAACGTGAACCCGAGCTCCACACAACAACAAAAAAACGCGGAAAAACTACAAGGAATGTTATAATAAGGAATAGGGGTGATAGAGTGGTGTGAGGGTGATTGAGTGGGTAGGAACAAGGGTGATTAGAGTAGCTAAATTCCTTGGGATAATTTAATTCCCACAAATTTGATTTCATTTTCAATCCTTCCTAGTGAGGTTTGACCTTGAGACCTTGTGAGTACTAATCCCCACTCAAACCAGCTAGTCTATACCTCATGAGTACCACATGTATCTTAAAAATTGCATTATGTTGTGTCATATCAATTCATTTTTCACCAGTTAATGAGAGGTTATTATAATATATATTAAATTTAGCTTTATTGATAACTAAAATCAATTAATTATATTTTATTTGGAATGATGAAAAAAATTAGTAATCATAATAATAATCTAATTTTTAAATAATGGTCAAGACAAGCACTAAATTGATGTATGAAACGGCCTTGTTTGTAGAACAAAGAACCACCACTATATAGAAATTTGATAGCTAAGGCTTAAAGTATACATTCTCTGCTCCCTTTGGATTTGAACATGTGACCTCTAATGAGAAAACAAGACTATACAAAAGAGTCTAAATATTTTAAGGTTTGAATAAAAATTTTATCATTAATAAAATTATACTTTTGAATATATAATAAATATAATATTTTCAAAGATCTATCTTACACTTAAATTCAAACTATAAATTCTAAAATACTTATATATACAATATACAATAATAATAATAATCAATTCCTACATGAAAATCTAATTCAAAAAAATAAAAATTATAATATTTTAAATGATACTTACTACCATATTCAAAAATTATATTATTATAAGAAGAATATTTACAACATGGAATCCAAGAGGCTTCCAAAAATTGCTTCTAACTTTATTCCAAACCCCCACCTACACCTCAAGCATGGGTTGCATAAGGATGCCAAGTCTTGGCTCAACCTTTGGGGGATTAAGGAGGAGGTCATCATGGGAAGCAAGGATAGTATCAAAAATATTATTACATCCAATTTTAAGGGCAAGATGTGGGATGATAAGGAGTTGAAGGGTAAAAGGAAGCTAATATGCTATAAGGAGGTGATCAACCCCACCCTTGATAACCATAATTATCTCTCTATGCTGACCAACACTAATAAGAAAATTAGCATTGCTAGGATAAGAACTAATTCTCATGAGCTTCAGAGTGAGACCAAGCAATGGTCTACTCCCAAGATTCCTTGGGACCAAAAATTTTGTCATATTTGTGATACTAAGAAGGTGGAATATGAAAAACACTTCCTTCTAGACTATTTGAACCTTGCCCACATCCGCTCCAATTCCCTATCATCAGCCACACCTCCAATCTTCTTGGATTATTAAGCTAGCCCAACTATAGTGATATTGGAGTGCTTCTTTCCCTTCTCTATGATCGCAGAAACAGGATTTTGAAGAATGACAATTAGACTCTTTTCTTGAGGTCCGATAAACCACATTGGTCTTAGTGAACATTAATCATCATCATCACCATCAATAAGTATTTTTATTATATAATTTTTCAATTTCTACTAATATATTTTAAATAATACTTATTATAATATTCAAATTTTATATGATTATTAATATTTTAATCATATATTCAAAAGGTGAGTATTTTATTAAATATTTTTCCACTACATATTTTGATAAATTTTTATTTTTTAATATTTCATAATAATAATAATAATAATAAATTGAATCTTTTTATTTATTGATTTTTTAAAATTAATTTACATAATTAAATTAATTTAAGAAATTAAAAGTTGTACATTACAAACAAAAGATTATTAAAAACCATTTAACCAATCAAATATTTGATAGTAAACATCACATGTTAAGTTTTTATCCAATAGATTTTTCTCTTATGAATCTAGATATTTATCAATCCAAACTACCTAGGCAACTCTCTTTATCAGTGTTTCAACAAAAGTGTTCCTTGAATTAGTTGTGGTTGTTTGTTGTGGAATAATGAGACTAAATATACTTGTAGTTGAAGATAATGGAGAATATTGTATTATTGGAGAGAGTGTGTTTCTTAGTTGTACAATTGTCCCTAGATTAGGATTAGTTCCTATTTTCTAGAAGTCAATTCTAACCTCCCTAAATTGATGTAAAACTATATATTTTTTATTTGATGATTGATGAGAAAGAGCATTCTCTGCTTGGGCAGTCTCCAAGTGCATCTTGCTCACCTATGAGCTGCTAGTTTCATATTATAAGTTTTGTCTTCCTTAATTTTTAACATGGTATCAGAGATGATGAGCCTTAGTGGCTGGTGAGTGCCTTAGTGACTGAATTTATTGCCTTAATGGTTGAAGTTCATTAATGGATGAATCGAGTGCCTTAGTGGCTAGAGTGCCTTAGTGGTTGAATTGAGTGTCGTAGTGGCTAGAGTGCCTTAGTGGTAGAATCAAGTTCCTTAGTGGCATAATCAAGTGCCTTAGTGGATGGAGTGTCTTAGTGGCATAATTGAGAGCCTTAGTGGCAGTAGTGGAGCCTTAGTGGCTGATTAATTTGAGAGCCCTGGTGGATGGGTGTGTCATGAGCCTTAGTGACTGAAGCTTGGAGCCTTAGTGGCTAGAGAGACGCACATTGGAGCAATGCGAAATTTTGTGAGAGGAAAAAAAAAATCTTCTTATTTTGTGCTATAACGCACCTTTCAGGTTATACACGGGGCATTATAACATAGTTGGGTGTTAGCAATCACCACATTACAGTGGTAAACTTAACTTCCTTTGCGCAGTACGTGGGTTTCTTGAATATTTGTGACGTTAGCACAACATTAACACTATTCTATTCAATGAGCCAAGTGTTATTGCAGCACTGACATAGTTATATTTGATGAGTAACGATGCCTAAATTAATAAGACGTGCATTAGTGTAGTGTGTTGCCCAACTGATGTGGTGCGGTGAGCCTTGGAGGCGTGAGTAGCAGATCCATTGGTGCAGTGAGAAGATCTGTGGAAGCTGGGTTGTGTTACAGTGTTGCTACGTAGATCTTGGTGAGCCAAGAACTCTGTGTTGGTGTTAGTTTCTTTCGAAATTTAGATCGCCTTGTTGTGGAGATCGCTCCTTTATCAATTTTTGGAGATTGAGGATCTTGAGGCAGATCCATAGATAAACCTATCACAATGAATAATAATATTACAGAATTGTACCTAAATGAGAGCAATAAGCACGATGGGCCAAATTACACCAATTGGAAGTTCAAATTGCAGACACTGATCGATGGGTCGAGTGTGTGGTCAATCACAAATGGGGATGAAGCTAAATAGACCATAGCCAAAGGTGGAATAGCTGCATCAATCCAATATTGGGAGAAGAGGGAAAACAAAGCAAGGGTGTTGTTAAAGATGTCAACGAAGGACAATATCATCCCTCACATCAAAGAATGTAAATCTACCAATGATATTTGGGGGACTCTCAAGGATCTATATGAGACAAAGAACAAAAATTGAGTATTTTCCCTGAAGAGTAAGATTGTATCCATCAGAATGGAGGAGAATGAATTTGTTTTTTCATACATCTCTCAAATCAAAGACTCAAAAGACAAGCTAGGCGATATAGGGTAGAAAGTGTTGAACATCGATCTTGTCACGATTACCTTGAATGGTATGATTTATGGTTATCATATGTTTAATACAGGGTTGTAAGCGAAGGATAATGCTCTCACCTTTGAAGAGATGACAAGGATATTTATTGAGGAAGAAGAGAGGAGGAAGAATCTGAAGCCTCGGATTGCAGATCTTGCATTGATGGCGAAGAATAATAATTTCAGAGGGAAACCCAAAGCAAGACAAAAAGGTGGTGGGACACCTCAGAAAAGGCCACTTCAAGGTATGTCTTCGAATAATAATGATTCAAGAGAAAAGTGTTTTTATTGTGGTAAATCTGGTCACATTGCTAAACATTGTTTATACAAATAGGCTTGACGAAGCCAAACATAGATAGAAGAAACATATAGGGAACTTTGCTGAAAATGACCAGAATCATGAACTAAATGGTTTGTGTCTAATTCTTCTCTTTCTGTTCAGATTGATGAGGCTGAAATATGTTTATGGATTCTGGAGCATCCACTCACGTGACAGGTAATAAGCATTGTTTTGAAAGTTTTAAAGAAAGCAGCAATGGGGCTAATATCTACCTTGGTGATGACAGAACCTACCAAATCAAATGATATGGAGACATTCCTGTGACACTGCATGATGGAAATATCACGCGCATTTAGAATGTGATGTATGTACCAAGAATTAAAAAGAATTTGATTTTTTTCTCCATGATTGAAAACCAGAACTTGAAGGTAGAGTTTTTTAAAACTTACTATGTCATAAAGGATTTGCTGGATAAACATAAACTGGTTGCATCTGGAATATGAGTTGGAGGCTTTTACAAGTTGAATGTCACAAGTGTGCCACACCAAGATTTGACTTAAACAACAATGACTACATAGAATCTTTGGCATCAAAGATTCAGACACATCAATCTTCATTACTATGATTGCTACTATAGAAACAAGGTATCGTTGATGGTCTTCCTATTTTAAAAAATTCACATGTTGATTTTGAAGAATGTGCACTTGGAATGATGCACAAGGATGAATTTCCCTCAAGTTTAAATAGAAGAAAGAGAGATATCCTTGAACTTGTGCACACTGACATATGTGGACCAATGCAGGCAAGATCATTACGAGGAGAATATTATTTTTTATTATTTGTTGTCGATTCCACAAGATATACTTGGGTATATTTTCTCAGAAAGAAAATTAATACCTTTGAATATTTTAAATAATTCAGAAGTATGGTTGAAAAGTAGATAGGGAAGGACATCAAAATTCTCTACTCAGGTCAAGGGAAGAATACAAGATAGGAAAATTCATCAAATATTGCAAGGATCATGAGATAATTCAACATTTTATAGTACCCCACACTCCACAGCAGAATGGGGTTACAAAGAGGAAGAATCGAACGCTGGCAGAGTGTGCACGTAGCATGTTGAAAGTTAATAACCTATCTAATGGCTTTTGGACATAAGATATTAATACTGCAGTATATTTAAATAATATAAGTCCAACATTTTGTCTTGATCACAACACTCCATTCAAGGCTTTATATGGTTTTAAGCCTGCAATTAGTCATCTAAGAGTATTTGGTTCAAAATATTTTTCTCATGTTCCAAAGGAGGATAGGAAGAAATTGGATGTTAAAGCCATAAAATGCATATTTGTAGGGTATTGTTATGAGTTTAAAGCATATAAATTGTTTAATCCGTCTACTCACAAGGTGTTTGCGAGTATAGATTTCATATTCCATGAATAAGTTGATGAAGGGAACAAAGACAAAGAGGAGTGGCACATGCCTTTGCTAATTTAAGATAGCATTGAGGAAATTAAAGAAAGCGTTGTGCAACAACAGCAGTGAAAAGAATAAGCAAGTGATGCAGGTACAATTAGCAATCCGAGTCCACTAAGGAGTGAGCAAGACATATTTGAGTCAACTCCGTTACCAAGGAGATCATGTAGGTAGACTCATTTACCAACAACGTATAAAGACTATGCTCTTATGACAAGAATTTTAAATGTTGTTGAGCCCTTAAATTATAATGAAGGAAGTCAATATGATGTATGGAGGGCAGCTATGAAAGATGAATATGAGTCAATAATTAAAAAAAAACTTGGGATTTAGTTGAACTGCGGGAAGGGAAATAACCTAGGTTGTAAATGGCTATATAAACCCAAGTTCAAAGAAAATGGTAGTATAGACAAATATAAAGCTAGGATGGTGGGTAAGGGGTATTCACAAAAATAAGGTATTGACTATGAAGAGATATTTTCCCTTGTAGCTAAGTTAAACACCATTAGAATGTTAATGGCCTTAGCTACGAAACATGATTGGAAGATACACCAGCTAGATGTGAAATCTACTTTCTTAAATTGTGAATTAAAAGAATAAGTGTATTTAACACAACCTGAAGGGTTTATTGTACAGGGGCAAGAACATTTAGTCTGCAAATTAAAAAAGGTATTATATGGATTAAAACATGCACCCAGGTCATGGTATGAAAAAATTGACTCCTTTTTCTTGCAACATGGTTATAAGAGGAGAAAAAATGACCCAAATCTGTATATTGTGTTTGATGAAAAGGGGCAATTTTTTTTCATTTCTTTATATGTAGATGATTTAATTATCATTGGAAATTTTGATGTATTAATTAAATAAATCAAAGTGTAAATGTCATAAGTTTTTGAAATGAAAGACCTCGAAGAATTACACTATTGTTTGGGTCTGGAAGTTTGGAGGGACTCTAGTTACACTTTTCTCACTCAAGGAAAGTATGTCAAAGGATTATTGAAAAAATTCAAAATGGAACAGTTCAAAGTTGCATTAGTGCCTTTACAGCCAAACCTTAAACTTTGGCTTAACGATGATTCTAAAGAGGTGGATGCCACATTGTATAGACATCTAGTTGGGAGTCCAATTTACTTTACTACAACTAAACCTGACTTAGAATTTTTAGTCAGTGTGTTAAGTCAATTCATGTCAAAACCTCTTGAGAACCATTGGGTGGCAACAAAAGGTATGTTGAGATACCTTCAGGGAACCATTGATTTTGGTATTATGTACACTGATCTTTATTATGTTAATTTGACAAGTTATTCAAATTCAAACTGAGCAGGAAACTTGGATGACAGAATACCCATAACAAGTTATGCTTTCAATGTCTAGGCTAGGGAAATTGCTTGGAGCGGCAAGAAGCAAAGTATTGTATCATTATCTTCTGTAGAAGAAAAGTATCAAGAAGTGTGTGCAACCATATGTGAGGAAATTTGGTTGAGGAGACTCCTCCATGATGCTAGAGAAGAAAAAAATACAACAGTAATTAGATGTGACAACCAAAGCTCAATCAAGCTGGCGAACAATCCTGTGTTTCACAAAAACACAAAACATATTGATACTCAGTTTCATTTTGTTAGAGAGAAGGTTTAGTCTAAAGAAATTTTCATTGAATATTGTAATATTTGTGATAATGCAGTAGATATTTTTACCATGCCCATTGGGAGGATTAAATTTTAAATGTTTAGGGATATGCTAAGAGTAAAAATGAACCCTTTCTCCATTAAGGGGGAGAGCTGAAGATAATGGAGAATATTGTATTATTGGAGAGAGTTTGTTTCTTAATTGTACAAGTGTCCCTAAATTAGGATTAGTTCCTATTTTCTAGGAGACGGTTCTAACCTCCCTAAATTTATGTAAACCTATATATTTATGATTTGATGATGAATGAGAAAGAGTGTTCTTTGCTTGGGCAGCCTCGAGGTGCAGTTTTCTCACCTGTGAGCTACTAGTTTCAGATTATAAGTTTTGTCTTCCTTAATTTTTAACACTTGTGTTGGATTTGCTATGTCAAGAAATTAAGGAAGTGACTCGATGAGGTTGTTTATAATCCTTTAATCGTTGACTTGAATTTGAAAAAGAAAATATGTCATGTAGGGTCAAACTCATTCAAAAAAAGAGAAACGATCATGTGAAATAACACGTTGCTAGGTTGTAAAGAGAAACTAAATGAAAAGGATCGAGAAAAGTTGTGAGAATTAGTGAAAACAAGCTACCAATTATTAAGACAAGAGGTTTATTCTATAGCCTAGTATAGGGCGATGTGTAATTCATTGTGTTTAATATGGAGTTGACACGTGTCTTTCTTAAAATAAAAATAAAAGAAAAGTATTTTTTAAATGGAAAAGTAAAAAACAAAAATGAATATGTTATGCATGTTTAATTATTTATCTATAAGGTGTAATATAATTTCATGTAAAGTAATTAGAGTAAAAAAACATGTGAGTAATATATTTAAGCCTTATACTTTTCAAAAATATTTCAACATGGGATTTAAATAAACTATTTGAAAATCTATGTTAACTAATTTATTTGGATATCAATTTCATAATATTTATTAAAATAAGATATTTTAATGTTATATATAATAAAATATTCAATATCACTTATCAATAAAATATTTTAATACGAATTAATATTTGCATATACTTAAAATTATATCAATAACGAAAAAATCATTTTAATGTGTGTTGATGAATTGTTTTGATGCACATATTATGTAAAATTACACACTGTATTTTGCATTCTAAAAGAAGTTTGTACTTGAAGAAATTTGATCTCTCTAGGATTTTGTTAGATCTATGCTTAAGATAGATCTATACTGGTACATAAATAGATGAATATTTATCTCGTTGTTATAATGCCCTTGAAAAAAATATTTAACCATATTTCATCTTATGCCTTGGATAGTCTATAAAAGGGATAAGACATTGATCAAGTGAAACCATCTCACCATCTTCCAAAAAAAAAGTGTTAGAACAATGGTTTTTCTAAATAAATTGTTCAATTACCAAGTTTCAAAGCTTCCCAAAAAAATGATTTTATAGAAATTTAATCACTCTCAAGGAGGATTTGGAGCTTCAAATGATCTCAAAATTATTATTTTTAATATAGATGGCATATAAGAACAACTTTGAAGGAAAAAGGAAGTGATATAATGGTTATATATACAAAGGTACATGATAGAAAACCAATGTGGAGAAGCTAAGAGTCATTTTAATAAGGATTAAAAATATTTTATACATATAATTGAACAATGCAAAGAACTATTTAGATGCAATACTGCTATGCATGGTATGTAAATTTGAAATCCATATTTCAATGTTGTTGTAGATATTGGTTGGACTTTTAAAAGGAATGAGTTTAATGGGATGGTTAGGAATGAGGTCAGGTGCATAATTATCTTAGGAAAATGGTTGTTAAATTTGGTGCCAAATGATTAATAGGGTATTTATGAAAATCAGTTTTCAAAAACACGTTGATATTTTTTATTTATTGCACTATAATTTCTATGATCAAAAGGTGTAACTTAGGGACATAGTGTACTTTAGAGGTCTAGGAAATGGTTTATGATGGTGTTATATGCGTTTATTGTAAAACCTCTTTCTAATTTCAACTCAACCACATAAAACTTGAAATAATTTGAAGAATCCAATTTATTGAATTTCAAATACATTTAAAATGGTATTGTTTTTCCCTTTTTCTAAATTCATGTCATATGGTAAAGTGAATTCTAAATAGTGCCTCTACTTGGACTTGACAAATGTTATTGTGATTAGATAAGAAAATTTAGTTTTTTTATAACCAATTAAACAATTTTTTGTTGTCAATTGGGTTTATATTGGGTGGTTGGGAGAAATTATTGTTATCCTCCTATCCAAATTCAATTCCTACAAGCAACATGTTGAGCTCATATTGAGTACACTATTATAACAACTTCGAGCCTTATTGTTAGACAATATTGATCCTTGAAGAATATCTTATGCTTACCTATGGGTTGGAGAATAAAATGCTTAGTTAAATTGAGGAAAGAAACAATTAAAGCAAGTTCCAATAACAAAATTGTCATAATACTAATTTACTTAAAATTTTAAAAATTAATGTTTTATTCTAACATTAGTGAAACTTAGAAACTGGAGGTTTTTCTTTCTTTTTTTCTACTCTTCAAATTCTAATGTTTCTTCTATATAGTCGTTTATGCTCAGCTTTTCCCCTTCTTTTATCCAAATTGTTTCAAAAGAATAATCATTTTGTATATACGAGTATTCCACTTTAGTCTCCTCATATTCAAAATCATTTCCATAAAGCAATTGGATGAACTGGGATTTTTTGTTTCACAGCAAACCCTTCGTCAAGTGCATCATGGCAAGCTATAAATCCAAGGCATTGTCCGCCAAAAGTGATGCAATATCCAAAATATTGAGGTTAAATCTAGCAATATCGATGAATATATCCAATATGTGCAGGATCACAATTTGATATTCAAATTTATTGGATTATGGCCCTCTAAAATGCCTCTGATTGGGTTGATTTGAAATAAATGGAACCATCATGGTCAAATAGAATTGGAACTAGTGGCCAAAGGTTTCTTGAAAATAATTTTCTCCAGCTTGGAGAAAAAATCAAGGGATTTTGAAGGAGGGTCATATTTTTTCAACAATGCAGGGCTCTTCACGCAATTCTAGAATGAGTGGTATACTCCGAAGAAGGAATATTTCATTATTTCCCTAATGTGGGTTTGTCTCTTTTCTCTTCCCAATGAATATTGAGAGGAGGAAACCTTTGAAGGCATCATAAATTCCATCGACAAATTTGTCAAAGCATTAGAGGATACTAAGAGAGGTAGGTACACATCATACACTCGAATATATTTTTACATGAATATCTCCTAACATTTTCCAGACTCCATAAATATTCATGATTAGGATAGTTTGGAAGTAACATCTAGATTATAAACATGTCTCTTTTAGATGTAGACGTTGTCATGAATACAGGAATCTTATTAGCAACTATCTAATGAATACCAAGAAATATTTTGAAGAACACCCTTCTAAAAAAGAACCAGATGATTTGTGAAAATACTCCAAAGAAGAAGAAATTTGAGTCTTCATGGTACCTCAAATTCAGACTAGATCCCTAGATCTAGGAATAGGTTTGAGTCTCTTTCCTCTCCAAAGGAGTCTCCATAGAAACAAAACATTCAATAGAAGTATAACTCTCTACTGAATCCTACAAAGGTCATGCAAAAGTATCTTGAAGAACGCCAACAAAAACCATCACCATAAGAAATGATTAGCTTTCCTTCGAAAGAAGCTGAAGTAGAAGCACTATAAAAATATATGGATCTAGATGACCCAAGAATAATTCCCCTTTCATAATAATGGCATGAAAAATATGTGAAGGACAAAGCATCTCATTAGGCTAGTATTTTTTATAACACCTATCTTCAAAGAAATAAATTGGGGTCGAGTTCTTCACAGTCCAGTCTTAGGGTTCCAACAAAGTATTTCAAGGTGGTCTCCAAGAAATACAAAGAAGCCAAAAAATGAGGCCACAAGAGCAATAAGGTATTTATCCAAAAATAAGGTGAAAAATTAGTCAACTCAGGGAAAGTCATGCCAATGTCAAAGGCATTCCCCCCCTTGAAATCTTGAATATTCAAAGATCTTTCTATGTAGTCCTTATTATCGTAGCTAGTTTCTGATTGTTTGTTATTGGTAAGAAACTTGTCAGTCTCAATTATCTCTTGGATTTTAATACTCTTTTAGAAATTCATATTATGTGTAACTTTCTCTGATTAATAAAATGATCCAATTACCCAAAAAAACAAACATTAATAAATTAATATAAATTTTATTCTAGCATTACTAGAGTTAAGTATAACTTTATATTGTTGAATAAATACATAAGTTTTATTCAATACTAAACTTGGAGTTATGAAAAGTTCACACCAAAGTAAATTATTTTTCTTCAATTTCTTTTTTTGAGCATGGAGCATCAATACGTTATTTTTTCCAAAATGAAATAGTGTTGCTTCTATGGAAGAAGAGGAAATAGGATAGGGGAGGAGGAAAATATCACACCTACTCTTCACCAAAATCGGCTAGAAAATTCCTTGTTAATAGGGAACTATAAAAGAAAGCTAGAAATTTTTTCTTCCATGAATTTGATAAAGCAAATGCTTTTTCCTCTTTGGAAAAATTTACTAACAAACTCCTCGCATCCCATTTGTGTGGAAAACTTGTGAAATTCATGCTTGAGTTTTTTTATTAGACCATTAAAATATGATCAAATAAAAAAATGTCTAAAAAGACTAAAATAGCTTTAAACAAATAAAAAATAGTAAATTAATTAAATTGTATTTAGAAAAATAAAAAAAAGATTTAATTCTTATATTATCATTAGTAAAATAAACCATATGGAGGTTTTATATAAGATTAATGATTCATGGAGCACTAAAAATGGTGGACTAAACCCTAGCTAAGCATCAACCCTAGTTGCATCACGGTGGTAACAAGTGCGAAGGTTTACACCATGAAATGGCGCTCTCTGTCCAGGGCAGTGGGTTACGTTTTTGTTTTGTCTGTATTAATCCTTTTGCTGAGGTATTGAAGGAATCTCGGGTTTCGCAAGTGGAGGGATGTTTTGTTTGTATTAACCGTCGACCGACACAAGGATTCGCTCGATCACATGGGAGTATTTGTTTACTGCAACGATCACGGATTCCTTGCAGGTGCTCAGCTCGGGATATACTAACGGACCCAACAGGCCAACAATGGTTTATCATTATAGCTCTGGGCATCTACCTGGACCCCAATAGATATGGTGCACAACTGAAATTACTATGTTATTCCTCAGAACAGGGAAGGTCTCCACAGTAGGGTTTGAACGAACTCGGAATGGGAGTGCACACCTGCCCTGTGAAGATGACATACGGCGAGGTGGAATACACATCGGATCACTTAGACCCATCACATGTTTGGGTTGGATTAACTCCATAGCAGACAAGTGGGTCACCTCATGAGGTGGACCTAGGTGGAAAAGAACATGTGGACATGGATATTGGGGAATCATCACTGTCACCTTTCTCTTTGGTGGAACCACTCCCGGCAACAAAGGCAGTTTGTTCAGAACCTTTTTTGGCGGCACTAGCCTCTCTGGCATATTCCATCCCTTCGTCGTCGGTCCTAAAGCTGTGGGAGCATCAAGCACAAGTTACACCAGACGTTATGGGTCCGATAATGGCAAGGTTAGGGGTTAGTGTCAGTCAAATGGAGGGGTCATTTGGGTTCGAACATTTAGGTATCATCCATGGTGAGGAGAACCTTACTCATACAACCGGTCTAGAGGAACCTCCTTATGTCGCAGCTTCAGGATTCTTTGAGGGCATCACTCATTTGATCATACCTATGAAAAAAGTTAGAACATCAGAATCGGATGATACACCAGAAGCCAAAGGAAATTTCCGCGACAGGACGACCCACGAAACCAGAAAAAAGAAGCACGGGTGCACAAAAAGTAGAGATTTGAAGAGAAATTTTCTCTTTGTTGAAGGCATAGGAATGGATAAAATGGAGCACACCTCACAGACCATTCTAGTTGGGAGGGTACGAGGTAGCTAAAAATATGGACTACGGAATTATGGGGGAACATTCTGGAACAACTTCCTGGGGTCCTCGCGGTGATTAGGGGATGGTTCGCCCTAATATTCCCCCACCCGGATATGGCCAAGTGGGTGTTCACCAAATATTGGCACATTGAAATGACCCATTGGCTCCTGAAGAGATGGACGCCCCTTTTAGACCCTGACAAGGAGAAGATGGGTACAGGCCCAATATGGGTCAGACTGTCGAGTTTACCATTGAAATTCTAGACTGAGGAAGCACTCTGATTCATTGGAGAGGATTTAGATATTTACTTGGACCATGATATGTCCTACCTTGAGACTGGTAACATTTCGATGGCCTAGATTCTCGTCCACCTGGATACGAGGGAAGGTCTAGTGGAAGCCTACAATTTTCACTACAAAGACATCACGAGATGCCAGATACTGGAATACAAAGGAGTCTCAATTAGATGCTGACGATTTCATGAATTTAGACACATGTACAAGGAGTTCCCTCTCTTCTTTGCGGCCAACATTGAACCATCAAAGATCCTGGTGCATGTGGGGACTCAAACAGTTGGTACCGGAGAAGAGGACATGGCTAAAGCAAGGGCTCTTGTTGAACCAGTGACACGGACCACTTCTGGCAACCACTAGGATCACCATGCACCTCCAGACGCACAGGCTTGCACTGCCCATCTCTAGGAGGGGGGCACCACTCCAATCCCCAGTACACCTCTTGCTATTTACCTTGATCTGAATTCAAATTTGAATCGTATGGCATCCCCTGTAATTTCTATTGTTACTTCAAAAAAAAATTTAATCATATGCAATTTGGATCCCCTTATCTGTCCTGTTGCAATTTCCCCTCCCTATGTCTCTCAGCCCAACCCTCATACCCTTGTTGGTGCGTCTACATCCCATTCCATCTCGAAATTCTCAGGCCAATCTGATGGCCACCATTATAATCTCAGATCCACCTCCAGGGTTGTATCCTCCAAAAACTATGGCCTCGGTTCTGAGATCAGCGAGTCACAACCCAAGGCGGCACAGGGTAGACCATCCTCCCTATCCAAGGCCATTAGAAGGGATGGTATGGAGGTTGTAGCTGGGACACAAACTTCTATTGATAGGGTTCTTAGAGCAAAGAACATCTGGCACATTAGTGATCCATGATTTTCCTTTCTTTCAACTGTAGAGGTTTGGCCAGTCCTGACAAAAAACTGGCCCTCAGACAAATTTTAGCTCTTAATCGTGTCGACACACTTCTCCTTTAGGAAAAGTTGGGAGAAGATGATTACATTTCAAAATTACTATCCTCATTTCTCCCTGACTAGAATTTCTAGACCCTGGATGCTAGAGGGAGATCTGGTGGTTGTGTTATGGGTTTCAACAATAGAACCATTCAAGTGAACAATTGGTGGGGCATGGACGGGATTTTGGGAGCCGACATTACCACTCTTAGCTCTGACTTGCCCATTTTTTTTATCAATGTTTATGGCCCCTTCCAAAACAGAGAGGAATTATAGGACAAGTGGATGTCCACCTCCATTATGAAGGGAGATCACATTTTCATGGGAGGGGACCTTAATTTTTCCATAGGCCTAGCTGAATCTTGGGGGCTGAATGCAGTTCCTGATCCCAAATCATATTTCTTTGAACGAATGATTGATGAGGCTGGCCTATTGGATCTAGCTATGCCCAAGAAGCTACCAACCTAGAGAAACAGGAGAACTTGGGAGGTTGCACTGGCTAGAATATTGGGTTGATACTTGATCAAGGACAACCTAGCTGACGGGTTTGAAAAAGCCATACAATGGGTGGGAGTGGGTGGCTCCTCGGACCACTCCCCCATCTATCTTGAGATTTTGATGGATAACCACAAGCCACGCTCCCCTTTCAAATTCAATTCTAGTTAGTTGGAGGAGCCTGAGTTCCATAATCCGGTTAAGAAATATTGGATCCACTATGACCAAGGGCCTGAAACAGAGCCGACCCATGTACACTTCAAAAACTTGTTTAAACTAAAGACCCTTACCATAAGATGGGCTAGAGGGAAGAAAAAACAAGATGAGGAGACTTTAAAGAAAATTGAATCTGAACTTGGAAATATGACTGCACCAGACGGTCTTGGCTTCTTGTCCTCTGAAACCAAGGACCACCTCATACTTCTGGAAATGGAGAAAGCTAAACTACTGAGGAAACATGAGGAAGAATGGAGGCTCAAAATTAGGGTCATTTGTCTCCAAGCTAGAGATTATAACACAATTAGTTTCCAACAATGCGCCAAAGGCAGAAGGAGTATTAACACCATATGGGAACTAAAGGATCGGAATGGGAGGGTGGAAAAGAACCATGCACAACTTGCAGATATGGGGATTATACATTTCTCAAATCTTTACAGGTGTTAGTATGAATCCTTTGTCGAAGTGTACGAAAAAAGACCACTTTAGCTACGCATAACTAATAGCCCTAACATCAAAAGTGGCTGCCAATATCTTCAGATCTGTAGTTAGTTGATCAAGAAAAGAGCTGCAAAAAACCAGATCTATGCATAGAAAGACATTAAGTAGTAAAAAGAAGGGTTTGCTCCATATATCCAATAGACAAGACAAGAAAAATTTTTGAAAGAATTTTTGTATTAAGGGCACCTGGGAGGAAAACAAGAAGGCGTATCCAATTCTCCTCAATGGGATGGGTTCTTGGAAGTCCTCGGCACTTCAGATCTAGAATCTCTCTCTCTTGTTGGTGTAGAAAACCCAGACAAAGATAGAACTCAAAGGGAGCTCACACAGCAAATAATGTAGAAAAATGTGACCAAGTGTATAGATCCGGAGTGATCTAATAGGCAACAAAAGGTGAGGAATGGTAGGGAAAACCCTCCTATTTATAACAAAATATTGGGTCATTCTAGATCTTGGTGCATGATTAAATAATGTTAACCAAATCTAGATCCACCTTTTATGGAATATTTTATTATATTTGTTGGAGGGAAAAAGTATTTGACTTGGGTCAAATCCCTTTATTTGTTGATAATAAATAAATAAATGATTTATTTATCTTTTTAAGGAAGTGGTTGAAGGATAATTAAATAAATAATGATTTATTTAATTATTTGTGGGTGATTTGGTCATATTTAACAAGGAATATTATCTAAATAAGATTTAAATAATTATTCCTAGAAAATAATAAGATAAATAATGGTTTATCTAATTAATTTCTTTGTTTTGGGTTAAACATGACTAGGAATAATAATTAAATTATGGTTTAATTAATTATTCCATGAGGAAAATCAAACAAAATATGTTTGTTTAATATTTCCTTTTGGGGTTTCCTGTTTAGACCATAAACAACCTAATAAATGTGGTTTATTAAGTTATTTTACATAGTGAAAGCAATTTTACTTAGGGTAAAATTGGTCTTACATGGTGTACTTGGGTCCATCTAATGGTAATAGGTTAGACGACCAAAAAATGGTGTAACAGATTGCCCCCCAGCGTGTGAGTGTTAGGAGCAAATCGTATGACCGAAGTACGTTGTAAGAACTCAATCACCAGACATCAAGAGGGAAGTCAGAGAGAGAAATGTAAGGTAGAATAGTGTGCTGAAGAACTAGACCCTGAGGAGACGAGACTCGTAGGTGCAACAAGTCTCTTTTTATGAGAGGGTACTTGTGCTAAAGGCGGCGGGGGAGGCATACCTATGCCCGCCGAGACAAAGTACAAAAGAATAGTGTGTCCAGTAAACAAGGGACCGAACCATAAAGTACAACCGGCATAAACATGAGCCAGATAAGAATACAATGAGGAATCCCACATACATGCTATGCCTGGGATAATAGCCAGGACTTATACAATAATATCTGAGTACATGAGATACAAATACAACCCAAATGCCCCCTATAAGTGGGGAAGGGCTCACAAAATCTGACTGATACATGCAAATCAAAGAGGCGCTGCAAGCGGCTAAGGCCGACATCATCAAATATATGGAGCTACATCGAAGGCTGCAATGAAGAGGTCATCCGGGCATGTGGGGGGCTACCTGCAGGGCCACCCCCTCATGAGGGCTGAGACATCTCACACACACTCGGGAATCACCAAGAGCTGCTGCTGCATCACTGAACCATCAAGTATACGGATCTCGATCATGCTGAAAGGAGCTGGAGTGGAGAAACAATCAAGTCAAAGGGAAATGAGAGATCCCTTTGCCTGATCCGAGGCACCGAACAAGAGTGGAAGCTGGAACCAAAGTACACCACCCTCTAGACCTGTCTTCCGGAATGAAGGAGCTGATGTCGACAGAAGGAGGTCCGCCATAGGTGAGGCAATGAGAGATCCTCGACTAAGGCACGAGAGAAAATAGTAGAGCGACGGACAGACTAATACCAATGATGATGGTGGAATGGAGGGGACTGAGTAGCGAATGGATGACTTCCCTTGCTAGAGCATAAAGGGCATGAATGACATGGCAGCGACTGACACAATATCATCAGGGATAAGGGACAGTGGGACTGAAGGCCATAATGTGCGACACAAGAGAGAAACCAAGCAATGAAGGATGGAGGACTATAGCGGGGTACAAAGGGACTCGGGATAGACTCCATGAATGCGATGATGACTCAACTTGGATGCTCTAAACAAGGGCGACTTGATGGTGCTGCCACACAGTAAAGGTCCAATGGGGGACCATGAAAACATGAGTACAAGATGGTAACTCATGACGAACATCAACACGAGCATAGATAAGTATGGAGGCCAAATGGTGCCCCTAGTATGAGTGTTGCAAGTGAAGAAATTCGATTTTGAGGAGGGTTATGGTTGAGGGGCATAGGTGCCCCCAAGCATTGTGTGGTCATGCCAAAATGTATTTAGAAAAAAGGGAATCTAAACATATTTTAATGATGTGGTGTGCCATTTGTTTTCGTTATGGTTATGCATTTTGAGAAAGGGAATGGAGGATTACCAATCTCTTTTGGTACTGCATATAGGAAGAAAATGGCCTTTAAGTTTCTGGGTTGGCATACCTGGTGTCACTATCCCAAAGAGAGGAGTTGGAGATAATGAACTAATGCTCTCGTAGAAAAGCTAAAGGTTGGTCAACAACAATGTCTAAGAGACGGAGTTGTTGATGTAAGATGAAGGAATGATAAGGGGTGTCATCCTTAGAGCGATCTGAAGTGATATGGGACTCTAGAGGTTCTTCTAAATGTGGAAGCATAATGGTCCTAAAGTCGGCACGACCAGATACACTAGGAGAGTTGTGGAGAATTGTTTCTCTTGGTCTCTCGAATGTGGGTGCCCCCTTACCCAAACATTGGGTTTTAATGTAATGGCCACAAGGTGTATGTGGTGTGAACGCATGGGTTCGATGTAAGGGGGAATAGAGAAAGTTAGGGATGGGGATTTTTTCCATAATGTCATCATCGTGATAGAAGATGGGGTGACTAGTGGAAGAAAGACCACCTGACGTGGCGAAGCTACCTGAATCATCATCATGAGAAGAGAGGTTCGCATGTGTATCGTCACAAGGGGTGACAGAAGAGTAAGTAGATAAAGGATCTACCGATGTTGAGCCCAACGTGATCGCTGAAGGAAGGTCAAGCGAAACAACAGGGGAGGATTCAGATGGAATGTTCCCCGAGGGTCTCATGGATGATGATAGGTAGAACATGTTGGACGAAGGCTCCATCATCTCAACATCAGGAGGGGGAATGTCAATGGGAGCAGTCATGTCAGGTAGTTCTACCCAAGAAAAATGCACAAATAGGGGAGAGGTGGACTCATTGCGCTTGGCCTCGAATTGGCGGACCGCGGCTAGAGAGGTGCAGAAGTCCTCGAGGCGGGGAAAAAGGTGGGTGTAATGGCCATGGAGATCACACAAAGCACGGGGGTGGTTGGTGTGAATAGTCTTGGGGTTCTTGGCCGCGGTTGCGGAAGGAACAGAGGCTTCCGGGACCATGGACTTAGGGAACGTGACATTAACCATGGGCTTGAGATGAAGCAATTCAGGACAGGTATGGGAGGCGTGACCGACAACATCACACAAAGCACACTGGATGGTATGCTTTGGAGGCTGAGGAGGGGCAAGGTTTGTCGGGGCAGCCTTGTCCTTTGATTCCCCCTTGTGAACTTTTCCCTTCTTACCTGAAGCGGTCGCAACAGGAGGTGGTTCCTATTGAGATGACTAAGGCACTGTTGCAATGGGAGAAGTCATGGGGACCGGTTGAACTGGGGTCAAAGCAATATAAGGTTTGGGTTGACCAGGCAAGGTGGGGGCTGGAGGATCAAGGTACCAAATGGGAATCCCAAGGGTCAGGTTAGGAAGAGAGAGGGTGGCCATGACAGGTACTGTGGACACTCCTGGTGGGGGAGCTAGGAATGGTATCTGACCAGAGGGGGAATGGCCAGGTGGGACGGCTCCTAAATGGCTAATGCTTGGAGGAACCGTGCCAGGAGGATAAAGAGGCTCATGACTACCAGCTGCAGGTGAAGGGCTAGGAGCAGGTTGCGGAGAGCGTGGTTGCTGACTAGCCGAAGCAGGTTGCTTGAGAGCAGCTTGAGACGATTGCATCATGCAAACATTCGATGAGCTGGGGTCAGAGATAGGAGGAGGAGGAAGACCAGGGAAGGTTCTGAGAAAAGAGAGTCTTTGTAGACACCGGAGAGACAGCATTCGAGAATCGATGGTTTGCTTATTGGCTACGAAAGAGATGGTCGTCTCATCTCAGGTGAGGTCGAGATTTTGGCTCATGATACGTCAAGCTGGTCAATGGTGACTATCTTTACATTATGAGAAAGACACATCTTGGAGAAAACCGCGGATGGGACGACAGACATAGCATAGGTGTGGCCTACGCACAAGGGAATATTTGTAGTCTAGAGGGCGTCAATGACTTCGACGTCCGCATGGCTTGATCTTGCGCAAGAGTGATAGGAAAATTACGGAAGAGGCCAATGGGGGTGGGAGGCGTGGCCATCCCACGCTCGAGGTGATCGTGGTAGGGGCCAACTCGGGAATGGGGTTGCTTCCCAGCGATGGACATCAGGTGGATGCCCCCTCATCAGTATACACGGAAATGTTCGCGTTCCGGATTTTGGTAAGTTTGGAAGGCGACGAAGACGGGGAAGAGGAGGATGGTCAGATTGAGTGGCGTCGAAAACAATCATTTGGTCATCAGCAGGATCTACAGCGCCCACGGCAGATAGTAGAGCCTTCTTTTGGGAAGGGCACGACTGGAGGAGTTCCCGTGTGGAAATGGCGGCGGGAGATTGCGCCAAATCATCTACTATGCTGTACGAATGGGCAGCTCGACTGGGAGCAGCGTTTCGACGTAGTGGCCCCTTAGGTATCTTGGTATGAACCTCAACTTTTGGTTGAGGGATATGCAAGGGTCCACTGGGTGACGAAAGAGGCTCTGGAGAACCTGAAGAAGGAGGCTCGGGAGCAGACTGAGCAGGAGGCTTGGAGTACTGGCGAGACCGAGTTTGAAGGTGAAGATCGGCAGGTAAAGTTTGATCATAGTTCATCATGAGGATGCAGTAATTAGAGGAACCGAGGAAGGGGGAAGGGTTGAGTGGCCACATGTCAGGTCGAGGTGGTTGGGTAGCCACGAATCCACTGGCGTACATCCTAACGCTTGAGAGGCGGTGGCTAGCACATTGCGAAGTTGAGAGGGCAGGGAGGCGGAGGTGCGTCTTTGGAGGAGCTAGAGCACCAGAAGTTTGTGGATACAAAGAATAAGGGGTTGGGGAGGTATGGTGAGCGGGAGTTAGGAGGTTGGGCCAAAAGAGGAGGTATGTTGTATCCTGGATACGTGCTACTAGGAGGGGGACAAGTGTGGGAGGTGCTGCCCCCTCCCCCAGGAAAACCATAACCCATGGGAGGTTGGGCATATGGATGAGAGAGAGCTCCAACGATACCGTCGGCGGCATGAGGTGCCCCCTGTGCGTTGACACCACCGGGTTTGGGGAGATCAGGTAGAACGGTATAAACATAACCTGTCTGAGCATAGATCAAGTCATATTTTAATGCCAGTTGGAGGGCGACTTCTTCGGTTTGGGGAAAATGCGATGCGACATCTTTCCCGATAGGAGGTAAGAGAGATCTAAGGAACCAGTTCATGTAGACACGGTCTTCGAAAGTAGGGGATTGACATAGGCTCTTTCTTCTCCGCCATTCTTGGAAATGATCGGATAGGTGGGTCACAGATGATTGACAGAAAGAAGTCAAAAGTTCGATACCAGTGTCATAATGAAGGGGAAGCTAGAAGTAAGATAAAAAAGCTTGGGCAAGAGTTGCAAAGGTGGTATGAGAGGAAGTGGGATGATCAACATACCACTTAGAAGCCGCGCCTGCAAGCGTTCATTGGAACAACCGAAGATGGACAGAGTCATCGGTAATGGAGGTAGATGAACACCACATGTGGAAAGATCGAACATGATTTGAAGGATCTTCTCTAGCAAGGCCTTCAAACTTGGGGATGTCAGAAGGGAGCTTTGTCGGCATAGCAGGGCAACTAGCGTCATGGTGTATAGGGTCATTTTTCAACTAGTCCAAATTATGGAGGCTGAGGCCTGCCATGAAGGGGAGCAAGGGTGTAGTCGAGGTAGTGCCGGTGGTAGTTCCACTAGTAGTAGTCCCGGCATTAGGGCTGGGAATACCGCTAGCATTAGGCCCTGGACCAGACATAGTGAAGGTGACAGGGGGAGAACCAGAAGTTAAAGGAGAACCCAATGAATCGGAAGAGGAGTCGGAGTGCGGACTCGGAGGAGGACTAACTCGACGATGGCGGGAAGGAGTAGGTCGACCAACCGGAAACTGAGGGTGAAGGCCAAGAAGTCTCCGGGATGTGCGCTTTGGGGGCGCAAAGGTGACAACACAAACACGGCACAAGGGGAAGAAGAATGACCGACAAAGGCAGGGAGGTGCAGAATCAAGTGATTACAATGTCGAAACAAGGGCAAAAAGGTGCAGTGTCAATTGATTTTAAAGTCTTTGCCTGGCGGTGTAAACCAGGCTCTTCTTCGCTTAGGGTGAGTGTGTGGTGTGCGTTAATTTTAATTTTTAAACCCTTTTCGTTTTGAGAGCAAGAGAAAAAGTGTGCTACGTAACTGAAAATAAATCTGCAGAGAACAGTATATAATGCTGAAATAACAGAAAATTAACAGCTACTATTGCATCAATTCAACCCAAAAAGGCGGGTCTCTCAAAACTAATCTAAAAGAGGGAAAAAATCTAGTCAAAACACACTAAAAAGAGGCCAATAGATCTAGGGTCGAAAGGGACAGGGATCTAAAGGGAAAAGCTGCTGAAAAGAGGTGCAGATCACAGCCAAGAGGCAGAGGCAAGGTGGCTGGAAAAAAGGAGGAAATCAGCAAAAAGCAGAAGGGGCAAGGAGGAGGCCCTAAAAGTAGATCCAAACAAATCTTCAGGAGGTGATTTGAAAGGGAGAAGAGCTGATTAGAAGAGGTCTGAAAAGGAGGTATCATATCTGGAAAAAGGGGGGCTGAAACTCTGAAAAAACAGACCTGAAACAGATAAAAACTCTTCCACCAAAATTGGAGGGTACTGAAGCCCTAAGGGGCTATGTTCCCACTTAGATGAGAAAAACAGATCAGAAACAGGTCGAAACGGGCTGAGACAGAGGCTGGAAAACCCTGACAGAAGCTTCAGAAAAACCCAGAAAAATTATAGAAAAACAGCAGAAAAATTGGCAGGTCGCAGGTTCTGACCTGTTTTCAGTGCAGGTCGCAGAAAATGGGATGAAAAGTGTGACCTAGAGGTCCAGGTCGCAATTTATGGGCTGAAAAGTGCGACCTGAAGCTCCGGGTGTCCTGGCAACAGATTTCCGGAAAAGTTGTCGTCTCAATTGCGGTTGATGTCTGTCACCTGCGCAATAGGGCCAGAAACACGCGGAAGTTAGAAATTTTAATGTTTTAGGGTTTTAGAGGGGAAAAACAACATGAAAATAGGAAAAACAAAAAGCTGAAAAGAAACCCTAGAGTCTGAAGTAGCTGGATATGCAGGAATATGAAAAACGACAGCGGTCGTAATTGAAAACCCGTGTGGAGTCGCCAGTTGTTAGTATGAATCCTTTGTTGAAGTGTACGAAAAAAGACCACTTTAGCTACGCATAACTAATAGCCCTAACATCAAAAGTGGCTAACAATATCTTCAGATCTGTAGTTAGTTGATCAAGAAAAGAGCTGCAAAAAACCAGATCTATGCATAGAAAGACATTAAGCAGTAAAAACAAGGGTTTGCTCCATATATCCAATAGACAAGACAAGAAAAATTTTTGAAAGAATTTTTTGTATTAAGGGCACCTGGGAGAAAAACAAGAAGATTTTTCCAATTCTCCTCAATGGGATGGGTTCTTGGAAGTCCTCAGCACTTCAGATCTAGAATCTCTCTCTCTTGTTGGTGTAGAAAACCCAGACAAAGATAGAACTCAAAGGGAGCTCACACAACAAATAATGTAGAAAAAAGTGACCAAGTGTATAGATCGAGAGTGATCTAATAGGAAACAAAAGGTGAAGAATGGTAGGAAAAACCCTCCTATTTATAACAAAATATTGGGTCATTCTAGATCTTGGTGCATGATTAAAATAATGTTAACCAAATCTAGATCCATCTTTTATGGAATATTTTATTATATTTGTTGGAGGGAAAAAGTATTTGACTTGGGTCAAATCCCTTTATTTGTTAATAATAAATAAATAAATGATTTATTTATCTTTTTAAGGAAGTGGTTGAAGGATAATTAAATAAATAATGATTTATTTAATCATTTGTGGGTGATTTGGTCATATTTAACGAGGAATATTATCTAAATAAGATTTAAATAATTATTCCTAGAAAATAATAAGATAAATAAAGGTTTATCTAATTAATTTCTTTGTTTTGGGTTAAACATGACTAGGAATAATAATTAAATTATGGTTTAATTAATTATTCCATGAGGAAAATTAAACAAAATAGTTTTGTTTAATATTTCCTTTTGGGGTTTCCTGTTTAGACCATAAACAACCTAATAAATGTGGTTTATTAAGTTATTTTACATAGTGAAAGCAATTTTACTTAGGGTAAAATTGGTCTTACATGGTGTACTTGGGTCCATCTAATGATAATAGGTTAGATGACCAAAAAATGGTGTAACAACAGGGATCCCAGGGATGCAAACATTACTGAGATAATTCAAATTTCCAGGTCAATGCACAAATTTGTGGAGGAATATGACATGGATGATCTTAATGTGTTAGTCACCTTGGGGGAAGTGGAGGGGATTTTTAAGTGGTTCAACAACGACAGGAGTCCTGGACCGGATGGTTGTCCCATTGAATTCTATCTCACCTTATTTGAATTCATGGGGAAGAATCTTCTCCAAGTTATTGAGGCTAGTCGAACCTATGGTCAAGTCTATGATGGCTTCAATGCCACATTCATCGCCCTCATACCAAAGACCAAAAAACCCTTATCTTTCAATGACTACCATCCAATGTCCCTCTGTAACTGTATTTACAAGATCATATCCAAGATCATTGCAAACTACATTAAGCCTGTACTTTCTCTGCGCATTGCTAATGAACAATTTTCCTTCCTTAATCAGAGACAAATTCATGAAGCGATAGATACTACTCAGGAAGTCTTGCATTCCATTAAGCTAAAAAGCCTCAAGAGCACCATTCTCAAGATTGAATTAGCTAAGGCTTTTGACTGTACCAATTGGAGTTACCTTCAACTTATCCTTCTACATATTGGTTTTCCCCACTCTTTTACAAATTGGATAATGGGATGTATAACTAATGAATATTTCAGCTTACTCATAAATGGAGCATCATCTGATTTCTTCCATGCAGGTAGAGGACTTCGACAAGGATTCCCACTCTCCTTGCTACTTTTTTTATTAATTATGGAAGGGCTATCAATCATTCTTGCAAAAGCAAAGGCAGAAGGGACCATCAAAGGAGTCAAATTATCTGATTTCATTCAACTAACTCACCTGCTATTTGTGGATGATGTACTTATTTTTCTTGAGGGTACATGCCATGACAACACCAGCTTCTTGAATATACTGAATATTATCTGCAAAGCTCCAGCTATGGACCCCAACCATAGTAAATCTACTATTATTATGGTTTGATGCTCAAATCTTGAATGCAAACATGCCCTCGACCTCTTTCACTTTGAGCGCAAGGAATTAGTGGATGGTATCAAATACCTCGGCTTTCACCTAAAACCCAATGACTACCACATAAATGATTGGAACTGGTTAATTGCTAAAGTGGAACGAAGGGTTAACATCTACAGCATAGATGGCTCTCCAAAGTAGGTAGACTTGTAATAATAAAATATGTTCTGGATGCAATCTCGGTTTATTGAATGGCTTTGGCTTGGATTCCCAAAGGTGTGACTTCCAGAATTCAGAAAATTTTCTCAATATTCCTTTGGAGGGGCAAGCAAGATGGAAGGAATTTTACTTGGATCGCTTATAAGAGGATTACAAGCCCAAAGGCTAGGGGGGATGGAGACTTAAAGACCTCAACCTTTTTGCCACAGCGTTAGCTGCCAAAATGGGATGGCATCTAATTACTGCCAAGAATTTATGGAAAGAGGTCACTTATTATAAGTACATTACTCCTCAGTCCACAATGGAGTGGATCAGAGGTCACACCCTTCATTCCCAGATCATCCATCATATGGTGAGCCATCACTAGATCTATCCACATCATCTAGAAAGGACTATCTTGGAGAATCAGAACAGGGGAGCATGTTCAAATCAGAGTGGATGCATGGTCAGGTTATGGACAGACATATCAATTACCATTGGACATCAGACAACATCTAGAAAATGCAGGCATTCACTACATCTCACAAATTGATGACAATCGTAATTCTACTTGGATCACACAGGCTTGGAAATCATCCCATGAATTAGATATCTCGAACATTTGTCAGCCAACCTAGAATCAATATCTCAGAGCTCTTCAGTCTACAAACATTAGGATCACTGAGAGGGAGTATGAACTTTTATGGGCCTTATCCCCCAGGGGTTGTTACACTCCAAAGGAGGGATACACCTCTCTAAGCAAGTTACAGGAACCACAGATCAAACAGTGGTGGTGGAGACATCTCTGGAAATTAAAAGCCCCACCAAAATCCATATTATTCATGTGGTGTATTCTCACAAATCGTATACCAACGGAGGACAACCTTATCAAGAGGGATATATATGGACCATTTAGATGTTGTTTATGCAAAATTCAACCTGAGGATGTGGACCATGTATTTCTCACATGTTCTGCAAGCAAACACATTTGTCTACTTACTCTGCAGTCCCTGGATTCCACTCTTCTTTGGCAAGGAATTACGGTCCTTGATGGCTGGTCAAATTGGTAGCATTCAGCACGCTTCCCAAAAGAGATAAATATCCTCCTCCTAATTGTTTGGGGAATATGGCTTGCATGCAATCAAGTGATCTTCCAGGGCTCAGTGGTGTATTGGGTCAGTATCCGCATTTCTATTGTATCCATCTATCACTCAATCCCGAGCGAGGCTCCTACAACACAGAGAAGAATCATCACTCCTGAATTAATCGACAATTCCATCCCTTGGGCATATTTTGACGAGGCCTCAAACATGCATGGATGTTGTTGAGTAAAATAATCTTGATTAGATTACTAACATAAATTATCAATCTGATATCTATAGGACTTGTGAGACATACATGCATAATATATGGTACGGATCGGTTTAGATCAATATAACTATAAAATAACAAAAACCCATTCATCTAATCTATGAAATCAAATAATGAAAATTAAATTCAACTAACCTATGAAATCAAGTAACGAAAATAAAGATGACAAATTAAACTAATCTATGAAATTAAATAATGAAAAGAAAGATAACAGTTTCAAAAGAAAATATAGCACGCGTAATCACACTTTCAGGAATTGAAATCTTAATCTAGCACACTTGCGAGAATTAAAATTTTAATCTAGGATTGCTGTATTGAAATCAAGACAAGTAAAAAATGTTGTTGTATATCTCTATGCCCAAATCCAATCCAATTGGAAAATGATAGAAACCACTTTCTTGAGATGATTTAGTGAGCACAAATTTACACAGTTAACTGGAAATTCAATCTAAGAAAGCATTTCAAAGCATGTAAAGAAAAAATCAATTATTTCATAAGTTAAATACTCAAGCTTCCAATTTGGAAGTATGACAGAGTCACCTTCTTGGCATGATATTTAGGAGCATCCAATTATACATTTAACTGAGTATCTAATCTAGGAAAGCAGTATAAAGGCATGTAATGGAAAACTCAATTATTGCATAGGTTAAATACTCAAGCATCCAATTTGGAAGTATGACAGAGCCACCTTCTTGGCATGATCTTTAGGAGTATCCAATTATACATTTAACTGAGGATCTAATATAGGAAATTAGTATAAAGGCATGTAATGGAAAACTCAATTATTTCATAGGTTAAATACTCAAGCATCCAATTTGGAAGTATGACAGAGTCACCTTCTTGGCATGATATTTAGGAGCATTCAATTATACATATAATTGAGGATCTGATCTAAGAAAGCAGTGTAAGAACATGAAAAGAAACTAAACAACTGTGAGCTCTATTGCCTCAAACATAATCCAGCTGGAAAATAGAAGAATCTACTTTCTTGAGATGTTCTAGGAAAGAAAAGATTACACAGTCATTCTAAAACTAATATTAAGAAATCAAATAAATCTTAATCTATGAAAGAAAATAAATCTCACACATTGTAGATGGCCAATCCAAAATTATAAGAGATGGTAAGTCGAGATGCTCCATACGTAAGCAAAACCAAGTCAAAGTGAAAGAACACTCATGAGTAAGGTGCCACAATCTAATTCTTTATTCAAAGCTTGAGCATAACTCCAAATTTACACATGACATGATAGGAGAAAGCTTCCCCTATTTATACAAAAATTAAGGATATCTACTCCATAAATGTAGATCCCTTAAATCTACTAGATCCATACTTGTCTCAACTTATCCCTAAATTCTAGATACAAATCCTATGACACATCAAGATCTCCATGATATTTCTCCTTGGAATATGGTCTACCTCTTGAATGAAATTCGAATTTGATCTTGGGAGGCCAAGTAAGACCCTTCTAGAATCTCCAAAATAGGCATACACATATCACAAAACTCATAACACATATATAGATATATGAAACCATGTTAATTTTCTAGTTTTTAATCATAAATTCACTTTAAATACATAAAATAAATAACTTTGGAAGACAAGGATCCTAACCCATATATTTATGAAAATGGTTACTTGATGTAGGGTTTTAGGTCAGATAGTTATGAAATGAGAGTTGAATGGTTATGACATAATGGTAATACATGTATGAATATGGAAAACAATTTTGAGAATCAACATACCCCCCAACTGAAGTTGTTGCATGTCCTCATGCAACTATTGTATTGATTCATTTGTCCATGAGTTGATCTTTTATGAGTTTTTTCTTGTTTTTGGCTTTAGGGGTCCTGACCCAGGTTCACACGTTAAGGTTTGCCAACAAACCCCTATACTATTGGCCCTTTCGGCAGTGACCTGCGCAAAGTCTCACCCGAAGCAATATGGGAGGGTGCTAGAACTAGGTTTCCGCACCCAGAAAGAGAGCAGGTAAGCCAATTCACGCACAACACACAGATCTATGGAAATAGAGCTAGTTCATAGGCTTAAATAGATAACCGATGTACATAGTATTACAGATCTAGATCTTAGGTCCGCATCCACATGTGTTCGACCAGCAAGGATATAAATTACAGTATGCGCAACAGACCAGACAACATATATTATAGATAAACATGCAGATAACACAGATCATTCGTACCTTATCACAGATTTAGCATAGAGCGCAGATTCATATAAAAGATAGATCCAGAACCAAATACCAGCAATACTTCTCATATATTATAAGCAGATTCTTACATAACCGCAAATCCCACCTGCGCACACAGCCAGCAGTGTCCGCACATAGCAGGACAAAGGATCTCCGCGCACACAGCCAGCAGGAGTCTGACCCCAATACCCGAAACCCAGAGCTAACAATCCGCACTTATCATTCACTTCTATTAATCTTTTGCGTATCGACTCAAAAAGACTTACTATTTATACCAATTTAGCCTAGACTTACCATGGTCTGCACACCGTGGTTTGCGGACTCCTGGTTTTACCTATTTACCCGCTTACAACATATTGGGGATTTTATCTGCCCTATCACCCCTGCACTAGACTAAATATAATAGAATTACAAAATTGGACCAGCTTTCATCAGTGTGGGAGACCCTTCTCCAACAATCCCCCAACACAATCTTGTGACTCGTCCCAAGTCACTGCGGTGGTGGATTCTCCACCTGCGCACGTAATGCCTCAACAAATGCAACTAGTGGGGCCAAGACTTCTAGGCTTTGCGCCGTAGCATTCTGCACAATATCTACTAAATTTTGTGATATTGGACCTTTTGTTGCAACAGTGACACTCTCTAGTGTCTGATTGAGTCGTTTTACCACAGTATCTGCGTCCTGAGAGAATGGAAGGGCCTCGGTAGACCATGGCTTCAATCTCTTCCCGATGGCGTCCTTCTTGTGGAGAAATTCCTAAATCTTAGCTTGGAGGACATCGCTGGTCCTTAGATGGGCGATGCGCTATGCTGGGATCAGAGTGGCGATGGTAGCCCCAATCTGTTCACATTCTTCTTCCTTCTGACGGAGCTCCTGATTAACTTGTCACAGGCTCAGATCATGTTGAACCTTCGTCTAGAGCTACAAGGTTGTCTCCAGTAACTACGTACCTTGAGAAATCTGTCCCGTAATGGTTTTCATGGCAGCTGTGACTAACACAGCCTGTTGAGCCCTTACCTCTGGAGGCATCTCAGGTTGCAACTTGGCCTGAAGATTGCGGTTTGCTGCTCCATCTGTGTCTTGAAGGCCCGCAGCTCTATTCGATAAGCCTTCAATGCGGTCACCAGTGCTTCGATTTTAGCTCACGAGGTGGAATCGGGTGATACGTTGGCTGCTATGTCCATATACACCTAGTGTATCGTTGTTTCTAGTTCGGCTTGCTAGGACACCGCGAGAAGCACGTTGGCGTTTTGTTGGGCTATCGTTTTCTCAGCTATACATAGTTGATGATGTACTAGTTGGTCTCGATGGTAAATTTCATGGCAAGCCATCATGTGGATATCCCTTAATAATTCGTGCGGTAGCTGGGTGAGATTCAGTTGTATGCCTGATCCTGCTGGGAGATGCATTGTCAGGTCCAATGGATCCAGGATAAGAGCAGCATTGGGGATCGCACAAAGACGCCTTTCCTCTATAACTAGTGCGGGTTTGCTCAGAGGTGGAGGGTTTCTTCGTTGGGTGATGCTTGTCTACAAAGTATCGGCTTTTAATTGTAGAGTGCGCAGTTCCGCTTGAATGGTGTCGACTGCATTTTTTTGTTGCTCTGCTAAAGCTACCCATTTCTCTTCTGTGGCCAATGTAACGGCATCCGCAATCTGCTCAAGATCTCCATCAATCAAGGTGACTATTCCATCTCTCTTTGGTCGTTGGGGCCGTTGCTTCTTTTGAGTTCCTTGTACCGACTCTCCTATCTTCTTGGTACCCCCGGCACTGATATCCTACAGCGTGGCCTGGTTGGGAGCTATAGTATCCTTTTTGGGAGGTTTCATGGAAGGAATGGTCGGTGGGACTTTTGTGCCAGCATCCATTCCTGTCTGTCTTCTTGGGCCTATAACAGCAGTGCTGGTATCCACAGTACTCTTCACAGGGGTTTTGAAGCCGATCTTCCAAGCAGGTGGCCATCACGCAATCACCTCATCAATCTCCCACTCTGTTACCATATAAGGAAGAGTCGTCTAAGTTTTATTCTTAAGACTACAGATTTGAATATGGTGCATTATGACCTGGAACTTGGCGATACCCTTGTATCTGTCGTATATTATAGGAGATAGTCGTGGGCGCAAATTGATGGCTACTGCTACATTACTCTGGAAAAGAACCCAGAATACTTGGTTATCCTCCAATCGTTGTGCATATTTGGAATCTCATAAGTGAGCATATCGGGCTCCTTCACACATGCCGATATTGAGCGGGGGGATGATTGATTCCTTAGGTGCTTCCCATGCGACGAGGGCAATAAGAAACAAAAACCAAGAGTAGAAAAAGGCTTTTCCTTTTTCTTGTGATTCACGGACATTGGATAGAAATTCGTCCCGCAAGTGTTGTGCCCAATTGAAGCAGCCCCCTTTGGCACACTGACCTGCCACCCGTATGACATACATAGGGACTGTTGCAACTTGGAATTTTCGCATTAATTTGTAAGCTAATATCTGGGTACCCATTCACGCAGCTGGATCACTGATGGAATCAATGATAAAACCCCTCTTATTTCTCTTTACATGGTATGCCTGCCGTACTTCAGTCACAATTTCCCCCTCATATTTCTTACCCACTTTCTCCATGGGGTGTGGTCTTTGCATGGGGAGACTAGTTATTCTTTGGATTAATGCAACATCAATGGGGAATCTTTCACGAATCCATAAACAGTCGTCATGAATCAGGGCGAGCAACTACCGAGCTAACCAGTTTGTGACGTTGTAATGACCAAAGTGGGGCATTCGTAAGAGTTTTAGGATCCCAGATTTGGCCAATCCAAATACCCATTGCTGAGAGATGACTGTGACTCCGTCAGGTGCATGGACTATCTCGAAATACATGCGGGAGCTAGATCAGGGAACGCTGCGCAATTTTTCAAGTCACGATCATAAAATTTAACCTCATGGAGCTTTCCACAAGGATCACCAATGACTAGGACCCCTATAGGGGTTAGCGGTGTTTGTAATTAGGTGATCAGGCCATCTAAATTTTGTGTCGTTCGGGTCGTTGTCCTTCATGGCCGGATAAATGGGGGTAACCAGTTGATTGGATTAGCTGGGAGGACCTCTTTTGGCCCAAGTGGGGCATGAGACGACTTGGGTGTTCTTGGCGATGTCCTCGGCATTCCTGCGGCCCATTTGCAGTCTTCGGAGGCTTTCCTAAGCTTTGGGCTAGTTCTTTGCCTTTTCTGGTAACTGGGGTTATGGGTACGTCTTCTTCCTCAGACTCAATCTCCATGACTTCGTCACTTGCTTCCTCTGTGGGTACCGAAGATTCCGAGGGGCTAGTAGCTTTTTCTCTTGCCTGGAAGATGAATTCAGCTTCTGGTTGGCTACTTGCAGGGGGGTTTTGGGCAGGCATGATTGACGCAATGTAGATCCAAATGCTCTGATAGTTTACGGCTATGGGATAGAAGTTATGCAACTGAGATAGAATTGTCCCCTGGGCCATCCCAGTGGTTTTATAGCGTCTTTCGTTATCCAATGGCTGGGTAAACTCTACGTAGGGCTTAGGACTTTCCCTGATTTGTGCTATTAATTGTCGGGTGACCGTTGCCTCCAACAGTAAATTCCTCTTTTTACCAGACATTATAATGCTAACAGTTAGTTTTCGCAACCCCAGTGTGTTTGTCACTTCTACTGACTTAATCATCTTGAGCGATGGTGCATCCTCCCGCAACACAGGCTTGTTCCCTTGAGGTTCTAGGGTCAAGGATCTGTATGTCATACTTGTGTCATCCTGATAAGCTAGCGTTGCAAATCGTAAGACCAACATAGTTCGACATTCTTCCCATACCTAGAAGATTTGCCCGTGTAGTCCCCACCACTGTGTTGGCGCACCCGGTAGTGTCATTATAAGGGCTCCCAACCTATATTCCCTCATAACCATGGCTTCAAAGGCTTGCAGGAAGTCCTCCACATATCTCGAACCATCAAACTAGGGCAGATATCTTACCTTAGCTGACATGCACCTGATATTTCTGGTAATTCAGAGGCATCGTAACGTGGAGACGTTCTGTAGTCGGTGTTGCCAATGTTCCAGCTCCTCGTATGGATCAGAAGGGTCCTCATTATCTTAATTTCCAGCGGTGGTACCCCTGGTCACACGGTTGGTTCGTTCGCCATCCTGCATGGATAATCTGTAGTGGTTATCTCGTTCTTCGTTCCCGTGGATTGTTTCTGTATACCTGTCCCCCTCAATAGGGTCTAATGGGATGATGATGTGTATTCCGTTATTCTCGAACATCATATTTCATTTTTTAAAGTTGATTATACCTCCCATGTCGTTTGCCCAATCCAATCCCAGAAGGGCTGGGTAGGGGTTCGTATCTTCTACTGTCTAGATAACTTCAAAATCAGCTTGTACCCTGACTCCAGCAATGTCCACCACTACTTTTGATAATCTTCCCAGCGGTACTATCTTCTGTTGATTAGCCATGCATAGTTGTACAGTGGACCATTCGAGCTTAGGCTCACCCATCCACTGCCAAGTCTGCTTAGGGACCACGTTCACATCTGACCCTAGATCAAGGATAACTTGATCTATTTCAAAGTCTTCGATCTGCGCTGTCAGCCGCATTTCCGTCCCGTTCATTTCTTCTGTCTATATAGCTGGTGCACATTGTGTATTTGCCTGCTAGAAGGGGTCTTCTTTGCGCACCCATCGATCATCTCCTAAAGACTTTCCATGGCTTGTTGGTTGCGTAGTAGTTTCATACACTCTTGCAAGAATGGTTTGACCTCCTCCCTTCGTTCAGTGTCATACGCTCCTCTTCTGCCGTGATCACCACCCATCCTGATCGCGGGGTTGAGTTCTTTTGGGGGATGTTCCTCCTCTGTCGCAACTTCTTTTATTGACCCTTCTTGGACTGATCCTATCTCACGAGGTTCCGTTTTCATCCTCTGCACATTTTGCGTAGGGTTCTGTTGCTTCTCCTAAACCCTTGCTACTAGAATCGGGCACTCCTCAATCGAGTGATCCCACTGTCTACAATACCGATAGGTCTGCCGAGTTGGGTTTAAATAGTCTCGTGCAAAATTGCATACTTCCCCACAGTTGTAGAAAATCAGTTGACCTCGTCCTTGACCGGCGCTGCCCCTACAGCCCCTACCTTGGGCAGGGGAACCCCCCCTTCCCACGGGAGATCTAGGCGAAGCTAGATCAGACCAAACCCAGAATATGCTTCCCTATTCAGTCAGTAAATCGTATGTGTGGCAGGTTTGCTCATCATGGCCAACTGATCTGCAGAATCGGCACCGTGATTGGTTAACTTCCGAGCCGTATGTGGTCTTGTGAGGGCAGTGGCTAATGTCGTGTAGCCCGACAATGCGGCAATCATCACACCATAACATCGACCCACTGGATCCCGTGGCCTCCCTAGGTCGCAGGGGACTGGGTGCTCCAGTCTGTACATACGCAGCAAGTAATGGACAGTTATCCTTGGTGTGACTATTTACCTGGCATTGGATGCACCATTTTTTGGGGCTGGCTTTTGGCCCTCGCTCCTTACGTAGATTCTGGATCTCCATATGCAATGTTTCCAGCTGACCTTATATCTGTTGTACCCCTAGCTGTGTATCATCCCTAGGGGCAACTTCTAGCTTCATAGCTACTTCCAATGCTTTCTCTTGTGTTTCAATATATTGTTGTCCCATAGGTACCCGTAAGTGAGGTAGCAGCATAACGATGAACCATTATGTGAGTTTTCGGTCATCATACTGGAATTCGCCTTCCCTGTTTGCTTTCTTTAACCTCTGGTCTGCTTCCCATACAGATTTTGATGGTTCTTTCTTGATGTCTTTTAGTTCGTTGACTATCTGCGAATAGGATTTAGGTCTTTTGAACTGTTGCCTCAATGCCGTTTTGATCTCATCAATAGTCGCATTTGCATGTTTTCCAATGTATCCCATATACCAATATAGTGCTCTTCCTTCGAAAGCCAGAGATAGTTGGGCCTGCTTCACCGAATCACTTGTAATTTTTTGCGCCGTCCATACTGATTCAGCGACAAACCAAAACCTATCCATATCCTCATCACCCGCACCCTTGAAGGTAGGTAGTTTTAAATTCACAACCATATCTACCTTCTTTTGGCGTTCTGGTGTTACCTGACTGCTCTTTCAAAATTCTCCTGGTCCCTGAAATGGAACCATTTGTTGGCTTTAGGGGTCTTGACCCAGGTTCACACGTTAAGGTTTGCCAACAAACCCCTATACTACTGGCCCTTTCGGCAATGACATGCTTGCGCAAGTCAAAGTCTCACCTGAAGCAGTATGGGAGGGTGCTAGAACCAAGTTTTCACACCCAGAAAGAGAGCAAGTAATCCAAGCCACGCACAGCACAAAGATCTATGGAAACAGAGCTAATTCATGGGCTTAAATAGATAACCGGTGTACACAGTATTACAGATCTAGATCTTAGGTCTACATCCACGTGCGTTTGACTAGCAAGGATATAAATTACAGTACGCGCAGCAAACTAGACAGCATATATTATAGATAAACACAACAGATAACACAAATCATTCATACCTTATCACAAATTTAGCACAGAGCGCAGATTCATATAACAGATAGATATAGAACCAAATACCAGCAATACTTCTCATATATTATTAGCAGATTCTTACATAACCCCAAATCCCACCTGCGCATATAGCCAGCAGGGTCCACACACAGCAAGACAAAGGATCTCCGCGCAGACAGCCAACAGGAGTCCGACCCCAATACCCGAAACCCAGAACTAAAAATCCGCACTTAGCATTCACTTCTATTCATATTCTACCTATCGACTCAAAAAGACTTACTATTTATACCAATTTAGCCTAGACTTACCATGGTCCACAAACCATGGTTTGTAGACTCCTGGTTTTACCTATTTACCCGCTTACAGCGTATTGGGGCTTTTATCCACCCTATCACCCCTACGCTAGACTAAATATAATAAAAATACAAAATTGGACCAGCTTTCATCAGTGTGGGAGACCCTGCTCCAACACTTGTATAGATTCTTTCCAAACTTTGCTTCATGATATTTTCCTTTGGCAAAGTATAATATATTTGATTGCAATTTTTTTTTTTTTTTTTTTTGGTTAGTTCTTGTGTGACAACTGATTTTTTAGCAATGGTTCTTATGTAACAATTCTTTATTTTATTTTTTGCATCAAAGTTCATGAAAACATTTAGAATCAAATACATAATAACTCATCAATGAACTAATAATTTGCAAAGCATATAATCTTTTGGAATCATATTGCAACAATAGTTGGTTGGGAAGTATATTCAGGTTGGAATGACATGAAAATGTGTGATAGTGTATGACATGTGAATATGAAATGATTTCTCTTCCCCCCAACTAAAGATATGACAATGTGAAAAGCGACGAAGGAATTTTTCCAAAGTTACAATTTTAGCATTCTAAGGAATTACATGACTAAAAATTAGAAAACCACATACCTTCACTTACCTTAAATGTGGATGAGTTGTGTATACTAAAGAGTGTGGCTGTTGATGTTGTTGGATCATGAAGTATGTAAAACAAAGGAATTCGATCTGCTTTTTTTTGTTCTCTTTGTGCTGATGACAAGATTGGGATCTTTATTGTTGATGATACAAATTGATTCCTGCTGCAAACTGTTGAAATGATTTAGTCTTCAATCGTTACAAAATTTGATGGTACAATTATATTCATGTGAATAAATGTGTTGATGTCGAGCATGAAGAGAAGTCGTTGGATTACCGACCATTGATGAATGTCGTTAACCAATGTGAGGAAAACTCACCATTAATGTCAATGAGTGCCAAGGTACATAAGTACATCTTGTGAAGTGTGAATAGATAGAGGGACATTGACGTATTCCCATGATTGTCAGCGAGAGAGCTTGTCATTAATGCATACAAGCCTCAAGGAACTAATAAGGACTCTAGTCTTGGACCTAGATAATGTTTTGATGTTGATACGCCAAGACTTGTTAGAAGGGAGGCCTTAAGGAATCCTCCATCATCTGACGCGAGCATAAAAGAATAATTTTTTGAAGGACTATGGATGAAAATTTTTGCAGTGGATTAAGGTTTATTTGACAAAATGAAAATGGAAATGGAATGAATCATCTTTTCAGAGGAGCTGAATGGTTTTATTGCGGGGTTATAGGTTAGTGAAAGCAGGGCAGGAAAATATAATGATTGTGAAAAAAATTAGCAGTGAAGGAAAATGAGACGAGGATTTTATTGAATGATTAAGTAGAAATGCAATAGCGAATGTAAAGGGAAATGACGTGAATGTTTTATTGACTGAGGAAGCATGGATGCACTAGAGACACTAGCATCTGAAAGGCTTGCAAGTGTTAGATCTAATTTTCATTAGCATGTGCTCATGAATTGATGTTTCTTTCTTTGTTGTTGATCACCTTCTTGTAAAATAAATGTGGTCTCTAAGAGAGACATTGTTCGGTTGTAGTCATTTGACCTTCCTCTTGGAACCTACAAAAAACTAGTACTTCTTCTGCAATGGAATGTAATATTATCAAAATAGAGAGGTGATCAATCTCTCTAGTTATGACATTTACAAAAAAAACTGAGAATTGGCACTAATAAAACAATTTTATGAAGAAAAACCAAAAGAATTTATAACTGCATCAAAATTAGTGTCTCAAGTTACCTGTTGTGTATTTTCAGAAATTTATTCATTTTTACTATTTCAAACTTTGACTATAGTTTTCTCATTATGTAGATCTCGTCGAGATATTTTCAACGATGCTTGAATCGTTGAAATCCAACGTTGGATGAGAAATTTAGGCTAATTTGAAATTTGGGTGAAACAGTGAAGTTTTTGAGCTGCAGAATTGATATTTAGCTGCAGAATTGCACATCAACTGTAGAATTGCGCAATTTCTGTAGCTAAAACTTTTGAGCAGAAATTTAAGTATACACAGCTATGCATTTTTCATGATCAGTCCAATCTTTGAATTAATCAATGCCTCCTCCATAAAAACGAGCAAATACCCTATTTATTTCATTGATGCATAAAATATATATATATATATATATATATATATTATTTTTTATTATAACAACAAAAGTGAAATTTTAATAATACTTGAAAATTTAAACCAACGAGTTGCATTCCAAGATTTTCGTCAACAATTTTAACTGATCCAAACATTTACTGAAATATTAGTGTATAAAATGTTGAATGAAAAATTAAGTTGCTTTACTTGATTTGAACTCTTGACTCACCTCTTTCAAACTCAAGATATTACCATTATGCCAAATATTTCGCATGTGTTATAAAGTTGTGAAGTTAATTTATTAAAGTTTTAAAAATTCAAAAGTCTAGCAACAACTAGACTGCGAGATCTTCGTCTTTCTGCAAATCGATATAAACAGTCAAGCATTACAATCATATTGCAAACATGTTGCAAACATGCGTTGCTTATTTTAAACCACTCCCAATGTTTTATTTGAACTCGTTTTCTTCATGTAAAAAAGGGATCTTTCCAACAGATTTTGACTTGAATACCTTCTCTGAAAGAACATTCTTAATATCATCATATGCATAAATAAGTGAATATATTCATGTTTTACAAATTCATAACACTAACCTCATTTGATGACCAAAATCCCTTAACTATGATAGTGTTAGCGAAATGAATAATCCACAGGAAGAAAAAAATAAAAATAAATAAATAAATAAAATAAAAATAAAAAATAAAAAATTATTTAAGCGGTGGAGCAATCACCGTGGCTGTGTACAAGTGGACCAACATTCGTGAGCTGAATTAAATTGGATTTTTCGTGCCATGTGGAACAATCTACAACAGATTTTGATTTAGATTCGAATTCTTCCCCCTTCAATGTGCCATGTTCAAACAGTTCATTGTGTAACACAAATCGTTTTTCCCTCACGCAGTCTGCAAAATGGAGCTTCAAGGATCCCTGAAAATCTCCCAAACACTCAGGAACAAGTGCCCTTAATTAAACAAGTGTTTTCTCAAATTGCAGAAAGAAATAAAAAAATGAAGGAAAGCATGGAGGCTCAAGATAAGTATCAAATAACCCCAGATCAAACAATATTGCTGACTGCAATGGATCTTGAAAAGGATCAATTTAAGATTTCCCTTTCACATCCCTCAGATATGTCTATAGGTTCATCCAATAATTTTAATACTGTGAATCTAACTGTAGATGTAAAGAAAGTTCCATTGCTTGACAAAGTAAATCTATATATGAAAACAGGTCAACTGATTGTGAATGACTTAACCAAAACCAATGCAATGGCACTCAAGGCTGAAAGCATGCTTGGAAAAGTGATCAAGAAATTAAAGTTAGAAAAAGGCAATTCCAGGGCTTTAACAATCCAGAATGAAGAACTCAAAAATATTATTGTGAAGATTGGGGTAGATCCAAATGACAGGTCTGTTGTACAAAAGCTGTTGTAAAGTGCCGAATCAGAAATCTCTATTATGAAGAAAAAGTTGAAGTTGCCTACAGGAGAGCACTCTATGGCAGCAGAGGTTGCAGAAGTAGAAAATGAGAAAGAGGAACTTCTTGAGCAGCTCTTGCAGAAGGAAGAGGAAATCACCAAATTGAAGCAAATTGCATTATCATTACAGAATCACATTGAATCTCATACTTGTACTTTTGTTTTACCATCTGGTAATGAAGATCCAATAGCTCAAATATCTCAATTGACCATTGAATTGAAGATGGTAGAGAGAGATCGCAAAAAGGCACAAACTAATCTGGAGACAACAATGAAAATAATGCAAGCCAAAGAGGGGGAAGTCAGTAAGTACAGATCATATTGCCAAATTGTTGATGCTGAGATTAAAAATCTCAAGGAAAATTTGAAGGGAAATATATCCCTAATACAGGCTAAGGACATCATCTGGAATGATATCATTGAAGAAATGAAAGCATTTTGGGGTTTTCTGACTATTGCAGCAGAAGAAAGAAGTATCATCAGAGATTTTGAGGAACGGGTTATGGAAGACAAGAAAAATACAATTAACAGAGCAGTTTGGGAAAGAAAATTCATTGATTTCATTGATTCCAAAACTGATCAAGAGTTGGAAGAGAACGAAATTAAAGACAGGATTTTATATGTTGTGGAAATTAATAAGATGATTGTTACAAAATATTGCAGGAAGTCCACAGAGAGGAAGTTTATAGAGCTTAAGGAAGCAGTGAACACGTTTGATAATTTATTTGATAAAAGAGCTAGGGCAGGTTTTCCATCGTGTTGGGGCCTTGGAGGCATTCTTTTATCATGGGATTCTTATGAACCATTACTGGCGTTGGAAAAAAGCAAGGTGGACAACACTCATGAAAAGACTTAGATTCTTAAAGGAGCAACAATGATCAATTTCCTTCAAAGGAACTTTTAGCTATTATGGTTAGTGAAGACTTTATTTACAGAGAGGCCATCATTCAACAGAATCACCGCCTTTAGATTGGAATATCACAAGTTGGTTCATTCACCTAAGACAAACATTGAGGTATGGAAGAAATGATGAGCCTGGATGACAGATCTACCAAAGGATCCCTCGACTTCGAAGAAAAATAAACCAACTAGTCAGGGAAATGCAGCAACAACATCATCAGTTCACATTCAACAAATAGATTGGGATTTAAGTTTTCTGTTATTTTTCTCTTTTAAAGAGAACGTAATTGTACTAAGACATTTTGATGACATGTAATAGGTAGTTTATGAAGTCCTAAGTAGTTGAAGCAGTTAGGATTAGTTTCAGCAGTTGCAAATTGCTTTCTATTGTATTTAAAGAGATAGACAAGAAAGAAAAGGGTTCCAAGCTTTGGACCTTCAGACTGCGAATTTTGTACTCAGTTTTCAAATGATTAATGAATGAAAAGCAAGATTCTGGCATTTGTTGATATTGATATGTTTTCCAGTTTACATTGTGTATTTTCTATCCTTGAATAAAATGAATTAATGAAGCTACAGGTCTCTTTTTACATATGTGAACAAGAGTTAAAATCCTTAATGGGTGCTCCTTCGTTTTAACTAATCTTTTGTCTTAAGATTCTTCTGAAGTTTAAAGTGATAGATATTTTTTACCAGCATATCAATTTGGGATTCCTTCCTTCATATTCTTCTCATCATTCCATTTAATATCAGCAGATAATGGCATTGCAAAGCATTTATTGCATTTGATTCTTGAGGGTTTAATAAAAGTATATCTAAAGGTGTTTAAGCAAATACCCTTGATATTAAAATTCTGTGACATACATGTAGAAATGTCTTAAGCATTGATTCCTTAATACAGCTAAGGGATTGTCTCTTAAGGTACAACAGGGCCAATGGCTCATATTTGAACAAGAAGGACAACAGAAATATCAATATTATCATAGACCCTTCATAGAGGATATGGAGGGTCAAGGCGCAATCTAGGCAGACTTCACTTTTTGGAGATTTTTTTGGTCATACTGCTTATATTTTGTCATTTTGTAGATATAATTTTTTACATTTTTTACTGTTATTACAAGACACTTATGTAAACGGCTATATTTGACTCTCTATAGTACTAGTTTTTACATGATCTATGTATAGATGTATATGTTGTTGATACAACGTGTAATTTTTCTTATATATAATGAAAAATTACGAATTTTTTCCTTGGAAAAAAAAATAAAGCATACGGATTTGTGTTCTAAGAGTTTGAAAAAGACTTTCTAGTCCTTGGTTGATGGTAGCAAGAACTATTATAATTGGTATTCTACCTTTTTTCAAAACCTTGTATGCAAATCAACATTTTTTTCATTTTTTAATTTAAGGTTTTTGTAAGCCTATATAATTTTTCTAATAATAATAGTTTATACTTTAGTTTTAAGTTTTAAACGGTTTTATTTGACCTTATATTAAAGTCATTTTCATATGTCAAATTTTTTTTTTTAATTTATCGATATCATGTGTCAAGTGGCGGTGTGGTGATGTTTGGCAATGGTAGTTGGCATGTTGGCCATTTACCATAGTTTTGTAGCATTGCGAAGGCAACACCATCACCAATCCTTTTGGCTACACTTTAATGAGAACCTATATAGGTATCAAAGGAGGGTGTTCCATAACCAAGGAAAAAGACTTCATCATGAATAAGATGTATCAAGTCGCAACTTTTCTTTTTATTGTACATGTAGGTAATATTATCTAGTACCATAACATTAGTTTCTCTAAAGAAATGACATGTACTTCATGAAATTTGTTATGTAATTTAACAAGTAGGTTCCCATACTCTCTGACTATGTAAGAGTTTAAATGGAAATTTTTTGAGGTTAATATCCCGAAGGTAAGACTTTTTATTACCCTAATGCAACAATGCTTTGACAAATAAGCAACATTATTCTAGACAAACTCAAGAATGATTCATTTCAAGGAAAAATTTAGAAGAATACTTCATTTGAAGTGGCTCCCTTGACACCATCTCTTAAGATACCAAAACTATAAGAGATATATGTACTAATGCTTCAATTCATCCCTTCTGCAACCTCTTAAACATAGTGAAAAGATTTGTAAATTAGCTATTTAGTTGACCCATTAACACTAGTAAATTAGCTCTTTTAAGCCTTAATTGCATATTTTATATCTAACTTCTAGGTTTTCCCCATATGGCTCTTATTTCATTTTTCGTGGACAAGTGAGAAACCCCTTGTAATTTCATTCATCCCCCCAAGGCCTCTTTAAGGGAATAGGGTGTCCTAACCCAACCTCCAAGATTACTTTGTGGAAGTAGTATTATCAAAATTTATCTTCCTTCAACCACCTTAAATCTCCTTTCTAAGATCATCATCATCTTCAGTTCATTGAGAGATTTCTAATGATATAAATTTCATCCAAACCTTAGTTATGGACATGAAATTATGCCCATCTAAAGAATTTACATTCAAAGAAGCATGTCAATGTCCATACCAATGCCATATGGCAGACATATGGAAATCCTTTGGCCCCTTGTCCCTATCGTACAATGCCACATAAAGTACACATGGAATTCATTTCCCATGTCACTACTGTTGAGCCTCAAGATTGTGCTTTCTTTCATTCCACTTTACCTTATTTTCCTTTGTCCATTGCTATTCCAGACCCAATTGATCAATGAATTTAGTTAAAATTACTTTTAGAATGATTAACATGACTGACTTGCTAAGTTTTATGATTTTTGTCATTGTAATGCATTTTGACCGGAACTAGCTGCAGAATGCAGACATTCCATAGCTAACTGGCGATTCTGCAGCTGTCTTCACGTTTGGGTATGTTCCAGGTGGCCTCTCAAGAAAAACCGCATATGGGCATATTCCACGTCATGTCTACATTGTTCGTTGCTCACCATGAAGGAAGAAACGAATTCTGGGTATGGTTTTGGAACGTGGGAACACATTTAAGAAGGCAGACTTCTAGTAGGACTGTCTTAGTCCAGATGTCATTTTCCTTTTTACGCAGCCACTCCAAGATTCCTAATGTGATTTCGATAAGGAAAGACAATAATCCTAGAATTGTTGCAAGTCTTGTTATTTACATTTGTTATATAAACACTTGGGAAACCGAGAGCTAGGCTAGATTTTGTTCTAGATTTGCTTAGATTCTGTGCTACATTTCTGAAGACACAGATTGCTTTGTTCAAGTTATTTCACCTTTAATGAAGCAGACAGTGTTGTTTTGAAAGCGTTGATTTGATTTGGAGTTAGATTCCGTCAGGTGGTAGAGGGCCCCTGCCTCTTGCACGCATTTATTTGCGTAATTTAGATAAGTATTCTAGCTGCCTTTACGTTTTTGAAGTTGAATTCGTAGTTGTTTTCATTAGCTACTATAGTTATACTCGTTCTAAAAACTCTTCCAAAAGAAGAAGTTCTTCCAAAAGATTATAATGATGAATGGGAAATGGCTATAGTATTGTAGGATTTGAAGTTGAATTCGTAGTTGTTTTCATTAGCTACTGTAGTTATACTCATTCTAAAAACTCTTCCAAAAGAAGAAGCTCTTCCAAAAGATTATAATGGTGAATGGGAAATGGCTATAGTATTGTAGGATTTAATTGTAATCTCTTTTATTCACCATCACAGTTATACTTATGCTAAGCACTCTTCCAAAAGAAGAAACTCTTCCAAAAAATCCTTATACTGTCTTAAGCATGATTGTGATCTTGAACGTTTTGGTTGTGTGTTTTCACTAAGTACCATCGCTGTTCTTGCTCTTAAACGCTTGTCCAAAATATCATAATGATGAGTGGGAGATGGCTATGATATCTTAGTTTTTCATTGCTTTCAGTCTTTATGTTTGCATTTGCACTCAATTACACAGTCGGGATTGTTCTAAAAACTCTTCCAAAAGAAGGAACTCTTCCAAAATACCAATCATGATGGACAAACAGACTGTATAATTCCATAGAATAATGCATGATAGCTTAGTTAGGATGCTCCAGAGTTTAATTGCACTTAACTCATGCTCAGTTGTTCTGTTTTAAGTTTGATAATGACTTGTAATTCAGCACTGTTTTAGATTAATGACATCTTAAGTTCATTCTTAGCTTAACTCATTGCATTTGCACTCTATATTCAGTTGTCATTCACTGCATATTAGACTACTTTAGTTGTTAAAATTAACAAAACAGCCTTCATTATTTACAAACATCTTCTTGTTCTAAAATCTACAATTGATCCATAACCATATGAACAGAAGACAATATCATTTTAAGGCCTGAAGTACTTCTGCAACTTCCTTATCATCTCACAAACAAACATTTCCTCAAAAGACTATTTCAAAAATCCATAACCTTTGAGTGAAGTGTAGTGTCATTAAACTAAGTTGCAGAATAGAGTTAGGAACTAGATTTAGAGTAGAAGATCTTATGATGGTATAAATGTTTTATTCCAAATTTGCTTCAACAAATCTCTAATCAAGGATGAAATGTTGCATCATTATAAGCTAGTTGTTTAAACTGTTTAGTTAGGAGGATTTGCATATTTAGTTGATCATTTCTCAAGTTGAGTTTATGTTTTGAATCATTTCCTTAGAATTCATTATCAAGATTTATTTCTTCTTAGTCATAGTTTAGATTTGATTCTGCTTCAGTGTTTGCAATTGCATTTGTCATTTGTCATCAACCAATTAGGCTTCACTCTGTTTTTAATCACCAGCTCCTTTCCATTAGCTTTCTAGTCATCTTTCTTGTGAACATAAAACCACCAAAAGACCAAAAACATCATAAATCATTACAAAAGACCAAAAACATCACAAAACACTACATATAACGCATTAAGAAACAAACACCTAGGTACATACAGTACACTTCACTTCAGCAGTTTACCAACCCTGGTTGACAATTAAATGAGCTCAATTTAGGAGACTAGATTGAGACCAAACATTTTGGCGCCATTGCCGGGGAAGTGAAAACTAGGTAACCTTTATTTCTTAGCATCCAAAAACAATTATATGCGTATGGAGAGAGATTCAAGGGGAAGATTTATAAGCAGCAGAGGCAGAAGTTTGATTTCTAGAACACCACTTGTTTCATCTAGATCCAGAGCTAGTACACCTTCAACTCAAACCCATCTTCCATCCTTTACTGATCCTGGACTTCTAGAAGACCTGAAATCAGATATCCCATTAGAAAAACCTTCCACTTCATCCACTGAACCTGCCATAAAAGAAGATCTAAAAACTCCTGTTAGGGACACAAACCTTTCCACTTCCACAGGAGAGTCAACCATGGCGGAAGAAGGAGGAGGAGGAGTTTTTAATGGAGAAAACACACTATTTGGAGGTAGAGGTAGAGGTAGAGGAGAAGGAGTTAGAGGTGCAAATGGAGGAAGAGGTAGAATAGGAAGCTCTTTTGGGTTCCCTATAATTGATGAAGAAACCAATACAACCATGAAAAACATTTCACCCTCTGTCCTTCCAAACTTCTATGGACTTAAAACTGAAGATCCTGAAACCTTCTTATTCAAATTTGAAGTGTTGTGTAGAACTTATGACTACTTACAAGATGCTCAAAAACTGAAATTATTTCCTTCAACTTTGAAAGGAGCAGCATTGAAGTGGTTTATGAGTCTGATCAGCAGTTCTATTAGAACATGGGAAGACATGAAACAAGCATTTCTAGAGAGATATTTGGATTATTGTATGCCGGTTAATCATAAGGAAGAAGTGTTCAAGATGTTACAAAAAGAATATGAAAATTTGGAAGATTTTTTGGAGAGATTTAATTACAACATCAAAAGGGCAAAAATGGAAAACCTAGATCAGGACACCTTAAAAGCTCTTTTGTTGAAAAAAATTAGGGATGAATGGTTGGATATCCTTAAAATGATGGGAAAAGGGGATATATCACAACTCACATTACCTGAAATATCTGAGTTATGTATCAACCTTTCAAGAGGGAAATCTAAAACTGTAAAAGGTCCAAGAGATCCCGCTCTTGCAAGGGCAAGTAAGTCTGCTTCTGGGACAGTAAGTAGATCAGAAATAGGACACATGCTTGATGATTTTAAATTTGACATCTTAGGGAGTCTTAGTGAACAAATAGACACCCTTAAGATACAAAACAAGCAAAAGGCTGAATCTGATGCCTTGGCAATATTTTGTCCCAAATGTAGAAAGAAACATGCCTTGAGGGAGTGTCCTTTGGATGTAAAAGTTGTAGAAACCTGTGTCATTTGTTCTGAAAAACATGAGACCAAGAATTGTCCTTCTCTTCCTGGTCTCAAAGTTGTCTTTCAGGAGGAAACTCCTACAGATTCCACAGAGTCTCTCAATTTTGTATCTAGAAGACCTTGGCAAGGACCTCAGACACAAGGATTCCATGATCAAATGTATAATCAACCTCCACCTTGGAATTCTTGGCAGCAACCTTGGCCCCAATTTCAAAATCAATCTCAATCTTGGGCACAAGGTACACAAAGTCCCTATGGAAGATACTCTCCATACTATCGGTATCCACCATCCTATCCACCATATCCACATTTTTATCCTCAAAATCCTCAACAAAATTTTCCTCAAAATCTTCAACAAAATTTTCAACAAAATCCTCAACAACATCATCAGAACCAATCACATCAAAATCAACCACTTCCATTACCATTCCCTCAAAAATCAAATCAATTGCCGGCTCAACCCATACCAAACCCCAATAATAAGAACCCTCAGAATACATACATGATAGAAGGCCAACAGTTTCCAACTTATTTAATTACTCCTCTAGACCTTAGTGATGTTCAACTTAGGTCTGGAAGGATACTTGAAAAGAGGAAACATTCTGTGATCATACAAGAACAAGATAATTCTGAGGAAGACTCCCTACGGGTGAATAAAAGTCTTGAGGAAGACACATCCTTTCAAGACCCAAACACTGAAAAACTAAAACAAAAAGATCCAATAAATCCAACTCCTGTATTAGAGCAACCATCCACATCTACTTCTATACCTCCCTTTCCAGAAAGATTACAAATTGATAGAGGTGTATAAAAACAAATCATGGTGCCTAATTATGATTTCTTAGATGAATTGAGAAATGTTTGCATTAAAATTCCATTATTGCAAGCCATCAAGGAAATCCCAATTTTAGCCAAAACAATAAAGGAGTTGAGTATGAAAACAACAAGAAAAAGAATAAGAGAAACAAAGAAAATTCAACTAGTAGGACAAATAGCAGACATTATGATGGGCAAGATTGCTATTCCAAAGTATCTTGACCCAGGAAATCCAGTTGTCAAAATTCACATCAATGGAATTGAAATCCAGAACACACTCATTGACTTAGGAGCAGCAATCAATATCATGAGTAGACAAATCATGGATAAACTGAAACTTCCTAATCTTCTCTTTACACCCACACTATTACAATTAGCAGACAGATCTGTGATCAAACCAGATGGGGTAATAGAAGACATTCCAGTGTCCCTAGATTCTTGGGAGTACCCTGTGGATTTCATGATCCTAACCCTAAGAATAATCTAGGAGGCCATCCTGTTATACTAGGAAGACCTTGGTTGGCTACAGCTGATGCTTTTATTAGTTGTAGGTCCGGTGATATGTATATCTATGATGGTAGTTCAACTAAGAAGTTCACTTTATATCCTCCAGCTAGGACAATTACAGATCTAGATGACACTCAATGGATAGAGGATGAGGAAGATTTACAACCTCTCTTCACAATTTCAAAAATTAGTGAAGATAATCAAATTCTGAATACTCTAGAAAACTTTGAATCCTCTCCAGAACACAAATATGAATCATTTCAAGAGGGATCCAATATTGAGTTTTTGTCATCTAGGCAGATGTCTCTTCATTCTATGGACAAATTTGGCAGCTCTACAAGTGAAATTTTTCCAGGCAAAACTTTGAACATAAATAAGATCCTAGAAAAATCTCAACAAGAAAAGTTAGTCAAAGTATTACAGAGACATTCTTCTGCATATGCATGGGAATACACTGACATGAAAGGGATAAGCCCCAAGACTTGTACTCATCACATCTATATAGAGGAAAATTGCAAACCAATCAGACAACCTCAAAGACAGATGAATCCAAATCTTAGGGAGATTGTTAAAGAAGAATTGCAAAAATTGTTAAATGTCAACTTCATCTATCCCATTTCAGATAGTCAATGGGTTTCTCCTTTGGTAATTGTGCCAAAGAAAAATGGTAAATGGAGGGTATGTGTTGACTACCGGGAATTAAACAAAGCTACTCTTAAAGAAAATTTTCCCTTACCTTTCATAGATCAAGTGTTAGATACATTAGCTGTCAAAAAGTACTTCTCATTCCTAGATGGGTTTAGTGGTTACAACCAAATCCAAGTAGCACTTGAAGATCAATACAAAACCACATTTACCTGTCCTTGGGGTACCTATGCTTACCGAGTATTGCCATTTGGATTATGCAATGCACCTGCAACATTCCAAAGGGCAGTATTAGGAATTTTTCAGATCTAATACATGATTGTGTAGAGGTGTACATGGATGATTTCACAGTTTATGGAAACTCATTTGAAGAAGCTTTAGACAACTTGGAAAAAGTTTTAAAAAGATGTCAAGAAGAAAACCTTTCACTTAGTCATGAAAAATGTTTTATGATGTTTATTGAAGGTATTGTTTTAGGGCACCACATTTCAGGGGATGGGATTAGAGTTGATGAGGCAAAAGTTGAAGTCATTTCTAACCTATCCATTCCAAGTTGTCAAAGAGATGTTAGAAGTTTTCTAGGATTTACAGGGTATTATCAGAGATTTATAGAAAACTTTACCAAGATAGCATCTCCACTCTTCAAATTACTCACCAAAGATTGTGAATTCAAATGGACTTTTGATTGCCAGTTAGCTTTTGAAACCCTGAAAACCAAAATTTCTGAAGCACCTATATTAAGGGGACCTAAATGGAAGTTACCTTTTCATATCTCCACAGATGCCTCCGATACAGCTCTAGGAGCAGTATTGGGGCAGAAAGACTTGATTCCCTATGCCATCTATTATACCAGTAAAAATTTGACTCCTGCAGAGTTAAACTATACTGTAACTGAAAAAGAGTTTTTAGCTATTGTTCATGCCATAAACAAATTTAGACACTATATAATAGGCTATGAAACTTTTGTTCACACTGATCATTCTGCAATTAGATATTTAATGAACAAATCAATCACTAATGGCAGAGTGATAAGATGGTTGTTGCTCTTACAAGAATTCAACATTACTATTCTAGATAGGCCTGGAAAACAAAACACATTAGCTGATTTCCTATCTAGACTCCAAAATATCAAAGATGACACTCCGGTTGAAGATCAATTTCCTGATGAATATCTTTTTGCAATCTCTACTCAAACTCCATGGTTTGTTGATATTGCTAATTATTTAGTTTCAGGAAAATTTCCTTCAATTATGAATGCAAGGGATAAAAGAAAAATCATTAATGATAGTGCAAAATATTCATGGGTCGCTAATGAGTTGTACAAGACAGGTCCAGATTTGATCATTAGAAGGTGTGTTCGTGAAGATGAGATGCCTGAAATTCTCAAGGCATGTCATGATGAACTTTGTGGCGGACACTTTGCAGATAAGAGGACAGCCTATAAGATCCTTAACTTAGGATATTATTGGCCATCCTTGTTTAAAGATGCTAAGGAGTATGTCAAAAGGTGTGACAGTTGCCAAAGGGTAGGGAAACCTTCTCCTTCAGGTGAGATGCCATTACAACCTCGGGTACACATTGAACCTTTTGAAAAATGGGCTTTGGATTTTGTAGGACCTATTAGTCCTCCATCAAGACAAAAGAAATATATATTAGTTTGCACTGATTATGTTACTAAATGGGTAGAAGCTAAGCCATTACTTGTTGCTAATGAATCATCTGTAGTTAATTTTCTTTTTGAGGATATTTTTACTCGTTTTGGTGTCCCAAAGGAAATTGTTACAGATCAAGGAGCTCAATTTACATCAAGGTTAGTGGAGAAAATGATGGAGAGGTACAAAATCAGGCATAGAAAATCTACTCCCTATCATCCACAAGCAAATGGTCAAGTGGAATCTACTAATAAGGTCATTGAAGGAATCCTAACAAATATTGTTCATTTACATAGAAGAGATTGGGTAGATAGGCTTCCTGAAGCCTTGTGGGCCTATAGAACTACATGGAGAAACACAACAGGCCATACTCCTTATGAAATTGTTTATGGAAAGCAAGTTTTTTTTCCCATAGAGTTCCAAATTCAAACCTTCAAAATGGCAGTTCAGCTAGGACTTGATTTAACGGAGGCACAAAAGCATAGACTGGAGCAAATTAATGAATTGGATGAGATCAGACAAGATGTAGTTCAGAAAACAAGTCTAGTCCAACAGAAAAGGGCTAGATGGCATGACAAGTACATCAAAGAGAAGAAATTCAAAGAAGGTGACTGGGCTCTCTTGTTTGATTCAAAATTTAAGGATTTTCAAGGTAAATTTCAGACACATTGGCTTGGGCCATATGAAATTGTTGAAATTTTTTATAATGGGGCAGTAAAAATCAGAACTATAGATGAAGAAGAGGTCACTTTTCTTGTGAATGGTCATAGATTGAAGCTATATCACAAACCACTCTCAAGAGAAGAAATTGTCAAGAAGTTCCAAGAAAGCAGTGATGTGAAGTTAATGAAGAAGAATCTCTCTTCTTCATCAACTTGATTAAATTTTCTGAAGCATTTCTCTTTGCAAAAAAAAATAATAATAAAGGTATAAACATGAAAACCAATCATTGATTGGCATGTTTATACAGAAAATATAGGGTGAAAATCAGAGTCTCTCTGACACTCTAACTTTTCCATTTTGTTTTTACAAGCAGCTATTACAAAATCATAAGTTCAGATCCATAGTGCTTATGATCCATCTCATTTCATTTCATTCCATTCACTTATCCATCCATACTCCATTTCATTCATTCATACTCTACTTCATTCCATATTTCATTCATCTCATTCCATACTCCATCCATTTCATTTTCATGTCAAAATTTAAAGTTTGATATCTTGCTATAAATGAATAAAACATGTCATGGATTGCAGTGCAGTTCTTATGTTCTTTCACTCCATTTCATAAACTGAATCCATTCCATTTCATCATCCACTTCATACATATCATGTCTCATCATCCATCTTCATTCATACCATATAACATTTCACCTATATTCCAAAAACACTCCATTCCATGATCAAAATGCTCTACAGGTACATTCTGCAGCTTAACAGACATTCTGCAGCTGATCAGCCTTTCCACAGCTAGCCAGACATTCCGCAGCTACAAATCCTGAAGGCATTGATCAGCAGACATTAGAATTGCAACAAAATGATCCAGTGTATCCATGAATAAGAAGCATCAAGAAGAATTATGAAGACTCTTCCAAAGGAGAACAAAGAAGACAAAGACTACAAAAATCAAATGAAAGGCAGAGGTAACAAGTTTAGATTATAATGGCATTTCATAAAGTTTAGCATAGTTTTAGTTATGAATTGTTTGAAAAGGTTGTTTTAATTATTTTTATTGATCAAGACCAATAAACCCTCCACAAACTTTGGATTAAAATCTCTCCTTTCAAATTCCATACCCGACATCGTTTAAGCGGTTCAAATGGCCGAAGTGTTTGAATTCTTCACGTAACCCAACCAAATCATTCAATGATGATTCTCTTTTCCGTTGTAAAAATCTCCACCGTCTTTTCAATCATTAATTCGTTTCCTCCACCTCACTCCATTACCTCATTCCGTGACTACTTCCATTACTCCATTCTGTAGCCGGCACTTCATTCCGCAAACAGAAATATCCTTATCACCGAGAGCAGAGAAAAAGGGTATATCAGTTTGAATCACCGTGGGCAGAGATTGAGCATTATCACTGTAAACGCAGAGGCATAGCAGTGAAGAATTTGAAGCTATTTGCCACCGAGAGACAGAGGTATAGCAGTGAAGAATTTGAAGCCATTTGTTACCAAGAGACAGAGATATAGCAGTGTGGGAATTTGAAGCTATTTGCCACCGAGAGATAGAGGTATAGCAGTGTGGGAATTTGAAGCCATTTGTCACTGTCAATCAGAGGCATATCAGTCCAAAGTTTCATTGTCAACCAGAGGCATATCAGCTCGAAGTTTGAAGCTGTTTTCATTGTCAACCAGAGGCATATCAGCTCGAAGTTTGAAGCTGTTGTCACTGTCAATCAGAGGTATGTCATTCTGAAGTTTGAAGCCATTGTCATTAAGAACTTGAAGCCATTTCAATTCGAAGGTGAAAGTTATTGTTTCTGTGGGTAGAAGAGTGTTAATCTGAACATTGAAGAAGCAATTATGGGTTTCATTGTAAGAACTGAACCAGTAGGTACAAAATACCTAGAAGGCTACCCTCAATGTAAAGAAATGTTGCAACAGATAGGATGGCTACATTTTTTGGAGAAATTTAATGGCTTCCACAAAGAAGTCACTAAAACATTTGCAAGATCATTTCAAGGAGCTGAAGTTGAAGTGGGAGATGTCAAATTTACTGTCACTGAAGTTTTCATTGCAGAAGCTACAGGGTTGCTTAGAAATGGAGAGAGATGGTTCAAAAACAGAGAATTCCACAATGAATCCTGGAAGCAAATTCTAAAATCACCAGGTATGGATGTCACTATATTTAAGAAAGGAATTCCAAGTTCTGCATTGAAAAATAAATGGAGAAACATACTACTTCTTCTGCAAAAATGTATTACATGTGAGGTTAGATATGGCACATTTTATGTCTACCACATTAGACTGATAATGCATTTTCTGGGGAAAGACTTAAACCTACCTTATTTCTTGCTTCAAAGTTTGAAAAAGATGGCTTCTTGTGTTCAAAGAAGGGTTCAATTTTTAGAGACAACTCTATATCATCATGGTTTGGTTAAAATTTTGATTGAACATCATTTAGCCAAAAAAAATGATACATGGGACAATTTCTTGATAAGAAATCATTTTGAAGAGCCAAAAGAACCCTCACCTGAACCATAGCCTACAAGGAGAAGTAGAAAATGGAGAGCCTCAAAAGTTGAAATTGACAAAACAGTCCAAGAAAGTAGTGAGGAAATCATCTCAGAGAAGTTGACTCAAATCAAGAGACAACTTAAGAAAGAAAAGGTAATCGGGAAATCTGCCATGGAGAAAGGAGAGGGATCTTCTCAGCCAAGAAGAAGCCACAGACTAAAGGGGAAACTGAAGAAAACACAAATCAAACAAACAGGGGTGATTAATATAGAAGATGAGGAAACATCCATTGAAGAAGATGTTGAAGAGGATTTTAATGAAGGAACCCCTGAAATTGACCCTGCTCAGCAAGAAGTTTATGATTATGTTGAAACTTTGGAAAGGAAAGCTTCAAAGAGCAGAGAGAGAACCCCTAGTCCTCCACTGTTGGAAATAGATGTGCTAAGAAGGGATAGGTATGAGCTGGAGATACTTAATAGACACATCAAAAATGAGAATGAAATTTTGAAGGAACAAGTCAAGCTCAAAACCGATATGAACTCAACCTTATCCCTACATATAGACAAAGTGGAAAAGACCAATGAAAAGTTGAAGAAGAGGAATAAAAAGCTAATCAGGGCACTTACCAACTTAAGGTTCAAACTGGTCATCAGAAAACCCAGAAGATCTTTAGCTTCCAGGCAAAGGAGAAGGAGAGGATTAGATGTTCTTGCAGAAGCCTCTGAGTTCATAGGATAAGTTGCATGAGGACATGCAAGAAGTCAGCAGTGGGGGTATGTTGAGCCTCAAGATTGTGCTTTCTTTCATTCCACTTTACCTCATTTTCCTTTGTCCATTGCTATTCCAGACCCAATTGATCAATGAATTTAGTTAAAATTACTTTTAGAATGATTAACATGACTGACTTGCTAAGTTTTATGATTTTTTTCATTGTAATGCATTTTGACCGGAACTAGCTGCAGAATGCAGACATTCCGTAGCTAACTGGCGATTCTGCAGCTGTCTTCACGTTTGGGTATGTTCCAGGTGGCCTCTCAAGAAAAACCGCATATGGGCATATTCCACGTCATGTCTACATTTTTCGTTGCTCACCATGAAGGAAGAAACGAATTCTGGGTATGGTTTTGGAACGTGGGAACACATTTAAGAAGGCAGACTTCTAGTAGGACTGTCTTAGTCCAGATGTCCTTTTCCTTTTTACGCAACCACTCCAAGAGTCCTAATGTGATTTCGATAAGGAAAGACAATAATCCTGGAATTGTTGCAAGTCTTGTTATTTACATTTTTTATATAAACACTTGGGAAACCGAGAGCTAGGCTAGATTTTGTTCTAGATTTTGCTTAGATTCTGTGCTACATTTCTGAAGACGCAGATTGCTCTGTTCAAGTTATTTCACCTTTAATGAAGCAGACAGTGTTGTTTTGAAAGCGTTGATTTGATTTGGAGTTAGATTCCGTCAGGTGGTAGAGGGCCCCTGCCTCTTGCACGGATTTATTTGCATAATTTAGATAAGTATTCTAGCTGCCTTTAAGTTTTTGAAGTTGAATTCGTAGTTGTTTTCATTAGCTACTATAGTTATACTCGTTCTAAAAACTCTTCCAAAAGAAGAAGTTCTTCCAAAAGATTATAATGATGAATGGGAAATGGCTATAGTATTGTAGGATTTGAAGTTGAATTCGTAGTTGTTTTCATTAGCTACTGTAGTTATACTCATTCTAAAAACTCTTCCAAAAGAAGAAGCTCTTCCAAAAGATTATAATGATGAATGGGAAATGGCTATAGTATTGTAGGATTTAATTGTAATCTCTTTTATTCACCATCACAGTTATACTTTTGCTAAGCACTCTTCCAAAAGAAGAAACTCTTCCAAAAAATCCTTATACTGTCTTAAGCATGATTGTGATCTTGAACGTTTTGGTTGTGTGTTTTCACTAAGTACCATCGATGTTCTTGCTCTTAAACGCTTGTCCAAAATATCATAATGATGAGTGGGAGATGGCTATGATATCTTAGTTTTTCATTGCTTTTAGTCTTTATGTTTGCATTTGCACTCAATTACACAGTCAGGATTGTTCTAAGAAACTCTTCCAAAATACCAATCATGATGGAAAAACAGACTGTATAATTCCATAGAATAATGCATGATAGCTTAGTTAGGATGCTTCGGAGTTTAATTGCACTTAACTCATGCTCAGTTGTTCTGTTTTAAGTTTGATAATGACTTTTAATTCAGCACTGTTTTAGATTAATGACATCTTAAGTTCATTCTTAGCTTAACTCATTGCATTTGCACTCTATATTCAGTTGTCATTCACTGCATATTAGACTACTTCAGTTGTTAAAATTAACAAAACAGCCTTCATTATTTACAAACATCTTCTTGTTCTAAAATCTACAATTGATCCATAACCATATGAACAGAAGACAATATCATTTTAAGGCCTGAAGTACTTCTGCAACTTCCTTATCATCTCACAAACAAACATTTCCTCAAAAGACTATTTCAAAAATCCATAACCTTTGAGTGAAGTGTAGTGTCATTAAACTAAGTTGCAGAATAGAGTTAGGAACTAGCTTTAGAGTAGAAGATCTTATGATGGTATAAATGTTTTATTCCAAATTTGCTTCAACAAATCTCTAATCAAGGATGAAATGTTGCATCATTATAAGTTAGTTGTTCAAACTGTTTAGTTAGGAGGATTTGCATATTTAGTTGATCATTTCTCAAGTTGAGTTTATGTTTTGAATCATTTCCTTAGAAGTCATTATCAAGCTTTATTTCTGCTTAGTCATAGTTTAGATTTGATTATGCTTCAGTGTTTGCAATTGCATTTGTCATTTGTCATCAACCAATTAGGCTTCACTCTGTTTTTAATCACCAGCTCCTTTCCATTAGCTTTCTAGTCATCTTTCTTGTGAACATAAAACCACCAAAAGACCAAAAACATCATAAATCATCACAAAAGACCAAAAACATCACAAAACACTACACACAACGCATTAAGAAACAAACACCTAGGTACATACAGTACACTTCACTTTAGCAGTTTACCAACCCTGGTTGACAATTAAATGAGCTCAATTTAGGAGACTAGATTGAGACCAAACAACTACCACAAAAGTCTAGTTTGTTGTGTATGTGTTATTTTCTTTGCATGGTTATTCCTACACATTGTACATTGCACCGAGCGTAGTACGAGGGTCATGGGGAGGGGCCTATTCACGGGGGTTGTAGGAGGGAACCCCCACCCACCCACCCACCCACTCACTCACTCGTACTTAAGGTTTTATAAAGGGGTGAAAGGCCCCTTGCATAGGTATTTGAGGGCAACACCCTCGAAAAAAAAATTGAGTAGTCTTTGAATCCATTTCTAGCAATTTTTGAAACATGATTTTTGTTAAAAGGAATATTGTAGAGCATGGTGGTTTTGCCGATGGTTTTATAATTTATATTAAGAAAATATTGTTTTATTATAATCCAAGGTAAATATATTAGTGGTTCATGGATGTCATGGGATATATATGTTGTATTGTAATACTGTACAGTAGAATATTTCAAAAAAATCTTGTTGACTTTCCTGATTTAGGTTTCCAAGATAAAATATTTGTGTTAATGTGTGTTTTTACCATTGAATCTTTTATGTTTTATTAAGAATGTGTTTGCAACAATTAATTGTACACGGTTAAAGCATACATTTGGTATCAAAGTAGTTTTGGCTTCAAGGAGATGCTTTTATGGCTAATGGGTTTGGCTTGGGCCTATGGTGGACCCTGTTACAGTGAGATATTTTTGAAAGTGATACTTGTGGTGAAATGAAATGGAAAACATTTCAAATATAGAGATCGAGAAATTCAATGGAAATATTTTGAGTTGTGGAAGCTCAAAATGGAAATTTTCTTGGTGGACAGAGATCATTAGATAATTATGGATCCAAGTTTTGCACAAATGGGGATGTCAGGAGAAGACTGGACCAAGTTGGATCAAAAGGAAAGAGAATAATATGATTATGTCTCTTAGATTTAGTATTATTAATTATTTCAAAAGAAGCTACATCAAATGCTTTGTGGAACAAATTAGGGGCTTTGTATTAGTCTAAATCCCTGGTGGAAAATTTTTTCCTATAGAAAGAGTTGTATAGCCTAAGGATGAAGGATGGAGACTCGATTATAGGTGCACAGTGATGTGTTTAGACCTATGTTGGTTCCATCGCTAGGAAAAAAGGTGTACTATGTCTCATTTATAGATTGTAGAAACTATATAACTGATATGTTATACATCCGAGATTCTCCTGATCACACACTATTTGACTTCATGCACAATACAGAATCTCTTCTACCATTGATCATTAATTGCGGAAATAAAATCAATTGCATGCACACATCAAAACCATAACAGTTCACACATATGAACACAGTAATTTATGGGAAATCTTAAAGCTGAAAACCCCCAAATATCTGTATATTATATGTCATAGAGATCATGTAACAATCATCATACAAAGCTCCTCACAAGCTCTCAGTACAATCTCCAATTGCTACACACTAATCGGTCCGATCTAGCAAACTCACTGACCAATCTCTTGCCACTGCTAACACACTCTGCCTAAATCACTTTGCTAAAGAATAGCTCTGAATGAACTCGAATTGGTCCATCCTTCCTCACGAAATCCTCATTGGCATCTCCAATCACTGGTTGTTGCAAATCATGCAACAGTATAGTCACAACTGATAGTCACACTGCTCTTTCACCTACCTCTTCACTGGTCTCCATTGAAACTATCCATGCACTGAAGTTAAATGATGTATTCTTTAGTTGATTAATGAGTTTATAATTAGTGAATTAATTAATATTCACAATTCACACCACTCTCACTAATCGATTAGACTAGATACAACTAGCTCAACTGTGTCTAACTAAGTTAAACTGAACACAACTCCATTAACTACCTCAATAACTCCACCAAAATTTTTCACATGAGTTCTAACTGAAGTCTCCATGAAATAGCTCCACCTAACCCTCAGGAATAGCGTAATTCCTTCTGTCATCTCCTGTGCCACATCTGTACACATAACTGAAGTGCTCCAAGAGAATAAGATAATGTTTATAGTCCAAATATTATTAAGAGCTAATAATATTCGACATATCTATTTTAAGACTGGAAATCTAAAAATAGATTCCGCCCAATATGTCTAAAAATAGAAGTCCATATATTTTTCCAACTTGACCAACCATCCACAAATAGCATCCTGCAACTCATAGAATATGATCGACATGTCTAAAAATAGACATAGTCTAAAAATAAACTTGCGCTAAAAATAACATACGGGCCCACTTAGTGAAGGTGACTCTTTTCACTAAGATCATCATCTTGTTGCAATCTCAAGACTCCCTCTCAACAAGATAGGGATTATCTGCCACCCCAATCCTGCCTTTGTGGTATTCGAATTTTTTCCTGGTGAGCGCCTTCGTCAAGATATCATCATCCTGATCCTCCATAGGAATGTAAGAAAGTAACATGATCTTCCGCTGCACACAATCTATGATATGATGGTACCGGATGTCAATGTGTTTAGATCTATCATGAAATACTAGATTAACCGAGAGTTTGATGCAACTCTGATTATCACAATATATCACAGTAGGATCTAAGTGTGAGCAAAAACCGACGACCAAGATCTTCCTCATCCATATAGCCTCGCATGCGACCGAGCTACGTTTGCCATATACTTAGCCTCTGACCGGAAGCTGAGTGCCACGGATCTCTGCTTCCTGCTGTACCAAGAAACCGCTGTCGACCCGATACTAAAAATCCCTCCGGATGTGCTCTTTCTGTCCGTTGGGCTCCCTGCCCAATCTGCATCCGTGAAGCCACACAGCTTCACCTCATCCGACTGTCTGTACCATAATCCATATCCTGATGTGCCTCTGAGATATCTCAATACATGCTTTCCTACCTTCCAAAAGAGCTTGGTAGGCTTAACCATAGCTTTTGAAAGCTGGTTAACATCGTAGCATATGTCAAGTCATGTATTGACTAGATACATAAGCGACCCCACCAACTGTCGGTAAACAGTGGCATCCACTTCCTCTACCGATGTAGCATCCTCTTTCCTCCATCCACTAGGAAGAGGAGTGTCGATAAGCTTGCAGCCATGCATGTTGAACTTCTCCAGTATCTCCCGGGCATACTTGCCTTGAGACACAAACAATCCATCACTGTGCTGCCAAATTTCCAATCCCAGGAAATAATGAAGGAGGCCCAAGTCCTTCATCTCAAACTCTTTTGCAAGATCAACCTTGCATGAGAGTATCAATTGTTCATCACTGGTCAGTATCAAATCATCTACATAAAGTACAATGATCAGCAGCTTACCCTCAACCACTATCTGGTACAGGTTGGGATCTGCCTCGCTCTTGGTAAAACCAAGTCTGGTGAAATAACTGTCAATCTATGTGTACCAAACACAAGGTGCTTGTTTCAACCTATACAGTGCTCTTTTGAGCCTGCACACATGCGACTCGCTGCTGAAGATCTCGAAACCTTCAGGCTACTCCATGTACACCTCCTCCTCAATCACTCCGTTGAGGAACGTAGTCTTCACATCCATTTGATGAATGTGCCACCCCATCTGCATTGAGAGAGAAAGAATCGTCCGTATGGAAGAATACCTTGCGACAGGTGCAAAGGTTTCCTCATAATCGATCCCCTCAATCTGTGAGAAGCCTCAAGCAAAAAATCTTGCCTTTTAATTCTCCACACTCTCGTCAGCTGCTTGCTTCACTTTTTAGATCCATCTCGAACCTACCACTAATTTCCCTTCCGACCTTGGGACAATCTCCCATGCACTATTTCTGACAATCAAATCATACTCTTCCACCATGGCATCTACCCATGCAGGGTCCTCCACAGCTTCCTCGAAAGAGGGTGGCTCTGTCACGATACACTTGCTCATCAAAGCCATGTATCCAGTATATCGGTCAGGTGATTGTCTCTATCTACGCTGTGATGTAGGTGTTCCTACAATCTTCTCTGCATCAATAATCAGTCGCTCAGCTTCTGTAGTGCGCTTCCGCCCTCTGATGGTTGGCGTTGTATGAGTGGTTTCCTCCACTCCATGAACCTCCTCTTGTGGTTGATCCACATCCTGAGGCTCATCCTTAGGAACTAATAGCTCCTAATCTGCATGCAAGTGTGGCTCCCTCTCAAACGAACACTTCATGGCTTTCTCCTCATGAAATTTGATATCCCGTCGCACAACAATCTTCCGACTGTATGAAAAATACACACGATAGTTGTGGGGTGTATCAGTGTACCCCACAAATATCCCAACCTCTACGGTCGACTCCAGCTTCTTCCTGGCATCCTTCATCACATGAATGTAAACAGGTGAGCCAAAAATATTCAAATGAGAAATATCAGGCCTCTTACCAGAAAACTCCTCCTCGGGTGTACTCATGCCAAGTATCCTATGAGGACAACGGTCTTGCACATAAACTGTAGTATTGCATGCCTCAGCCCACAAGTGTATGGGAAGGCCCTAATCATGTAACATCACCCGTGCAGCACCCACGATCGTTATGTTCTTTCGCTGAGCGACCCCATTCTGTTGTGGGTTATGAGGCACTATGAGCTCTCTTCGAATTCCTTCTGCGCTGCAAAAGTCCTTGAATTTTCCAGAGATGAATTCACCACCATTGTCGCTCCTAAGAGCCTTCACATGCTTCCCCGATTCTTTCTCAACCAGTGCCTTGAACTCACAGAACTTTGAGTATGTCTCGCTCTTCTTCTGCATGAAGAAGATCCAGCACTTACGAGAAAAATCATCAACAAATATCACATAGTACCTATGCTTTGCTGTCGAAGCTATTGAGAAAGGTCCACACACATCTGTGTGAATTCTCTCAAGGATCATCGTGGCGTGACTATCTTTCTCATGAGAGGTGGCTTTCACAAATTTTCCCAAAGTACATCCCTTGCACTGATCTGGCTGTGCAAGTGTACCCTTGGGAAGCCCGGTAGAAATCTGCTGCAAAATTTTCAAAGCACCATGGTGAAGATGGCCCAATATCCTATGCCATAGCTTGCCCTCATCCCGGCTTACCACTCCTTCTGCCTTGCCTACCATTGTTGCGCAGCCATCTACCTGCAATTGATAAAGGTTCTTAACTCAAACTCCTATCCTCCGGGTTTCACTAGTTTCCTTACTGCATAGGTGTTGGGTATGTGTTATATTCTTTCCACGATTAGCCCCACGCACTGTATGTTGCATCGGGCGTAGCTGGGGGGTCACGAGGGACGAAGCAGTCCCCACCGTTGGGGTCCGGGGCAGCGCCCCGGCCAAAATTGGTTTTTGTGCGGACCCACTCATAGGCGGATCCGCCCATGGTTTTGTGCATGGTTTTGCACATGGTTTTGGGGTTCGATGGTTTTCGGCCCCTGGTATTTTGTAGATCCGGTCAAGGGAACTACGGTTGTGTTCTAATCCAGGGTTAATGGATTGGGGTTTATGTATGCTCCGGCATGTATATATATGTGTTGTAACACTAAAAGGAATATAATGAAAAATCAAGCTGGTCGTCCCGATTTGGGATCCAGGGGAAAATCTCTGTGTTTATCTGTTTTATGTTTTATGCTCTTGCTATTGTTTATTTTCTGTTATAAGAATCGTGTGTAGATATTTTTGTTCAGGGTTAAAACCTACATTTGGTATCAGAGTTGTTTCGGCTTCAAGGGGACGCCTTTGTTGTTGAGGGTTTTTTGCTCGGGCCTGTGGTAGACCCTGTGCAGTGGGAGATCTGCGGGATCGATTCTTGCGGTGAAAAAGTATGGCGAGCGGCGGAAAGATAAAGATCGAGAAATTTAATGGTCAGAGTTTTGAGTTGTGGAAGCTCAAGATGGAGGATCTGCTGGTGGATAAAGATCAGTGGATCGCGGTAGATCCAGGTAATAAACCAACGGCAATGTCAGATGAAGACTGGAAGAAACTGGATCGGAAGGCTAAGAGCACAATACGGTTGTGTGTCTCAGATTCAGTATTGTTGAATGTATCTTGGGAAGCTACGGCGAAGACCTTGTGGGAAAAACTTGGGACTTTGTACCAATCTAAGTCTCTGGTGAATAAGTTGTTCCTGCGGAAAAAGCTGTATAACCTGAGGATGAAGGATGGAGACTCGGTGACAGAGCATCTGAACGCCTTCAATACTGTAGTAAGTCAGCTGTCATCTGTTGATATTAAAATCTCAGATGAAGATAAGTGCATCAGTTTGTTGTGTTCTCTACCAGACTCATGGGACAGTCTGGTTATTGCAATAGGTAGCAATACAACTACCTTGAATTTTGATGACATTGTCTTAGCCTTGCTGTCGGAGGAAATGAAACGGAGAAATATGGAGGGTCAAAATGGAGATGCCTTATCTGTACGAGGAAGGTCCCAAAATAGAAACAAGAATAAGGTTTCGAGTGGGAGATCTAAATCTAGAGGAAGATCTAAATCTCCTGGAAAGTTTGTAAAGGTGTGCTGGAAATGCGGAAAGGAAGGGCACTACAAAAAGGAATGCAGATCTAAAGCTCCTGAGAAAGGAAAGGGATCTGATGAAGGTCCTTCTGCAGAGGCAAAAACCACCTCGGATGAAGGTGGGAATGTGTATTTGGCTTCTTCTTCAAATACACATGTAGATCATGAGTCATGGTTGATTGACTCAGGTGCATCCTTTCACTTCACTCCCCATAGGGAGTGGTTCTGCGAGTATGAGAAATATGATGGTGGTGATGTCTTCCTAGGGGATGATAGGAAGGCTAGAATCATCGGACATGGACAGATCAAGCTGAAGCTGCAAGGTGGAATGATTAGAGCACTTCCTGGTGTTCTACATATTCCTGCATTGGCTAGAAATCTGATTTTTGTAACCAAGATCGATGATGCAGGTGTAAAAAAAATGTTCGAGAAAGATGCCTGCAAGATGGTTCGGGGAGCACTGGTATTAATGCGGGAGTTCAGACTGGAACTCTATACAAGCTACAGTGGCAACAAAATTGATGGGTGTAACAGTTCTGGTTCTGAAAGTGGAGCGAGAAGCCTATTTGTCTTCGGAGAAAAGACCATGCTATGGCATCAAAGGCTTGGACATATTGGAGAGAAGGGCCTTCGGATACTACATAGAAATGGTATGGTAGAAGGTATGTCTAATTGCTCTCTGGATTTCGATTTCTGTGAACATTGTGTATATGGGAAGCAGAATCGGGTGAGTTTTCCCTCTGGTGCTAAGAGGGCGAACAAGATATTAGAACTTGTGCACAGTGATGTGTTTGGGCCTGTGTCAGTTCCGTCACTGGGAAAGTCTGTGTACTATGTTTCATTCATAGATGAATTCTCAAGGAATACATGGATATATTTCTTGAGGAAGAAATCTGAAGTCTTTGACAAATTTAAAGAATTTAAGGCTGCAGTGGAAACCGGACGAGAGAAGAAGATAAAGACGCGAGGACGGATAATGGTGGGGGAGTTACACGAGAAAGGAATTTGAAGAGTTCTGTAAGTGTAGTATAACACGGCAGAAGATTAATCCATACACACCTCAGCAAAATGGAGTTTCAGAAAGAATGAATATAACACTGATGGAAAAGGCAAGAAGCATGCTCGGTGGTACCGAGTTAGGACAACAATTCTGGGCAGAAGCAGTGGAGACTTCATGTTACCTGGTTAAGAGATCACCTTCATCGGCGTTGGAGGATAAGACTCCACATGAGGTATGGACTGGTAAGAAACCCTCTCTTTCCATCTGAGGGTATTTGGATGTGATGCATATGTATATGTTCTATAGGATAAAGGGACCAAGTTGGATAATAAATTTTAAAGGTGCATCTTTATTGGGTATAAGGATGGTTTAACAGGTTACAAGCTTTGGAACCCGAAAACAAGGAAGGTTGTGTACAGCAGAGATGTGGTGTTTAGAGAGGTGAAAGATATTGTTAAACATGAATTCCTACCAAAGGAGCCTTAAAAGATCGAGTTTGAGCTAAAGGAGGATGAATCGGACTCTACAACAAAAGAAGACTCAGAAGAGGAAGAGCCACAAACTCCAGCTGTGAGAAGATCAGTTCGGGAAAGAAGACCACCAAAAAGGTATAGTCCATCTGCTTTCTGTTCAAATTTTGCTTTAACTATAACTAATGATGAACCTAGAACTGTTAGGGAGGCCGTAGGTTCAGAGGATGGAAAACTCTGGAAGGAGCCATGGTTGATGAAATGGCATCCTTGCATAAAAATGAGGTATGGGATCTGGTACAGTTGTCAGCTGGAAGGAATCCCATCGAGAGAAAATGGGTTTTTAAGAAGAGGATGAATGTAGAAGGCAAGGTGGAGAAATACAAAAGCTCGGTTGGTAGCGAAAGGTTATTCCCAGTGCAGAATTTATTTGGTGATATTTTTTCTCCTGTTGCCAAGGTTACTTCTATTAGATTACTTTTTATCTGTTTATTCTTTTGCATTTGATTTTGAGTAGAAACAGATGGATGTGAAGACAACATTTCTTCACGGGGATCTAGAAGAGGAGATCTACATGAAGCAACCTGAAGGCTTTATGGTGAAGGGTAATAAATAACTGGTATGCAGGTTGAAGAAGTCTCTGTATGGGTTAAAACGGTCACCAAGGATGTGGTATCAGAAATTTGATACCTGTATATGGGGACTTGGCTTCACCAGAAGCAAGGAGGATCATTGTTTTTATTTTAAATTAATTGGTGACCGTGTTATTTATTTGGTCTTATATGTGGATGATATGTTGTTGATTGGAAATGACAAAGAAATTATCCAAGATTTGAAGACCCAATTGTTCTCCAAATTCGACATGAAGGATCTTGGTGCTGCAAACTATATTTTGGGCATGGAAATTAAGAGAGATCGGGCAAAGAGGAAGCTTTGGTTAAACCAAAGGAAGTATGTCGAGACTATATTGTAGAGGTTCAATATGCGGGATAGTAAACCGGTGAATGTTCTGATTCCTGTAGGTACAAAGTTGTTTGCTGAAAAATGTCCCAAGACACAAGAAGAAGAGGAGGATATGTCCCGTGTTCCATATGCAAGTGCAGTGGGTAGCCTGATGTATGCAATGGTCTGTACTAGACCAGACATTGCACATGCAGTGGGAGTATTGAGCAGGTTTATGTCAAACCCGGGGAAGGAGCATTGGACAGCAGTGAAGCGGGTTTTCAGATATTTACGTGGCACTAGTGATTATGGCTTGTGCTACCAGGGAAGACCAGGATTGGAAAGAATGTTGGACATTCGTGGTTTTGTTGATGTAGACTGGGTTGGAGATCTGGACCAAAGAAGATCTACAAGTGGGTATGTGTTTAGCCTATTTGGAGGCGCGGTCAGTTGGATGAGTAAAAGATAGTCTGTAGTGGCTCTTTCAACTACAGAGGTAGAATACATAGCAGCCACTCATGCAAGCAAGGAAGCAGTTTGGTTGCAGAGATTGTGTTCAAGTATGGGGTTGGTACAACAAGCTATAAGGATAGACTGTGATAGCCAAAGTGCAATTTTCTTGGCTAAGAACCATGCTTATCATTCAAAGACAAAGCACATTGATGTTCAATATCACTTTGTTAGAGATATGGTTGAGGCTAAAAGGGTGTTGCTGGTAAAGGTGGACACTTTGAAGAATGTTGCAGATGCATTGACGAAGTCTGTGAGCACTCGGAAGTTCTCTTGGTGTAGAGAAACAATGGGTGTTGAAGAATTGGCCCAATGACTAAGCTCTCCTGTGGCCCCCTGTGGAAAGAAAACAACAAGTGGGAGAATGTTGGGTATGTGTTATATTCTTTCCACGATTGGCCCCACGCGTTGTATGTTGCGTCGGGCGTAGCTGGGGGGTCACGAGGGGCGAAGCAGTCCCCACCGTTGGGGTCCAAAATTTGTTTTTTGTGCGGACCCACTCATAGGCGGATCCGCCCATGGTTTTGTGCATGGTTTTGCACATGGTTTTGGGGTTCGATGGTTTTCGGCCCCTAGTATTTTTGTAGATCCGGTCAAGGGAACTACGGTTATGTTCTAATCCGGGGTTAATGGATTGGGGTTTATGTATGCTCCGGCATGTATATATATGTGTTGTAACACTAAAAGGAATATAATGAAAAATCAAGCTGGTCGTCCCGATTTGGGATCCAGGGGAAAATCTCTGTGTTTATCTGTTTTATGTTTTATGCTCTTGCTATTGTTTATTTTCTGTTATAAGAATCATGTGTAGATATTTCTATTCAGGGTTAAAACCTACAATAGGAAAGCCTTTCCCTTGCTAAAGACAACATCATATCCCTTGTCTTCCAACATGGCCACCGAGATCAAATTCTTCTTCAATCCTGGAACATGCATGACATCCTTCAATATGAAAGGTTTACCAGACTCCCTCTCAAAGGAAATGGTCTCGATACCAGTCGCACTGTATCCACCATCATCGCCCATCTCGATGTGCACTCCAAGATCCTTCTCATCCAGATCACTGAACAAATATTTGTCTCCGGTCATATGAAAAGACGCACCACTGTCAAGAAACCACAATGATCCATCACACTTGAGACCAAGCATGCGATCAACGAAAAATCTAGCTCAAACTGTGAGGCTAAGGCCTCTCCAGCTGCATATCCAGTAGCCTGCTTATTTTTCTTCTTCTGTGGACAATTTGTGGCGTAATGTCTGTGTTGGTGACAGTGAAAGCACTTCACCTTGGACATGTCCTGCTTCTTGCCTTTCGCACCGGATTGAGAAGCATTCTTCTTGCTCTTCCCCTTCCTTTATTTGGCAGCCAAATTGAAATTTTCTTCATCTACATTCTTCGATGAAGATCCTTCCCTGGTACTCCACCTTATCTCCTCTTGCACAAGATCCGACCAAAGTCGCTCCCGTCCTGGCAATTTCTCCCGACCATTGACAGAGTCATGATAGGAATGCCAAATCTTCGGAAGCCCAAGGAGAGCCAACCTCACCAAGTCCTCATCATCTACAGTAACACCCACACGTCTCAGCTCATCCCTGCACTAGAAAAACTTCGTGAGGTACTTGGTATACTGTCACCTTTCTCCATTTTTATGTTCCTGAGTTTATCCTTGAGCGCCAACTTCCTCTGGTCAATCTTGCTTTAGAATAAGGTTGTCAACACTTTCCACATCAAGAAAGGAGAAGCTTTACCATGAAGGCTGGACACTATGTGATCCTTCACACCTTCCAACAGAATCCTTTGACATTTTGTTGTCTTCTTTTGCCATGCGTCAAGTGCAGCAGCATCGCTAGAAGCAGGTTTTGGAATTTCTGCATCTATGAACTCCTTCAACCCATTGTCATCCAGTACCATCTCCATCCTATCCTTCCATGAAATATAATTCAATCTGCCCTCAAGGGCATACTCCAATTGCAATATGTTGAAAGACATCTCAACTTCGACACCAAGAAAACACTGCTGCAAATTAGAATTCCACCAGCACAAAACCCAACCGCTTCAATGTTTTGAAATTGCTCCAATGATCAATATCACTCTGATACCATGTAGAAATTATATAAATGATATGTTATACATCCTAGATTCTCCTGATCACACACTATTTGACTTCATGCACAATACAGAATCTCTTCTACCATTGATCATTAATTGCGGAAATAAAATCAATTGCATGCACACATTAAAACCATAACAATTCACACATATGAACACAGTAATTTATGGGAAAGCTTAAAGCTGAAAACCCCCAACTATCTGTATATTATATGTCATAGATATCATGTAAAAATCATCATACAAAGCTCCTCACAAGCTCTCAGTACAATCTCCAATTGCTACACACTAATCAGGTCCGATCTAGCAAATCTCATGCTCCAATCTCTGCCACCTGCTAGCCTGCCTCTACTGCGCAATCACTACTGAAGAATGGCTCTGAATGAACTCGAATTGGTCCAGCCTTGCTCATGCAATCCTCATTGGCATCTCCAACCACTGTGTGTTGCAAATCATGCAACACTATAGTCACAACTGATAGTCACACTTCTCTTTCACCTACCTCTTCACTGGTCTCCACTGAAACTGTCCATGCACTGTAGTTAACTGATGTATTCTTTAGTTGATTAATGATTTAATAATTAGTGAATTAATTAATAATTAATTCACACCACTATCACTAGTGTATCAATCAGTTAGACTAGATACAACTAGCTCAACTGTGTCTAACTGAGTTAAACTGAACACAACTCCACCAACTACCTCAATAACTCCACCAAACTCTGTCACATGAGTTCTAACTGAAGTCTCCATGCAGTAGCTCCACTTAACCCTCAGGAATAGCATAATTCCTTCTGTCAGCTCCTGTGCCACATCTGTGCACTTAACTGAAGTGCTCCAAGAGAATAAGATAATGTTTATAGTCCAAATATTATTAAGAGCTAATAATATTCGACATATCTATTTTTAGAATGGAAATCTAAAAATAGATTCCGCCCAATATGTCTAAAAATAGAAGTCCATCTATTTTTTCCAACTTTACCAACCATCCACAAATAGCATATTGCAACTCATAGAATATGATCGACATGTCTAAAAATAGACTTGCGCCAAAAATAGCTTGCGGGCCCACTTAGTGAAGGCGACTCTTTTCACTAAGCTCATCATCTTGTTGCAATCTCAACATAGATAACTTCTTAATGAATACATATGATGCAGGAGCATCCTACTCAATTGCCATTATTTATTTGGGTGATTTAGGGGATGATGTTTTTTTTTTAATTATTTTGTTATCACCCAAAAAATTTCAAAACATTATTTTGACAAGGTTACAAAATTTCATGGATCAAAATATGGTTTTAGGATTCAATTTAGGTTTGATCAAGGGAAGGTTTTAGATTTTTTATAGTTTAAATCTCATCCTAAGGTTCAAATAAAGCCTTCTTTAAAGTTCTTTCATGTCAAGCATTCATCATTTTCCATTTGTATTTCATTTCCCAAAGTGTTTGTGCAAAAATTTCCTAATAAGCCAAGAATCCATGTTTTCGTTGCACGTCTAGTGTAAAAAAGGCAGAAAGCGCTACGAAACTGTTGAAAGTTGTGAAGCAAAAACTCAGTTTTCTGGTTTTGAGAAGTCAACTTAAAAGGAGTTTTCTAAGGAAAAAAAAATTTATTTTAAGAAACTGAGAGAGGTTATTTTCAAAAAAATATCAGATAAAAATAACCTCTCTCACTTTTCTCACAGGTCTTATCTGTTGGGAGATACAAGGCTTTCTTTGAAGCCCTATTTTCAGAAAACAAAGTTTTCTTGTTTTACACATGTTTTTCAAAGGCAGTTTCTGGATAGCAGGAGATGTGTTTCAAAAACCCAAGAGATTTTTTATTAAATAAATAATGGCCTACAAAAACCTCCTTCAGTTTCTCAAAATAAATCATGGATTAGGATATATAGGCTCTGTCCCAAGACCTATTTTTCAGGAAAAAATAGGAGAAATCTGCAAGAAATGCCTCAAGAAAGCTAGAATGATTGTGTTTTTAAAGTTGATATGGTTTTTTAAATGATGGAGATAGGTATATTTGGAGTTTTGGGCATAATTACAGTTGAAACTTTGAAAATTTTTGACAAAATTGCATACTCAGCAGTTTCGTACCGCATTCAGTGTAAAAAAACAAAAAAGCGCTACGAAACTACTATAGCAGCTTTTCTTACTCATTTTGATCAATTTTTGAAGGGTTGAAGAATGAATCAAGGATTGAAATTGCTATGGAGGATGTATCAAAGGGTAATTAAAATAATATTGGAGGAAAGAAGGGAAAAAGTTGAAGAATAAAGGTTGAAATAACAGTGCTACGAAAGGCGCTACGAAATTGTTGTGTTTTCGTAGCGCAGAACATTACAGCATTTTGAGAAAGGTTTTAAAGTGGTTTTTGACAACTGGAAGCTAGGGATGAGTTATGTTATGTGTTATGAAAACTTCCAATAGACAAGGACCACGAAATTAAGATTAAATGATGGTCAAAATGTTCAAGGAAGGAAAAGAATCTTATGCCTAAAAAACAGGGTATGGTTTCTTGCTTTTGTGGAGGTCAGCAAAGTAGTCATGAAGGACTTAATATCATTATCCAAATTCGACCATGTGATGATACACTTGTCAATGATGCAATTTCAAGTAAATAAGGTTGTTAGGATAATTTTGTTAAAGATAGTAATAAGGAGTTTGAGTCCTTTTTGGAATAGGACTGTTTAAGTAGATTAGGTGTCTTTTTGTAATAAATTCCTTGTCTTATGGTTATGCAAGGTGTCAGTAGTTAGTAAATCGATGTATCTAGACTAGAGGCAGAACATCTCATATTGTAAGAGGTCTATTAAAGGCCAAGAGGTCAAATTTGTAAAGGTTTGGAGACTTTTTGGCAAAACTGCAACTTTATGTAATTGATTGTGATCAGTAATATAGAGAGGTTTTCTTCTTGAAAGACCTGAGATTCTCATGGGGTTTTAATTTTTTATTGATCTACATATTATGTTTAACTACTTGTAGCAGATTTCATTACTATAACTCAGAATTCATAACTCTATGCTCTGACTTCCTTATCTAATGAAATGACTGTGTTGACCTATGTTCTTGAGTGAATTGTCTTTGTTAAAGACCCTTATTTGCCTCAGCTTCCATGTCAATAAACTTTGCCACTGAACCTATTGATTTGTTGACTCCATAAGCCCAATGGTATTATTAGCCTTCATCTTTTCAACTTGCAAATATACAAAATCAAGACTTAATTCATAGATTTAGCCATCTATCTTTATCATTAATCAATATCATTAACCCTTGAGAGGGCCCTCTCAAGCTGAGGAGGCTAAGCCTCAGTCACAAGATTGGTTTGAAATAGTTACACTGAATTTGTCTGATCAGCAGCCAATCAGGTACGATTTTGGTGATAACATATTTTATACTTTATGTACATTTTAAATAAATTAAGAGGAAAATCTGAGTGTGAGGTTTATTGTAAATATTCTCTTATATAATTGAGAATATGAGAGGAGTTGGGTTGTATAGATATCTTAGGGATTATGAACTTCTTAAATAGAAATTAGTTAAGTCAATGGAGGGATAAGCTATTTTAGGATTTGGTTGAGTCATTTTTGGAGGAAATTATGGATTCAAATTAATCCACAATTATGTATAAATATGAGTTTTGCATGAGGATGGAGATAGATATAGAGGATGGAATAGAAAAGAAGAAGAGAGTGTAGAGTAGGAATGGTGTGACGAGTTGTAAAGGCGAGAGCCGAGAGGCCCACAAATGTAATATTCGGCAAAGAAGGGTTTGAATCTGTAATTTTCTTGTTATTATTATATGCAAGTATTTTGTTTGTGTTCGGCTCTCTATTTGGTTATTAGCTTAACCTCTGCTACACAATGTTACACTAAATATTTGCAGTAGATACTACCATCGAGTTGTAGGGTTGAACTTCTTTACTGCGATGTATGTTAATTTTGAAAGAGTGTGGAGACTATGTGATCAAGAGAGAAACTTCAAGGGCGTGTTGCAGAAATTAGTCTGAAACCGTCGCAACATGACATCTTAGCCATGTAACATATCTGAAAGAGTGGAACTCGTGAAGAAACAGTGTGGAGCTGACCTACCTGTGTATCTGCATTAACGTAGAGCAGAGCAACGAGCCTGAAGTAAAGGTTCAATCCAACATATGGAAGGAGAGGCTGATGCAAGATCATGCTAGAATTTGGGATTCGATAAAGCTGGAGAAAACGAGGATCCGCCTCCTGACTATTCGAGAAGCAGAGGAGTGTCTGTGCACTCAGCTTGGTGAGTTCGAGGCGGAATCTGTGGAACAAGCACAGGCTTGCAATCAAAAGATCATTTCTCTCACGCAACACCTCAAACAAGCGGAACATCTCATTTCTATGTCCAGTGATGAGTTCCAACGCCGTCGCTGAACGTGTGTATATGCGACCATGTGTCATACTTTGTTTTTTTTTCTTCAAACCACAATCATTGTGTAGAACAAATTTGAAATATATATATATATGAACAATCGATGACGTGCATATGTATAGGTTTAAGAATTGATAGAAATTTTCTACATGGAGAGCGTTGTTGTATACTCAGAGAAGTTCGAACAGAGTTGGAACCGATTTGGAGAAGCCAACAACTAATGTGGTGAAGTTGCATGGTGGAAACAACGTAGACTAGAAGAGCTCTAGTACGATTTCTATGAGTTTTCACGCTATGCAACCAATGTTTGTGATTAATGAAAGGGCACATATCAATTTACTTCTACGTGTTGGCGAACGTGCGGTGGGTGCATCTCAAATTGTGACATGTTGGCGGCATCCCTAGAGCAAGTGGTGAATCCAATCGCAGCGGAAGAGTGGTAAGCTAGTGTGATTGACAACAGAGGCATAATGAGATTGGGGTGACAGAGGTTGTGGTGAGTTTTTATTCATATTTATATTGAATATAACCCATAGGTTCGAGCCCAGATTGCATGGTTTTGTTTGTTTTGTGGGGCATTCAAGGATTCGGCAGTCAGGATTCCTGGATCGCAGTACTTACTCTCCACGCAGTGACTAGTCTGTGCAGAGGGGTTGCGGCTTCTGTGTTATTTTTTTATGCATTTCATGGAATGCTCCTCCCGGAAGTGCATTCCTGAGCGTGAAGGGCAGGACGAATGCCGATCAAGTGCTTTCGACATAATTTTTAGATTGGAGCCTGTATAAAATCGTTTTTCTAAGATCCTTAAGAAAGTTGCTTTCCATACTCCATATGACTGCAAATATTTTTGTTCTCAGGTATTTATTCGGTGTTCAAAATATTCTGATCAAAATTTGAAATCCAGTATGGTATGATGAGAAGAGACAAAAATATCGGTTTGTTTGAGCACATGAGTCTTTGTAAGCTTAAATTAACTTTAAATCTATGGACACAACGACTACTGCAATGTGTTGCACTATAATTCGTGGTGTAAATCTTAAATATTCTGCAGGACTCCGCAATTTTCATGCCCATGCCTTCTTCGTTCTGCAGATTAACATAATATTTTTGGGAATGCATATGTGTAGTTCCTTTGCGGCATTGAGGGTGGAATCCCGCATGTCCACGAAGATCGAAGATCTAATTCAAGGGCATTTGGAGCAGCATCCTCGTTGGGATTTTGGAATGAATCCCTTTGAAGTTTTACTTTTACCTTGTTCTCTCACCGAATGATTCTCAATGCATTTTTGGTTACGAAACTTTCAAATACTTTTGAGATTTGTTGCGAGTCACTTAAATCTTTAAATGGTAAAGGGTAAAACCTTTACTCCATTTAAAAAGAAAAGAATGTGGTAAGTTAAATGAGTTTTATGTTATCTAAATAACGTAAATTTGAAATTCAGGTTGAGGAGAATAGTGCTTAAGGTTGTAATATCCCAAATTGGGAACAGCTACACTATTGGGAATAATCTGAGTTATTACCAATGTGGAGCTTCAGTAAATCATGAGCATGGCAATGTAGATCAGCTCATTATATGTAAAATAACATCATACCAGCAGATGAAATAACCTCAGCAACAATATGGTCTATATTCTCCTTCCCGGGTGGGGAAATGCAGCAATATAGAGCATAAAACAATTGTCTTCAGAAAATAACGCTATACAAATGAGAAATGGGACTTGGATACCTTATAATACATGATATAAAACTCACATGCATAATTAGAGGTGAAACAAATCACTCTAGATCATATAAACAGATCTCCCCAAGTCAATGCAGCTCAAATAAGCCCAAACCCCATAGCCTAGCTCATGCAGAAAGTACTGAAGCAAGGAATGTGTTATTCTAATGGGGGTTTATGTAGAAAATGATGAAACAAGTCTGATATAGAGCTTATATTAATCAAATAGCAAAGAAATGGAGGTTTAACCTCTTTTATACAAATAAAAAGGCACCCGACAAGGGTTTCTGGCAAAATGCATAAATAAAAAGTAGCACTGCAGAAAATAACACAGTTACTACATCTCTGTATTATACATGGATGAATATTACATAAGATAGCTGAAAAATACATAAATAAGGCCCTAGGCCCTCTTATTAGCACTCCCAGAGGGAAATGAGCACCTCCTCCTCAAAGACTAGCATATGATCAAAGGGTGCAACCCTGCTGCTGCTGCCCCTGCATAAAAGACGCAATTTTCTGAAGGAAACTGTGCTATGGCTGAATGTGGATGAATGGCCCCAAGCCAAATGTAGAAATGAAGCTCAAATCCTTCCCTCTTGATCCTTTAAGCAAGCTGACCCAAAGAGAGGATAGAATTCCTGCACGGGAATTCTTTGCACTAAGCAGTGCAGCAACTCCGGCTAAACAGCTGAAGCATGAAAGTAGTCACAAGAAAAAAATAGCTGAATACATGAATGAATCCCTTTGATGATATGCCTTCCTTTTATCTTTGGTGAGCCTCCTCACCCCGGACCCTACACAATGTTGAGGTGACTTCCTAGTGAAGCTTCCTCATTCAAAACTGTGCTACCCTAGCTAGCTTCCCTCCTCTTTCTAGCAGTGCTGTTGACTTGGTCAACTGGAACTAATCCACCTGCAATGCCTCTTTTCACACTAAGGGATCTTCAATCTGGTTCTCATATGTGTGTCTACGCTGATCCTTGTTCAAATTGAGCTAGTTTACTTGAGTGATTTCTTCCTCCTCAAAAATAGATGTTGACTTAGTCAAACTAGACTATGTCTCCATCTAATTTGCCCTTGTTCACACTTGGAAGTATAAAACCAGCTCCTAAGGTGATCTCCTTCCTTACTAAGGTGGAATTTATTCATATTTTTATTTTCCATGGGCTTCCTTACCCATTTATTCCTTTCCTAGGTGAAAGTAGCAAAATCTAATATTCCAAATTGCTATGTGCAAATTTTGGAATATTACAGTCCTCCCCTCCCAAATGTTGCTTTTCCTCAAGTAACTGCAAGGATAGGACTGAAGATCATCCTCTTCTCCCCTGTAGCAACCTCATAAGATGAAATCCTCCAAAGATCAAGGTGTTGTATCATCAACATATCTCCAAGTTTCCTCTCCCAAGTGTGTAGGCTATCCAAATAGCTGGCATTATGTGACAGTGGATCATTCATGGAGGCAACAATGGGTTGTTTGAAGGTCCTCTTGGGGCATGAAAGCTGATATAGATTGGGATTCATCATCCCCATTTGAAACTCTCCGCCCCAAGCTATCAACCAAACAAAATGAGTCACCCTCCAGATTGGCAACTCATGAAGGATCTCTTCCACCTTAAGCTCATGCAGAATAGGTGGGCTAAAAATATGAATATGGTAGGCAAGAGAGCCTAACCCATGTTGTCTTCCCCTCCACTTAAGATAAGTGTAGAGAATTTGTTGATCTTGGGCTGCCATCATGTTGCCCTCAATTGGCAAGAAGGAAGCTAGACCTCCAAAAGTCCCTCTCCCAGTGTTGTGCATCAATCTGGCCCAAACCATCTCATACATGATGGACAAGAAATTACCACCATATGGCATCCCATCTATCTCATGGACCTCCTCATTAAGAAACAAAGATGTTGTTGTAGAGGCCATGTCCCTCCCATGCTCCCCTTAGAGCATGCAATGCAGAAAGTGTGTGGATGCTCCTCCCCCAAGAACACATCCACTCCATGTGTTCCTCCTCCAATCATGCTCCTCATATAGGTAAGAATAATATCAGCAAGTAGGATCATGATCAGCATCATAATGAAAGAAAGACTGAAGGTTTTATGTGGTGTTGGAAGGTACCAACAGTCTCCCAAGTGGTCACGACGCAGTTTTCCCCGCTGCAGCTTCCAACAATAGCATGGCAAGTTGTTTCTTGACAGATGACTAGTTGTGTAAGTCACCACATCTACTAGAAAATAGTGGATGGCTGAATATATCAATTGAGCATACAAAGAGTAACCAAACACTTTCCCCAGATAATATAGTAGATGGTTGTCTCCATCATAATAGCTGGCCAAAAATGGTCCATGGAGCCTAAAGAGAAACTTTCCCTTTTGGAGAGAAATACACTGCAAGGAAATGGTAAGAGCATGCAAATATTGTGTGGTACAATCAATAAATGAAAAAATAGAATTATTACCATGTAATGAAGACAAGATGGTGACAAGATCCATAGATGAATCCTCCATAGTGGCATGACATACCCATATGAGGAGGAATGAACCACATGCTGCATGAAAATCCTCCTCATAGGTGAATCCTCCATAGTGGCATGACATACCCATATGAAGAGGAATGAACCACATGTTGCATGAAAATCCTCTTTCTCATGTCTAGAAATCCAAGTCAAAGAGGACACACCACAATAACCCATGAGTCCATCCATCACTCTACCAATATCACCTCCTCTATGCCCACCAAGTGCATCAAATATGAAGTAACCCTAGGAACACTCCATCGACAAGCTCATGCCCCAAAGTGACAGCGTTGTTGGCCTGTGTAAATAGGCTACTTCCAACTCATAAATACATTCTCTGACATGTCCAATGTCAAAGACTCCTCCCATGATGTTGCCATCTCCTCCCATTGCAACATCATGAAAAATGTGAGAGAAACTTTGCCCTTGCTCTCTCTCAATCCTCCAAAGCAACAAATGTCTTTGCTACCCCATCACACCTCCATTATACAACTCATGTGGTGAAAACATAATGATTGCATCATCATAATGCATCCACACTCCTTGCTACCCCGTGATGCAAGTGCCTTGCCAAGTTCTCTCCTCCCTCACACCCTTAGAAGAAGGATATGTTCCATGATGGCCAAACTCTCTTAGGAGTAGCCAATGCAGCTTTTCCTCTTTCTGCCCTGTGTCATAAATTTTCAAGTGGCTCACCAGCCTCTTTCTCTTCCCCCACATCCACTCAAACCCATGTGGATGCCTTTTGTCATTCTTCACCTTGGCATTCTTCCCATGTGGGCTATCATTCTCCACAATCAGTTCCTCTTCTCTGCATGCCATTAAATGCTGCAATGCACTTCCTTGGATATCTCTTAGAGAATATCTCATGTCCATGGTCATCTTGAATCTATCAAGACCCCAAGGTGATAAAGGCAAAGACCCCTCACTACTATTGTTTGACATCGCTAATAGCTTCTCCCATGGTATAGTTTTTTCATCATACTCCATCTCCGGGTTTATGAATCCCTCCAAAAGATCACACTTCAACCTCAAGGGTTTTGTGCAACTTAATAGGGGTCCATGAGAATGATGGTTCACTTGATCCTTGAACCATTCAATCTTGCACAATGCAGTGCAATCCTGTTGCCCTACCTTAGCAATAGTGTTTGATCCTGGGCCATATGAATACATATTTCCACAACTTTTAGAAGGATTTTCTGCAATAAGTAAAAGTGGAAATATTCCCATACCTTGATGAGATGCGGAAACCTCATGTATTGCTACAAAGGCTCCTCCGCACAATGTAATGGCTTCCCTGACTGCTGATGTAGAAGGCTGGTCTTCCAAGGCTGTGACAGCATTGGTACATGTCTCCTCCCATGGTGGTGTGGACCCTCTCTCCTCTGATCTTTCTCCATCAAAGGTTCTCATCAGCTCTTGAGAGAACTCAACAAAATAATTCACTCTTGTGTGGCTTAAGTGACTGCACCACCAAGCATTGGCTTCACCCTCCAGGAGTAGCGCTACAACTTCTACTGCCTCCCTCTCTATCACTCGTTGAAGTAGGAGGAATGCCTCAAGCTTCCTTGCCCAAGCTCTTGCTGTAGTTGACCCATAAAATTTAGACAATAGGAATATATTTCCTTTAATCTCTCTCTTGCTACAGGGTCTTCTCTCTTCTCTCAATTGAATAAAATGAGGAAAATCTAGGGTCTCTTTGGAAGCCCTAAGTTGGCACTTGTATTCTGCCAAATACCAACTCAGGATTTCATGCTCTAAGTGGTCTCCTTGCTCTCCATTTCCTCTATGAGAATAGGAAGTGCATACATCTTCTTCTACTTCTTGAAACCTTCTATAGGTCTCACTGCAACTCTCTCCTCCTTGAAACCCTCTTGGAGTTTCACTTCATTTCTCTTCTTCTTTCTTATTAGATCTAAAACTGGATGAGAGTAAGGTCATCCTCTCCATCAATTTGTTCTCCTCTTTGTCTTATTTTCTGATTGGATCTGAAATCCACAGGTTGAGCCAAGATGGCAGCTTTGATACCACTATAATATTCCAAAATGGGAACAGCCACACTATTGGGAATAATTTGAGTTATTACCAATGTGGAGCTTCAGAAAATCATGAGCATGGAAATATAGAGCAGCTCATTATATGTGTAATATAATCATACCAGCAGATGAAAGAACCTCAGCAACAATATGATCTATATTCTCCTTCCCGGGTGAGGAAATGCAGTAATATAGAGGATAAAACAGTTGTCTTCAGAAAATAACGCTATATAAGTGAGAAATGGGACTTATATCCCTTAGAATACATCATTTAAAACTCACATGTAGAATTGGAGGTGAAAAAAATGAGACTAGCTCATATAAACAGATCTCCCTAGGTCAATATGCCTCAAATAAGCTCAAACCCCATAGCCTAGCTTATGAAGAAAGTAATGAAGCAAGAAATGTGTTATTATAATGAGGTTTTATGTAGAAAATAATGATATAATACTGATATGAAGATTATATTAATAAAACAACAGAGAAATGGAGATTTAACCTCTCTTACACAAGGAAAAAGACACTCGGCAAGGATTTCCGGAAATATACATGTACAAAAAGCAAAACTGCAGAAAATAACATAGTTTACTACAAAATTGTATTAAACATGATATAATATGACATAAAATAGCTCAATAATATATAAAAGGTCCAAATTCCTCTCTTAATAGATCTCCCGGAGGGAAATAGACACCTCCTCCTCAAATACTAGGATAAAACAACAATGTTTAACCCAGGAACAGTTCTCCTGCAGAAAAGGACGTATTTTCTGAAGGGAATTGTCTTTTAGATGGATATGGATGAATGGCCCCAAGAAAAATGCTGAATTGAAGCTCAAATCATTCCCCCTTGATCCCTTCAACAAGCCGATCCAAAGAGAGGATGGAATTCCCGCACAGGAATTCTTTGCACTAAGCAGTGTAGCAACTCCGGCTAAATAGCTGAAGCATGCAAATAGTCAAAAGACCAAAGATAGCTAAATACATGAATGAATCCCTTTGATGCTATGCCTTCATTTTTATCTTTGGTGAGCCTCCTCACCCCGGACCCCACACAATGTTGAGGTGACATCCTAGTGAAGCTTCCTCTTTCAAAACTGTGTTGCCCTAGCTAGCTTCCCTCCTCTTTGTAGCAGCATTGTTGACTTGGTCACTAGGAATAATCCACCTGCAATGCCTCTTTTCACACTAAGGGATCTTAAATCCGGTTCTCATATGTGTGTCTAAGTTGATCCTTGTTCATATTGAGCTAGTTTACTTGAGTGATTTCTTCCTCCTCAAGATTGGATGTTGACTTAATCAAACTTGAATATGTCTCCATCTAATTTTCCCTTGTTCACACTTGGAAGTGTAAGACTAGCTCCTAAGGTGATCTCCTTCCTTACTAAGGTGGAATTTATTCATATTTTTATTGTTCATGGGCTTCCTTACCCATTTATTCCTTTCCTAGGTGAATGTAGCAAAATCTAATATTCCAAATTGCTGTGTGCAAATTTTGGAATGTTACATTATCCTTTGAGAGTTGGAGAACTTTTTGTTGATGCTCGATGTGATATTACACTAATTTATCATCCATATTAGCTATTATTTGATCCTTCCAACCATCCAACTTAGCCTCCATTTCTGCTTTTAAACCATCTATTTCATCTTCGGTTTCTCGTCATAAGATCGAAATTTGTTGCACTTGGTACCGTAATTTTGATATCTGATACTGCAATTCTTCCTCTTCATGCGTCATAGTATAGATTTTTGAGGTCTTAATGGGTATGGAATTTTTTTTTTGAAGCATTGTAGAATCCAATACTGATACAAATTCTAAAATATGCCCTTGGAAACACTTCAAACTTCTTTTTCAAACAAACATTGTGCAATTTTAAAAACCAAATACACACCTTTTTCTTGCTTTTGAGGAGATCGATATTTAAATTAATTATCTCTGTGATTGTGGATCTTAAATATCGTAAATTTGACCCTATGGTATCCCTATGAATCATTTTTCGAATGAGACAGATCTAACCTGATTTGGATTCTTCAAGTCAAAGTTATGTCCAATCTCCCACAATGACCTAATTATGGACTAGTATAGTAGAGCAAACTTGTAAGACTTGCCACGTGTCACTTTTTTCTCCTTCGGTCTGAAATTGATAGACAAGAAACTAATTTTTTTTTACTTCTAGCCAAATTTTTACAGAATTCTAATCTGATGCTGAGAGAGAGAGTTATGAATATTTTCCCATGATCGCCTCTTTGAGATGAAATTTGGGAGCCTGAAAAAGTCCTAAATTCCACAGATCATATCTCCAAAAATATTGCGAACCATGCTCTGAAATTTTGTGATGATGTTCCTCAAGATTTTGGCTTAGCTCTGTGAAAATTTCAGCTTCTCAAACCTCATATACAAATATTTATATTTAAAATTATGCGATGACCTATTTAGGTTAAATTCATGAGCCTGCAAAAAGCCCTAATTTCCACAGATCCTATCTTTGAAAATATTGCGAACCAAGCTCTAAAATTTTGCGAAACTATTCCTCAAGTTTTCAACTTCACACTCTAAACATTTCAGCTTTTGAACCTTCATATAAAAAAAGTTATAGCGAAAATTCCACGATGACCTGTTTGGTGCAGTGAAACCCTAGAATCGAAAGCTTTGATACCAAATGTTGTGAAACTAGCTCCAAAAATAGAAGAAAAGAGATATCAATGCCTTAGAAATAAGCCACTTCGAGGGGGAAACCTCCAATACATTACGTGAATGAACAATTATGGGATGATACAAATGAAAAAACCTCCTTTCTATAAATAGGAGTCCATGGGGCCACAATGTTATCCTAACTGAACTAAAAATAATAATGTAAGGGCACAATAATAACAATATGGAGGTTACAGGGGTACAACAATAAAAATAAGGGGGGCTAAACTAACATAATAAGGGACTACACTATTAATATATGGACTTAACATTCACACCTCTATTGCTATATTTTGGCATGAAGTCAATTATAGTACCAGCCTATAGAGGTGTAAGTAAGGCATTAAGAATTATGAATATGATGCAATGGAAGGATATACAAACACCAATTATCAAATGTATATTCTCAAGCTTCAACCATCATTTTGATTTGTGCACCCATGTTGTAATGGGTATCCAAAAAATCTATTGATTTGTGCTACTTGATTGCTTCTATATCCAAAACCCTTATCTAGGGTCCACAAACACAAATAGTATTTTCTTACTCTGTGCTAACATCATTGGCAAGATAGATATGCTCGTGCGCATTGTCTAAGTCCAATCTAGGATCTTGGAACAACATCCTTTTAGAATGGATTAAAAAAATAATTTTCATGTATATATATTATTATATTTAGAAACATTTTGGAGAATGCATGCTTCCGATTGCTGATTTTCTCCTCCTAACTTTTACACCAATCTCCCTTTTTCTTCCTTGATCTAAGATTAGATTAACTACTGGAAAGAATATGCTGAAAATGCAAATGAATTTTGAGGGGTAACAGGTTGCTTGTAAGGTCTAAGGCTTAATTTCCTTTACTTTCAATTTCATTTTTTTTATTTGGGTGTTAGCACTAGAGCTAGGAAATGCATCTCTTATGGAGCTTTGGCAATTATTTGAGCAATGAGTATACGAGTAGATAAGTAGGTGGCTCTTGGCCAGTGAAAGGCCCGCCACAAGTACCTCTACACGAAGTACATCCCTATAGAGCATGCAATTGGTGACACCTAAATGCATTCACCAATTTTCAATAGCTTTCATAGGCAGGCATTGGCCTATGTAGAGCATCTAGCTCGTTAGGCTTCACTGTTTGTGAGAAAGAGTGAACAAAGTCACACAGTATCTTTTTCTTTCACTCATTGCAGAATATATACAATTTTTTTTAAATAGTTTCTACTTGTGAATCATACCTTTTTTTAAAGTAAATTCTACTTATTTTTAAAATTTAAGGGTTTCCAACAATATAAAAATACAGAATGAATAAATGGAACAAGAACTTATTGATGGTTACATCGTTGTCAGGGCTCTGGAGCATCTTTTATATGCCCTTGAGGCCGAGCGAGGTGCGGATATTCTCGCAATGACCATGGCGGTCGTAATGTTGGCCTTTTGAGCATATAAGCCTCGCATTCGGGTATTCAGCTACTACTCCTTTATTTTGATAAATGGTCTCTCATACTTATCGAATGCCAATGCCATCCCTGCAAACAGTAACAATATCAAGCACAAAGATTAATTTCTAAACATACAAGAGTTGGATTGGATGCAAAAAAACCAGAGGATTTTGAACATGGAACATACCTTGGTGTTGTTGAAAATTTGGTGGTGGGGTTCGATATTGGGTTTGTTGCTGGTAAAACCATAAGTGGAAGCTCTCTTCAATATCATTTCCATGCCCTCCTTATTAAATTCCATTAGATACTACTTGTTCTAGAGCTTAAACAAAGAATGTGGTTGTGAGGGATTTCGTAATGCAAAATTAATACAACTTTTTCAAAAATGATTAAATTTCACTTCTTGAAAAGCAATAAGTACAATATTTTTTATTTTCACTTACATAGTAAGATATTTTTTGTATTTGAGGAAATCACAGGCTATTACATGATTTATTTTGGTTGTGGTGGAAAGGGTAGGATTATTTATTATAACAATAATGATTTAATTTATTTTTTATTTTCAATTATATAGTAAGACCTTTGTTGTATTTGAGGAACTAACAAGCTAGTGCATGATTTTGTTTGTGGTGGAAAGGGTAGGATTATTTATTATAATAATAATGATTTAATTTTAATATTATTGATTTTATGTAATGTTTTTGTTGTTAAATTTTATGGAAGTAAACATGTATTTTTGGAATTTGAATGTAAGAGTGTTTTTAACTTAGTTGTGATGAAAACATTTAAGTGTATAGAGGAAACATGTGTTTTTAACTTGGTTACATTGAAAATTTTTAATTTTTCTTGTATATTAGGTGGGTGTACACAAAAAAGAGTATATAGTAAGTGGATTTGATAGCTAAAACACAAGTATTAGTTTCTTGAAATTCATATGACAAATTTGAAAGGACTAGCATATGTACCATTTTCTAGGTTAAATATATTCAAATTCTTATGTGAATGGGGTTGTAAGACCCTATGTTTTTATCTTGAGAAAATGAATTCATCTCGAGGTCACTTGCATAATTTAGGTTGTCATAAGCAAAGTAGGTTTTTTTCCTTAAGATGTGAACATTTCATTTTAAGCAATGTGATAATGTGGTTTCAGCGAGGCATTAAAAGATGAAATGAACATGCACATTTTGGATGCTAGTGTTACATTTTGTTTGAGGAATGTGTGCATGTCTAAGAAGACACTAACAAGGGTTGAAGAGGTGGAATTGTTAGAGAGATTGGGGGCTTGTAGTCTCACTTAGAGGTACAAACAAGCAAGTTAAGCATCGTGAGAACTTATGAGGAAAACTTAAGATATTTCAAGAGTTTCATGAAGGAAATTGGTAATGGTATTAAGTGAACATTCCTTGATAAAATTTGATACCCTCACCTTAGTACTACCACTTTTCAAGACGAAGAAGAAATGTGAAATATATGTGTGACCCATTAAAGAAGTTGGCAAGGTTGTTGCAACATATACAAGTGGTTTTGTCGTGTTGCAAAAATATGTGTTGGAACTTGGAAGGTGACCATTGGAGTAGATTTGTCATGGAGTGTTAGTGAGGTGCAAGGATTTGATAAGGAGTGAATTACACAAATCTAAAAAATAGGTCATTTGGGTTAGGATATTAGTGTTTTGGGACATCCAAAGTTGAAGGTGCATTTTATGGTGGTGTAGTCTAAAAGCAGGCCACATCTACAAGTACCTTGGACTTTTGGTGTGCGTTAGAGGTGTTGGTGCATTGTTTTTAATGATCACTAGCTAGAATGTGTTCCATTAAGGGAAAATTCACACAAGTTTAGATGGCTTATCCATTTCGAATTGTAAGGTATAGTATGCCCTAACTTTGAGGAGACAATTAAAACCATCTTAGAGTGTGATGGGTTGTACCATGGGCTTAGGTACACTTGCATGGGCTGAGGTGTAAAGGTACCCCATGAGTTGAGGATAATGATTGCAATGCTTACCTATATAAATTTTTTATGATATACGATTAATGCTTTTTTGTTGGAGAATGGAAAAGGAAGATAAGAAAAGAGAGGCATTAAGGTTTGTTGTAAATCACTCAAAAGGAAGGAAAAATGTCTCCTATTAGCAAGATTTTTCAAGTTTCCTCTTAAATATGACTAAATTTTAGTTGGAGCTATGGATTTGGCCTCAAAAGCATTGATTGGGTACTCTAGAAATCCAACACCCAATATATCCAATATTCAAGCTAGTCCATTGGATAGATTGATGTTAGGCACAAGTTGCAAAGGCTAAGGTGCAAATATCCCCTTCTTAATGTGCGTTTCAAATCTAAAATTTGAGAATGGTAAAAACAAGGTCATAATCTTGAAATGGGGTCATTGATTTTACCAATTCTTAAACCATGGTGTGATTCTTTCAATTTGGGCTTTGCCTTGAACTTTGAAATCTATATTTAGGTCTAGTTATCAGTCTTCCATTTCAATTATGCAATGAGAAGGTATTAAGGGCTATAGGGGATAAGATGGTTATTTTCCAATAGGTGTTGTCGTAATATTTCAACAATGATTTTTTCCTATGAGGATTCCTTTGAAGGGAGGGTATGTAAAGAAAGTGGAAAAAAAAGGTTTCCTAACACATGCCAAATAGTGTCAATGCATACTGAGTTTTGGGGAGATTCATGTCATTACAAGGGAGAACTATTTCAAAGTGTGTAGAAATGAACGAATAAGAGTGTCTGTGAGGGAGTTTCAGTGAATTCCAGGTGTCCCATGGACAAAGTGTGTTAGGAGAATTTCGTAATAGTACATGCAGGAGGAAAGCCTATGATTGTGATAAGGGGATATACAAAGCCATTTCAGAGAAAAGGATACTTTGGGCTAGACACAAAACTATTTTTTCAATGACTTGGTTGGGTTCCCAAGTCACAAAAAATGTAAAGCTATATATGAGGGCATGACAACAAGGGAGTTTCAAGGTGTGCAAGGAATCCCAGAAAGTGTTAACACATGCTAGAAAGTTCACAATCTTCATCTTTCATGAGTAGTTTCTTCTTCATTTATTCCATCATCCTTGTTGCTTCGTGTGCTTAGATTTTAAGGGAGATGATATTTGATTTCATTATGAATATTTCTTCATTCTCCTTTGCTAGACTGCTCTCCATTTCTTATTTTATTCTTGTAGCTTCACATTTTTCAGCCTTGAGAAGATTGATCACTGATTTTAGTTTGAATATTTCTTCATCCTTTCTTCTAGTTGTCATATCATTGTGTTTCTCTCCTTTTCTGCTTCATCAACTTTTCCTTCTATGAATGCCAAAGTTTCCATCACCTTCTCGGTTCCTTGCGCTTGTTTCCTTTCTTCTTCTGCTTAAGATTTAAGAAAGGATACCTCTTCCTTGTATTGACCAATCTCTTCTTGAAATTTTTTGTTAGGTCCCTATATTACTATTTTAGTCCCTTATTGTTATTAGTTTAGCCCCCTTATTGTTATTGTTGTACCCCTGTAACCCCAATATTTTTATTATTATGCCCTTACATTATTATTGTTAGGTCGGATAGGATTATATTGTGGCTCCATGGACTCCTATATATAGAAGGAGATTTTGGTCACTTGTATCATCCAAGAATTGTTCATTTATGTAATGTATTAGTGGTTTCCCCTCGAAGTGGCTGATTCCTAAGCCATTGATCTCTCTTTTCCTCTATTTTTGGAGTTGGTTTCACAACATTTGGTATCAGAGCTTTGGATTCTAGGGTTTCACTACTCCAAGTAGGTCATCGTGGAATTTTTGCTATAACATTTTTTCTACGAAGTTTAAGAAGATGAAATTTGTAGAGAACGAAGCCTAAATCCTGAGGAATAGTGTCAAAAAAAATTTGATCTTGGTTCACAATAGTTTCGGAGATATGATTTGTGGAAGTTATGGATTTTTGCAGGCTCCTGAATTTAACCTAAAAAGGTCATCACGGTATTTTCTCTATAAATATTTTTCCAGAAGGTTTCAGAAGCTGAAATCTTCACAAAGTGAAGAAGAAATCCCGAGGAACGTCGTGGAAAAATTTCAGATATTTATTAGAATTATTTTTGGAGGTAGGATCTGTGAAATTTAGGGCTTTTGTAGTATCCCAAATTTCATCTCAAATAGGTGATCATGGGAAAATATTCATAACACTCTCTTTGAACATCAGATTGGAATTTTGTAAAGAGTGATAGAAATTTCACATACTCTATTTTATGTTCTATAAATTTTATAGATGAAGGAGGAAATACTGACATGTGGCAAGTCGTACAAGTTCGATCTACTGAACCAGCCCATAATTAGGTCATTGTGGGAGATTGTACATAACTTTGTCTTGAAGAATAAAAATCAGGTGAGACCTATGGAATTTGAAAGAGGATTCAGAGGGCTACCTTAGGGCCAAATTTGAGATATTGAAGATCCAAAATTTTAGAGATAATTCAGTTTCAATATCGAGCTCCTCAAAATAAGGAAAAATGTGTGTATTTTTTTTCGAATTATATAAGTCTCATTTGAAAAAATCAGTTTGAATTTATTCCAAGGGAATATTGAAGAATAGATATCAGTATTGGGTTCTAAAATTCCCCCTAAAAAAATTCAACACCCATTAAGCCTTCATAAGGCTCTACTATGACTCATGAAGACAAAGAAATACAACATGAGATGTTAAAATTACAAGAGAAAGTGCACCTATCAGAAAGAGCAACAAAAAAGGAAATAGAATTTTTGAAGAAAGGCACGGAAACTAAGATGGATGGCTTGAAGAAAGGCATGGAATCTAAGATGAATGATTTGGAAGCTAATATGGAGGGCATCGAAGTTGGCATGGAAGCTAAGATCGATGAAGAAACGGAAAACATGAAGAATGATCTAAAAGTAGACATCGAAGGTTTGGAAAATTTGATACAAAAAATGTTTCCTAATGGCGAAAAATATAGTAGAGGAAACTCATGATGAGAACAAAATAAATGTTCATCATGATTTCATAAACTCTAATGTTTGATGGAAGAACCACCATATTCCAAAGATGGATATGAGGAAGTTTGATGGCAAGGATCCCGTAACATGGATACTACAGATGGAGCAATATATTGATCCCAATAATGTGCAAAAGACAAAAAAGGTATGCATTGGAACTTTACATTTAGAACAAAATACATTTTCATGGTATCGATGGCTTTTATCCCGTAAAAAAAATTGTCACTTGGTCAATTTTTACAAATGAAATGATAGCACATTATGAGGATACAAAAAGCAACACCTTCTTTAGCCAATTGATAAATCTTAAAAAAAAGGTTCAGTGGTGGAGCACATCGAGGAGTTCCAAAAATTGAATATAAGGGTAACTGACATTCTATAGAAACACAAGATTGATGTCTACATAGGGACATTAAAGGATAACATCCAACATGAAGTTCGTGTTTTGGAACCTGATTCATTGGAGAAGGCATTCAGGTTGGCAAGGAAAATTGAATGTAAAATTATGGCGACAAGGAAGCCTACCACTCACATCTATAAAGATGGAAGTGTTCCTACTCCTAGACTGCAATGCCTCTAGGGAATGTTACAACATAATTCCCGGAAAAAATATCAGGAAGCTTACTAGGTTTAATCATAGAAAATACACTGTAAGATATAAAATGTTTGAGAAGACTTATTTACATGATTATTGAGGAAAGAAAAAGTGACCAAGAGATGTTAAAGAGGATCTGCAGGAACAAGAAAACATAGAGGAATAAATGAGTCCGACTATATCATGTAATGCATTGGCAGGAATTACCACTCCTCAAACTCTCAAGATAGAAGGACATATCAAGAAGAAAAAGGTAATAGTGTTGATTGATTCAGGTAGTACCCATATTTTTATTCATTGTAAGGTAGCCAAGGAATTTAATTGTTTCCTATACCCAGCACCAGAATGTCAATTTATGGTTGAAAATGGAGGAACTATAATTTTTTGTAGAAAATGCCATAATATCAAGCTAACAATGGGGGAATATGTATTGAATATTTGAATGCTTTCCATTCCAATGGGAGGTCCTGATGTTGTTCTAGGAGTAGAATGGTTATAAACTTTGGGGATGGTTGATTTTAATTTTCAAGAACTTTTCTTGAATTTTTTTTCATAAGGAAAGGATGTCGAATTATGGGATATCATAGGGAAGTTGGGAAAAATAATAAGCTCTAATCTCATGACAAAGCTTCTAAAGAAAGAACAACGAAGCGTAATTGAATAATTATGCTCACTAGAAGTTCCAACATCAAAATCATCTATTTCTGCAGATCTCTAAAAAAGCCTTAGACAATCATTCCAAGGTGTTTGAAACTCCCAAAGGACTCCCACCTATTCGTTATCATGATCATGCTATTCATTTGATTCCAGGAACTATTCCTCCAAACATCATGCCTTATAGATATCCTTATGTCCAAAAGAGAGAAATTGAATGTATGATTATAGAAATGTTAGAGGCTAGTATAATTCAACCTAGTCAAAGTTCTTTCTCTGCTCCAGTATTATTGGTGCACAAGAAGGATGGATCATAGTGCATGTGTCTGAATTATAGGGAGCTCAATAAGCTAACCATTAAAGATAAATTTCCCATTCTTGTGATTGATGAATTATTGGATGAATTACATGGAGCAATTTATTTTACCAAGTTGGATCTTTGTTTAGGATATCATCACATTAGAATGACGACTGAATATATTCCAAAAATAGCATTTCTAACTCATGAGGGTCATTATGAATTTTTGGTCATACCTTTTTTCCTTACCAATGCACCTTCTACATTTAAAGGGTTGATGAATTCCATTTCCAAACCCTTCCTTAGAAAATTTGTGGTAGTATTTTTTGATGATATACTAATCTACAGTAGGTCTTGGAAGGATCATGTTCAACATGTTGATAGGGTGCTCAAACTATTGTAGGAGAAACAATTATATGCAAAAATATCAAAATGTTTCTTTGGAGCACAAGAGGTGTAATATCTAGGTCATATTGTATCTCACGAGGGTGTTAAGGTAGACCCTAACAAAATTAAAGCCAATAAGGAATGGAAAGTCCCCACAACCATAAAGCAGTTGTGAGGATTTCTTGGGTTAACAGGGTCAACCTCTAACCACATTATTGAAGAAAGATACATTTTTGTGGATTCCTGAAGCAACTAATGCCTTTGAACATATTAAAGAGGCCATGTGCCTAGCACTGGTCTTAGCTATGTCAGACTTCACAAAAACCTTTATTGTGGAATGTGATGCCTCGGGAAATGGATTTGGTGTTGTCTTAATGCAAGAAGGAAGACCCTGTTAGCCATCTATAATTTTTTCTGATATTAAAAGATGACTAAATAGTGCTTTTGGATTTCTAGAAACAATATTTCAGAAACACTGTGAGTTCTAGAAATCTCACTGCCTTCATCATCCTAACTTTGACTATTTTTCACTTAAATTTCTTGTCCTTTTCCTTCTGAAATGTTCACCCTACTGCTCTAAATAAAACTCCATTTTTGGGCCTAATTTCCTCATTTTATTACCCCAGCTACACCCCCATTCGTCCCCTTTTTCCCCTCTAAAAACCCCCTACAAAATCCTCCCTCATTCACCATTTTCTTCTAAAAGCCTTAAAACAATGTAAAAATCATTTTACATTGTTTTAGCCTAACTTATAAACCTATATAATCATCTAAAAACCTTGAAAAACTCCTTTTTTATGATTAAAAACTACTTGTTTGTGAAAATGTCCTTTAAGCCCCCTTTCGGCTTAAACCTAGCCCCCTCACCCATATGACTATAAACCCCAACCTGTTGCTATTTCCCTTAAGCCCCTGTCCATCTCAGCCCTTAGTCTTCTTTGTCCTCAGAAGACCTTTTCCCACCGCCTATTTCTAAGCCCTTTTCCTATTTTTTCCCCTTCACCCCTTTCACTTTGTTAAGCACCCTCGCAACCTTATAATTCCTCCTTAAACCTTTGAGAAATTAAAATGGGACCCTTCTTCCCATCATCACCCACATCCTCTATCTGCTCATTTAGACCATTCAATAAAAGTTCCTCAACCCAATCCAACGACCATCGCCTCTCCTCCCTCAATCCTGCATCAACGCGACCCTGCACTACCCAAAAACCCCACATACGTCATCACGCTTGGGCCTCGCTCTCCACTTAACCCCTTATCAAATAAAGGCCTGCCACCTGTCTTGGACTCCACTCCAAAGATCTGCGCCCTGACCCCGAAAGCCCTCCACACTATCGATATCACCTCTTGAGATCTGACAGCTGACACTCATATCGCGCAGGAATTTGTGCCGAGGTTTAAAACTCTGAACCCGCACGAAAAAAGTGGTTTCACCCTGGACATGGGGTAGTTAATCTATGGTATCACACAGCCCAGGGTCAATACCACTTACTACCCTATGTCCACATGATAAACCACCACGATTTTCCCAAAACCACCTTCCTCCTCCTGCGCCAAAATTCAATTTTCTTTGTCCTTCCACCTGGTTCTGCATACGGAGTCTTCCCTCTACACTCCCTCCTCCTTTGCCAATCACCGCCAACACCTCATAAACCCAAAAAATGCAGTTAAACCAATCCCGCAGGTTTTCAATTAATGTTTGTTTGTGTGTTTGTAGGTTCTAATGGCGATAATGCCCAAAGAGTCATTCAAAATGATAAAATAACCTCTTTATGACGATCCAAGAGGAAAATACATATAAAAAGGTCAAGAGTTTACATAAAAGACTTAAAACTCGATGAATCATGATCATCCATGGGTTATAAACCCTTATAACATGAAGATACGCTCCCTGCACAAAAATAATAGCTACAGTCAGAGAAGAAATGAAAGAAATGAAGAACAAAAGGATAAAGGGACTAAACCTCCATCACGGGATAAATTTAGAAGATTAGCCCTTAAATACAGTGATTAGAGGATGAAAATCAAAGCCTTAAAGGCAAGAGATGAATAAAAAAAAAAATCGAAAGGCAGAATGAAAGATAAAGAAACTGAAATAGATTATAAAGAAAAATCAAGGTTCAGAGGCCTAATACTGAGGTTTGATGACTAAATCAACAATAGATTTACCCAAAACAGATTCGAATGACTCAAACAAAGAAGCAATTACTTCTCCAAAGAAACATTTTCCACCTAAAGCATATTTTCTTTCAATAAAGGTATTAGACAGTTATTTCATAGTCAGAGATATTTTAAAGCAGCTCAGCAGTTATTACAAAGTTATTATCAATCCTTATAAGTCAAATATTTCAACTAAAATAACTCAGAAGTTATTATTTTAGAGTAACTCTTTTAGATATTTTTTCCTTGGGCCTTGCATGGTCTCAAAGGTCAAGAAACATTAACTCTGTAATAAATAACATTTAAACACCCTAGTTTAGCAGCACCTCCTCATTGTTCATATCAATATTTCATATGAGCCTCATTAAAAATGTTGGTTACTTGATGGTTATTGGACTGATTTTTGCTGCTAAGCTAGTTGAGGAATGCTAGGCTGAACTGAAGAAAGCTCTGAGTTGCAGAGAGCTATTGTACATGGAGTGTTGTAACTAGTTTGATTACCAATAAAACAAGCATGTTCACAGGATCCTTGAGCTATATCAATGGTGAAATTTTCCTAAATTGTTATTTTTTCTCCTTATGTTTTTCCATTTTGTTCATCTTCTCTGATAAATAAATAGAAGTTTAGATTAGGATTTTTTGTTTCAACACCCTATTTCTATCTGCATTGCTCTATGTTTATGTTTTCTTCTATAAGGTCTGATTGGAAGATTCTTAATTTCCTTCTAGTTACATCTAGCCTATTGTCTTGAAAATGATTCAATAGAGTGAAACCAAGGAGATTTTGGTGAGCCCATGTTCCTTTGAGTAAGACTTGAGATATTTTTTTCATAAACTTTCTTTAAAGTATGCTTATTAAAGTCTAAACCAGAGAGGTCTATGGTATGCCCTGTCCTTTGGTCTACCTTGAAATGTTGCTTTGAAGAGTCTTTTGAGAGTTTGTCAAAAGTAGATTAGATTATTTATGTTTGATATTAGGCTTCCCTTGCTATTTTATTATATGTTTTCTTTATCTGAAAGTAGTCTTTTGATTCCTGTATTGTTTTCTGAAAGGTTGCTTATTAAAGGTTTGTCCAAAGAGATCTACAGTTTTCCCTGTCCCGTGACTTTCTCCAAACAGTTACCTTAAAAGGCTTTTCTTGTCTAAGTAAATCTAGAAGATTCTTAACTGACTATAGCTTTGTTGCCTTCAAAACTTATTATTGTTTCATATCACAACCTAATCTAAAGAATCCACTTGATATAGTTAGCTTTCCCTATGAATTCCCTTGTAGAGTTGATGAAAAATAAAATCCTTTTATGACTCCATAGCCCAATGGATTTATGTTTTCTCACAGTCTATTTATTCAGTTGAAACATTCCACCACTTAGAAAAACCATTTATCCTTCAATTTGTCATTTAACCCAACCAAAAACAAACAAGTCCTTAGAACTTCATAACTAGCCTAAAATCTTAGACAAAGAGCACAAAGATATATCAATTGAAAACACCTTTATAGAGAGATCCCTCTCTGAATCTAGGAAGTCTAGGTCCTAGGATTCCAAAGTGGTTTTGATGTGACCCCTCCAGTGTTTGTTCTTTCCACTCTTACAACTGACAAGGAGCCAACATAGTGGCGACCATACTGGGGAATACCGAGTAATAAACATTTCAGATTCACTCAAAACTCAGAAAACCTCATTAGTCTAAGATGAATCGAGTATTGTCTAAGAATGGTTTCTGATTGATGATGGTGGGCAACAATCATTCATAACACAAGTAAAATCCTCCACTTGGTGACTCCACTAATTTTCCATTGACTCCACTAGGAAACTTACCCTATCGTCAAAACATTAAACAATACCCAGTCAAAAATACTTTGTCAGTTAAGTATCTCTTTTACAGTTTGGTTTGTGTCTTAAGATTGTTATACCTATGAAAAACCTTTCTGACTTGTTGGGTCCAAAATCCTAGCTTCTAGAAGAATCCATACTAGATCCCATCCTGACCCAAATCCTCCTGCAATAGTTGACAATCCTGAAATCATCCCTAGGAAGTCTCCTACATCCAAAAACCCAACTGTTGACAGACCAATCCACAGATCAATTTCCTTCCCTGAGAACCTTACAACCTTGCAAAATACCCATGTTGACTTACCTCATATAAGAAGCCTATCTAGAACCAAGTCACAAAGTGGTATAGACTAGATAAACATTGAGCTTGTAGACTCACAACAAAGTATTAGTAGGGAACCCTCTCCTTCCACCCCTCCTGATTTCCATTTTCTCCATAACTTTGGCTTCTCCCATCCTAAACCTACTCAAAATCACTTACCTGGTCCAAGTACTTCAGCTACACCCACCCATACATCCATTGTTCAAACCATTCCACTTCATCACCTTCCTCCACTTGTTAACCCCCCATTGTTTCCACAAGCTCATATCATGGATATATGGTATGCTCCATTAGTCCTTCCTTTACCTCTAGTTGCCCTACCACAGGACTATCAATCCAAGATTTCATTATATGATGCTAGTAGTTCTAATATAGCTCAACAACATGTGGATAGGGTGAATGACTATTTTGACAGCCAAGAAATAGATGATGAAAATGTTAAACTTAGAATGTTTGCTCAAAGCTTAGGGGGAGAAGCAAGAAAATGGTTCAAATGCTTAACCCCTAACAATATTAATGATCTCCCTGCTTTTCATCAACTATTTCTAAATCAATGGGAAGTCAAGAGAAATCCCCTCTAAATCTTATCAGAATAGAATGATCTTAAAAGAAATGCTGGAGAGAGTGTCCAGGATTATTACACTAGATTCAATATTGTTTATAATGCACTCCCTCCACAAATGAAACCCCCACAAGGCTTAGCCTTAATGAATTTTCCTGAAGGATTTGACCCTGACATGTGTTATCAGTTAAGGGAAAGAGAACCCCTCACATTAGAAGATATGCAGAAAGGGGAAGTAAGTGTAGAAGCTAACCTGAATGCCAGAAGGGCTATATTGAAAGCTGAGAAAAAGGTTACCTACAAAGATGAAGTTGGACCCTCCACATCAGACTCCAAAATTGATAGTCTGGTCAGAACCATGGAGATGATGATGGAGAGAATTAACACGAATGAGAGAGCTTATTCTAAAGAATACCAAACATCTCCTCAAAATAAAAAATCAAAATAAGAACCCGAAATTTAGAAGGAATCCCCCTCATATTAGACAAAGGGGCCCTGATCAGCAAGTCAGACCTCCTTTCCAACAAAATTATGCTGAAGAAGATGAGGGAGTGATTGAAGAAACAGAGGGAAATCACATAAACTTATTGGGAGTGAACAATGAGAATAATGTTTTCCTCAATGAAGAAGAACAAGGCATATTTACACCTTATGAAGAAGATAACCTAGAAACTAAAGATTACAAAGTCTTTGAAGACGCTATAATGGAAGTTCCCAGACAATATGACCTTAGAAGTAAAAAGAATCAACATACTCCCAAAAATAAAGCCTCTGAAATTTCTGTGAGAAACAATCTTGAAAACATTTCTAAAAGGAAAGCAGAAAACAACCAAACACTGGTTGAAAGTTCTGATAAAAACAAAGAAAAAGCAGTCAAAGGAAAAACATAATGGTGAACAAAGTAGTACTATCAACTCAGCTAATGCTCCTAGTAAAATTGTTTTAACTGCTATTCATAATAAAAACCAGCAAGCTAAATTTGCTGAGAAAACAACGACCAACAAGGCTAATTTAAGCATTTCAAAAACTCAGATACCTTTCAGCATAGAGAGTGAAATTGCCAAAATCGAGATCCCTATTCCTCTCACTTAATTAGTCACCCAAGATGTATATAAAACCCAAATTCTGAGAGCTTTAAGCATAAGAGAACAAATTGATTCTGTCAATGTGACTGATGATAATCTTGAGCTTCTGTTTGGGCTAGAAGTAGAAGGAAAATTTCAAGAAGGAGGTGTTCCTCCATTTTATGTCAGTCTAAACATCCATGATAAGGTTTTGCACAATTCCATGCTTGACCCAGGAGCTTCCCACAGCTTAATGCCAAAAGTAGTGATGGAGAGATTTGGCCTTGAGATCACTAGACCTTAGAAGGATTTATACTCCTTTGATTCCCAAAGAGTTAAATGTCAAGGCTTGATGTAATGTTCCCAAAATTTTCGCCTCAAAGCTAAATGGAACATTAGAGTTAGCAGCAGCTTTAGCCAGTGAATAAATAGGTAGAAAATCCCATAAGTCTCCTAAGGAGGATAAAAACACTCCAAGTGTGAAACTGGACATTCTTTCTAGCTCAATAAAACACTTCCATGTGTGAACAGGGTTAAGATCAAGCTGCTTTGACTAATTCAACAACGCAATTTTAGTGGAAGTGGAATCCAAGGATGAACACCGCAATTTTGGAGGGAGATGTAACTTGGGTTAGAAGTAACCTAATTGAGTGGGGCCAAGGGAAAGGAAAATATAATCTTATATAAGGAAGAGGATGGCAGGATTATTCTTCATGTCTTATATTATTATTCTTGTATGCCAAGACTTGTTGCTACTTTGCTGCTTAGCAAAGTTGCAGTGATGTTTAGCACTGGGTGTTCCCAAGCGGGAACCCCACCTCTCTCCTTGAGGAGCTTCATTGAGAGAGTTTTCATTCATCATTACACATCAGGTTTTTAGGCCAAGCTTTAGCCATCCTCATCAGCACAGCTTTGTCGGAGATTGTGCAGTGTTGTTGGGTGAAACAATGGAATGGATTGGGATCCCAGCTTCTGAGCTAGTTTCTCATTAGAGGACGGTTTTACTCACTTGAGAGATCTATTTGGAGAGCTCCAGAGCTTATTTCAGATCTGTGTTATCATACCGCACATTTCCCATACATTCCCAGCACTGTTTCTGCCAGGGAGTGCGTTATTTTGGAGGCAGTGTTCTTTGCATGGTTTGGTGGCTCCTTTGTTGAGTTTCCTTGTGATTGAGAGGTTAATCCTCTCATATCAGGAAGCCCTTGAGGGATATACATTAGACCAGACATATTTCAGCCTTTTACACTCATATGCTTCAATATTGCAGTGATGATTCAGTAATTTTCTGAATATCACATTTGTATGTAGAGTGTTTGACAAGAAACCCTTGCCGGTTTCTTTTGTATTTTGTATAAGGAGATTAGATCTCTGTTCTTCATCATCATTTATCAATACATGAGTAGATCTATTATTCTCCTATGATTTTATGTGACTACGCAATCCCTTGAGTAGCTGCTTCGGCATTTTGTGGTCTTGGGGTTTTAGCACCTTTTTGTAATCCTAGGTGTGGGAGATTTGTTTAACCCACCTATTTTGCTTTGTTTTAGCTCTAATATTGGATTTATAATGTATATTGACTAATATATGGGATCCAATAATCCATTTTTACCATTTTATTGCAAATTTTGCTAGAAATTCATTTTTTATGCATGATTCATGAGCTGTTCCTAATCGGGAACATTACAGTGGTATATGTTGGGTGTGGAGCCTGATTTTCATCCTGAATCAGAGATCCTTGTTTTAGCTAGATGTATACCCCATGAAAACTATACACCCTTATAGCGGGGGGGTGCGCGGGGGACTTGTCCCCCCCGCGGGGTCTGGGGGGTCCGGGGGCCAGCAGTCCCCCGGCGAGGGTTTCAGGGGCAGCGCCCTCGAAGATAAAAACAGATGTAAAATTTCCTTGTAAAAGTATAGAAATTTCTAGTCAATCTGGGCCATTCATTAGGTGGATGATCTGATGGTAGAAGTTATGTTTAGTTTAGGGTTTTTTTCCCTAGAAGGCAACCCCTCTCTTTGTATGAGGGTATTGTATTGCAGTTGTGTATTACATGTGTATTCTCTGAGCGGGAAATAGATAGGGAGAATCTGAGAGAGAACAAAGGATATCATAGTGGATCTGCTGTAGGTTTTGTCTCTTCATTTTGCTGGATAATAGAAAGGAAGGATTGGCTGTTCAGGGTGGATGTAGCCCAAACTGGGTGAACCATGTATATCTGTGTCTCTGTGATTTTATGTGTTTTGTGTGCTTGTATTTTTCGTATATTTTATGTGTTGCATTGCTCCGTAATATATAATTTTCTAACAACTGGTATCAGAGCTTAAGGTATATTTGGCTGATAAACTCATAGGAAGGAAGGGTTCCTGGTTCGAGAGGGAGAAATGGTGGAAGATGCTAAGTTTAGGGTCGAGAAATTTAACGACCAAAACTTCCGGCTGTGGAAGATGCAGATGGAAGATTATCTGTATCAGAAAGATCTATACCTACCATTGAGCAGAAAATTAAAGAAGCCGACGGCCATGACAGATGCGGAATGGAACATTCTCGACAGAAAGGCACTCGAAACAGTACGGTTATGCCCTGCGGCATTAGTCGCCTTCAATATTTTGAAGGAAACAACAAAAGAGGTTTTGATCCAGATGTTGGCGAAACTATATGAAAAACCCTCAGCCTCAAACAAGGTATTTCTTATGAAACGATTATTTAATATGAAGATGTCGGAAGGTGGATCTGTTGCAGACCATTTAAATGATTTTAATACAATTACCAGTCAGTTAAGTTCTGTAGGGGTAAACTTTGATGATGAAGTTAGAGCTTTGTTATTCTTGTGCTCATTGCCAGAGAGTTGGAATGGTTTAGTAATGGCCATTAGTAACTCTGTCTCTGGATCTAGTACTTTAAAGTTTGATGATGTTGTCGGTGCTATCCTTAGTGAGGAAATGCGACAGAAAAGCTCCGGTGAGACATCGAGTAATGCTTTGAGTGCAGAGTCTAGGGGAAGGAGAATGGAAAGAGGAAAGAGCTCAGTATATTGCAGTAAATCAAGAAAAGGCAGATCCAAGTCCATATTGGGGATAGTGTGTTGGAAATGCGGAAAGAAAGGACACCTAAAGAAAGATTGTAGATCTCGGAAGGGAAAAGAAGGAGACGCGCAACAAGAAAACAATCATGAAGCAAATGTGACAGGTGATGTGTTACAAGATGCTTTGATTCTTTCTTTCGAAAATGTTACTAATTCTTGGGTTGTAGATTCAGGGGCTTCATTCCATGCCACACTTGATAAGAAATATTTTCATGACTATGTTCAAGGAGATTTTGGACAAGTTCGTTTGGGTGATGATAAACCCTGTAAAATTGTTGGAATGGGTAAGGTTCTTGTAAAACAGCAGAATGGAAACCAATGGCTATTAAAGGAGGTAAGGCATGTTCCATATCTAAAGAAAAATCTGATTTCAATAGGGCAGTTAGGCGGTGAAGGTTGTGTGACAACTTTCACAGATAAAACTTGGAAGGTCACCAAAGGAGCCCTGGTAATAGAAAAAGGAGAAAAGGTTGGTACATTGTATTTATGCAATGGTATTTCTAACTCTGTTAATGCTTTAACTTCCAAAGGAGCAGATGCAGCATTATGGCATCATAGGCTCGGACACATGAGTGAGAAGGGAATGAATATTCTTCACTCAAGAAATTTGTTTCCAGGTTTGAAGAATGTTGATTTGGATTTCTGTGAAAATTTCATTTATGGAAAACAAAAGAGAGTCAGATTTCTCAGAGTTGGGAAAGAAAAGAAGAGCAAAAAATTGGAGCTTGTGCATACAGATGTATGGCGACCTGCTCAGGTATCATGTCTCGGTGGCGCTCGCTATTATGTTACGTTTATTGATGATGCAACTAGAAAAACTTGGATTTATTGTATTCAAAATAAATATGATGTATTCGATACTTTCAAGAAATGGAAAGATTTGGTTGAGATTGAGACAGGAAAGAAGTTGAAGTGTCTCAGATTAGACAATGGAGGTGAATATTGCAATAAAGAGTTTTATAGGTATTGTTCAGAGCATGGAATTCATAGAGAGAAGACAGTTCCAATAACACCACAAGAAAATGGTGTGTCAGAAAGGATGAACAGAACAATCATGGAGCGTGCAAGGTGCATGAGATTGGATGTAGGATTTCCTTTACAATTTTGGGCAGATGCTGTAGATACTGTTGTTTATCTAATAAACAGAGGGCCTTCAAGTTCCTTGGATGGTGGTATTCCAGAGGAAGCATGGACAAGTAAAAAGGTAAACTACTCTTTTTTAAATCCTTTTGGTTGTGAGGCCTTTGTCCATTATATATAAAGAAAATATAACAAAGCTTGAGGCAAAATCAAATAAATGTACCTTTATTGGATATGGTGTTAATGATTTTGGTTATCGCTTATCTGATTATGAAAATCATAAAATCATTAGGAGCAGAGATGTAATATTCAATGAAAAGGTCTTGTATAAGAATCAGTTGTAGGAAAAGAAACAGGAAAAAGAAAGCAAGGAATACACAGTTCTTGATGAGATAACTGAAAAAGTAAAGGTGTATGAGAATAATAATAATCAACAACCACAGCAACATCAATAGCCACAACAACAACAGGCACCTCAAACACCTGAAAGTGGTGTTAGAAGATCTACCAGGATAAGTAGACCCCCTGAACGATACTCTCCTTCATTATATTATTTATTGTTGACTGATTCTGGTGAACCTGAATGTTATGAAGAAGCAATGCAGGTTGAAAGCAGGAAGAAGTGGGAGCTAGCCATGGAAGAAGAGATGGACTCCTTAATGCATAACCAGAATTGGGACTTAGTCAGGTTGTCTGCAGGTAAAACTACATTATGAGAATTTTTGCTGCAATGCAGAATGAAGGAAGAAGATGGAGGAAAACAAAGGTATAAAGCTAGACTTGTGGTGAAGGGGTTTGCACAGAAGAAAGGTATTGATTTTGATGAAATATTTTTCTCCTGTTGTTAAGATGACTTCAATCAGAACTATTTTAAGTCTTGTAGTAGCGAAAGATTTACATCTTGAATAGTTAGATGTAAAGACAGGATTTCTTCATGGAGATTTGGAGGAAGAGATATACATGCAACAACCAGAAGGATATGAGGTCAAAGGGAAAGAAAAATTGGTGTGCAGGTTGAAGAAGAGCTTGTATGGCTTAAAACAGGCTCCAAGGCAGTGGTATCTAAAATTTGAAAAGTTTATGTCTTAACAAGGTTATATTATATGTCACTCTGATCATTGTATTTATCGTAAAAAGCAAAATGATGACATCTATATTATATTTTTATTGTATGTAGATGACATGCTTGTTGCAGGGTCTAACGTGCAGGAAATAAATGTGCTCAAACAAAAATTGGCAAATTCATTTGAAATGAAGGAACTGGGAGCTGCAAAACAGATCCTTGGTATGAGAATAACCAGAGATAGGAAAAATCGAAAATTAACACTCTCTCAGAATGAGTACATACAAAAGGTGTTGAAAATATTTAATATGCACAATCAAAAACTAGTTAGTACACCTTTTGCTAGCCATTTCAAACTTAGTAAGGAAATGTGCCCAAAGACCCAAGAAGACATGGATTATATGTCTAAAATTCCATATGCATCAGCAGTTGGAAGCTTAATGTATGCAATGGTCTGCTCAAGGCCTGATATTGCACATGCAGTGGGAGTTGTAAGAAGGTACATGAATAATCCAAGAAAAGAACATTGGATGGCTGTAAAATGGATTCTCAGATATTTGAGAGGTACCACAAATCAAGCATTATGCTTTGGTGGCTAAAACATTGTTCTACAGGGATATGTTGATGCAGATATGGCAGGTGATAGAGATAACAGGAGGAGCACTACAGGATATGTATTTACTATAGGTGGAACAGTTGTTAGTTGCGTTTCAAAATCAATCGTGACACACTCAGCAACGAAGCGTATATTCGCCTTCTACGAGCTAGTAAAGAAATGATTTGGTTACAAAGGTTTATGGATGAATTGGGTAAGAATCATGATATGGGCATGTTATACAGTGATAGCCAAAGTGCCATTCATATTGCAAAGAACTCAACATTTCATTCCAAGACTAAACACATACATCTCAAGTACCATTTCATACGGTCAGTATTGGAAGATGGATAGTTGAAGCTGGAAAAGATACACACTAGCCAGAATCCTGCAGATATGCTAACAAAAGTTGTAACCAGGGAGAAACTGAGAACATGCTCAGTTTCAATTGGTCTTCAAGGATGACGATGAAGATGAGAAACAGCCAGGTCCAAAGAGGAGTCATTTTCCAACAAATGAAGTAGCGGTGGAGTTGCTACAATCAGTCTCCAAGTGGGAGATTGTTGGGTGTGGAGCAATATTTTCATCACGATTTAAGATCTTATTTTAGGCCCCGGATGTATAACCAGGGAAAGCTGGCCACCTTGTTGTAGCGGGGGCGCCCCCCGGCTCAGGGTCCGGGGAAGGTGGTCCCAGAGCGGGGGTTTCGGCGGTGCCCCGAGCTAAACATATGTAAAATTTCCTTGTAAAAGTATAGTAATTTCTAGTCAATCTGGGCCGTTCATTAGGCGGATGATCTGACGGTAGAAGTTATGTTTAGTTTAGGGTTTTTTGCCCTAGAAGGAAACCCCTCTCTTTGTATGAGGTTATTGTATTGTAGTTGTGTATTCTCTGAGCGGGAAATAGAGAGGGAGACTGTGAGAGAGAACAAAGGATATTACAGTGGATCTGCTATACATTTTGTCTCTTCATTTTGCTAGATAATAGAAAGGAAGGACTGGCTGTTCGGGGTGGACGTAGCCCAAACTGGGTGAACCACTTATATCTGTGTCTCTCTGATTTTATGTGTTTTTTGTGCTTGTATTTTCTACATATTTTATGTGTTGCATTTCTCCTTAATACATAATTTTCTAACAGTCTCAGAGCATGATCTCTAGCTCAGCCTGTGAGATCCAGCTATCAGAGGAAGGAGAGATGTACATAAGCAAGAAAGCTTCACTGTGTGATGGAAGAAAGGAATACAAGCTCACAGATCTTCTTCCAAAATCTATGCAGAGCTTTCAAGGAGAGCTGAAGAAAATGAGATTGGAGATGGGATCTCTAAAGGAGGTTGAATCTAGAGCTGAATCTAGATTTGCACTTGGTGAGTGTGAGCATGCAACTGTACTCCATGATGCACAACACAGTAAAGTACCCAAACCTCTCTTGAGATGCATGGGAGGAGGAAAAATGCGTAAGAGGAGAACTATTAGTGATTTTTTGCATGATTATGAATCTCAAACTGAGAGGTTTGGAGATAATACTAATTTCCAGGAGTTTTGCAAGATCCAGTTGGAGAAGAGCAAGCAGAAAGATGCAAATAGATTTATTCTCTCTACTTTTTCCGGATCACCCACATGTTCAGTTGGAGCTTGGGTGAAGGAGCTAGACTCCTATTTGTAGCTGCACCATATTGCCAAAGATGAAGCTATCAGAGTTTCATTGCTTCATTTCAGAGGTAAGGCTCATGCATGGTGGATTTTTTAATCTTATTCCTTAAAGAATGCCAACACTTTCTCTTATGCAAGATTCATAAAAAAATTAATGGAGAGGTTTGGTGAAAAACTTCCTAAGGCACATGAGCAAGGAAAACTTGAGCAAACAAAACCCTTGCATGTGGTGGAGGGAACTCCATTTCAGAAAACCATGGGAGGAGCTAATTTCTTGCATTACACATTGCTGGAAGGAACAACTCCAGTTCATATTCTTGAACAAAAGGGCCTAGGGATCCCTTTTTCAAAAAAGGATCCAATTTTGAGATGTTGCCTACACACATTGATGAAGAAGAGGGCAACAACATTGTCACATCAAGAGCACATCCAGTGCCTCGTGCAGAGGAGGGAGGAGAAAATGCTCCAATAGGAGGGATTATTGTATCCTTATAAGAAGTTCCCCAGGATCTCATACATAGAGGTCCAAGCACAATCCATGAGCAACATGATTGTGCAGCATTGCAGCTAGATGGAGGGGGTAGGGAATAAGAGCAGCATCAGTTGATGAGAAGCACACACACTTCTCTATTTCAGAAAGCTAGTGCAAAGAGGAGGCAGATTATATTGCACTGTGAGAGCAAGGGCAAGGTTTCCCAACCACATGACCAGTCTACTCTTGACATTGATGTCTCACTACATGGAGGCATTCCGTCTGGGAGGCCACCAGATCTACAGTTGATGAGAGATATCTTGTCTTTGGGTTCAAAACTCTTAGATTTTGGAGAGGTGAGGAGTTTGGAGGAAGACTTTGGCATGAGGAATGTCAAAGTAGTAGGCAGCAGCGTGAGTAGAGCTTCACATGCCAGATCACCAGCACTGTGACTGAGGAAGATTGATCCCTATTGGATATCTCAGCTTTTGGTAGAGTACTCCAAGGATCTTGGTGCATGCATGATTTTTGATGACCTAGATGGAGATGAAAGATACATGGTAGATGATGTGGTCATCTATTTACATGGCAGAGTCTTCTTGACTAGAGCTTCTAGTCTCAAGGAGAAATTGTTGCATGCAGCACATGAGGACTTCTCTTCTATGCAATTTGATGCATATTTCCAGTTGATGGAGGAGTTCACTTGGGAGGGAATTCAGCATGACATATTTCAACATATGGAGAGATGCATAGCCCGGATGGTGATGGAGAGGATGTCATAGGCACCTTCCTACTCATTTGGAGTAAGGGAGAGTTTCCATTTGAGCCATTTCAGCTCAAGACCTCAGCTACATGATGGGGGAGGTATACTTTTACATTTTGTATTATACTTCTTTTCCTTATTTGAGCAGCATGATGTAACAAGAAGAAATATTTCTTCTTGCATATTGTATGATGATGTACTTGCAGCTACTTGTAGCATTGATCTTGGCTATCCTTTTGATGAGCTGTGGAGGAATCCATATGTCTCTTAGTGTGCACCAATGACACCATATTGTAACTTCATGTTTTCATCTTATGAGATGACTATGGCAACAAACAAGTGGCTAGAAAATCACTTGTTATTTTTTGTTTTGAGGCAGGCATGGAATGCACTATGCTGGTTCCTTGTGTGGAACTATGATTCACTCTCTGGTTGTAATTTGGAAACTTGTTTTTATTGTATCTTGCTTCCATTTATTGCTGATGTGTTTTTTTTCAAGGGAATCTTTGTATGGAGAGAAGAACCAATTGGATGGCATGGCACCCATATGATAGAGCAGCAAAAGACTTGTTGGTATGAGACATCATACAAGTTGACTTTCCTCATCTTACTCTATGGCTTGTATGGGGGAGAGATGAGGTAGCAAAAAATTTTTTTTTTTCTATGGTTGTACTTGGGAGAGTATGGGAAAAATTATTCCCATACTTTTCATGATATTTTTGAAGAGAAGGAAGGCACATTCATGGTGCAAGGAGGCTACCCTTCAGTGTTCGAGGATCATGAGAGACTTCCATGTCGGAAGATGATCTTCTAACATAGTAGCATGATGGTGGATGGCTTTGGCATGTGGAATTTCAAAGGGAGGAGTCATGGAGCCTTATTCTTAAGGCCTACAACTTTGTCACATGGGAGTGTGTTATTATTGATGGAGTGTTCCAAAGAGTATTTGTATCCCTTCTTCTTGCAGATTTTGTGAGGTAATCCTCATGGGGGAGCTTATACATGGACCTCACTTTTAGCCTACTCAATATGTATGGTAGGGAATGCATTTCTCTACTGTTTGATTACTCCATTTAGTATTTGTACTTTCCCACCATGTTTGAACAGTGTATTGCTCCTCAAAAGAGCAAGAGTATTTTTGGGTTTTACGGTCACTTTAGGGCCAATGTTTATGATGATAGTAGCCCATATATACATAAATTTGGGTAGGTGTATTGTTATTTTATCCATTTATAGCTGATAGACATTGATGATTACTTCCCCATGTTGGGAGAACATACATATACAACTTGTAACTTGTTGCAGGACCACTTTCCATATGACATTCTCAAGCAACAGTTGGCGGGACTGTGTAATATCCACTTGGAGAACCTTTGGTACCATCCAAAATTGCACCTAATTTTCAGAAATTTTCTGATTTGGAGGCCAAATGGTGATGATGTGCCATTCATATTCGATGAAATGGTTTGGGTTGACATGTCTCATGACTTTCAAGGGAGATTCTGTGGAGGCTCAATATTCTTCTTGGCATTGGAGGGAAATCATGTTGCATCCCAAGATCAGCATGCCTTCTACACTTATCATAAGTGGAGATGAGGATAGTGTGGGATAGGCCCTCTTTCCTATCATGTTCACTTATTCATCCCACCTACATTTCAGGAGCCAAAGGTGGAGGATACTTTTCATGAGTTATCATTTTGGAGGGTGACTCACTTCATTTGGATGATAGAATGGGTGAGGGAGGCACTCATTCACCTTGATGATCATCACTCATACTTTGTGGAGGCCATGGAACATCAAGCAAGTTCCATTCACACTTTCCACCTTTGATTGATGCAGACACTTTGGTATTGCACACTTGGGAGGAAGCATTGGATGACAGTTTATTTGCAGATTCTTTTGATGCAGTGATGGAGGAAATTGATGGGAGGTCACATGAGGAGGAGGGGAGAAATTTTTCTCTCCTTATACATTTTATTGAGGACAAGAAAATATTTTGGAGGGGAGGACTGTAATGTTCCCAAAATTTTAGCCTCAAATCTAAATGGAACATTAGAGTTAGCAGCAGCTTTAGCCGGTGAATAAATGGGTAGAAAAGCCCATAAGTCTCCTAAGGAGGATAAAAACACTCCAAGTGTGAAAGGAAACATTATTTCTAGCTCAATAAAACACCTCCATGTGTGAACAGGGTTAATATCAAGCTACTTTGACTAATTCAACAACGCAATTTTAGTGGAGGAGGAATCCAAGGATGAATAACGCAATTTTGGAGGGAGATGTAACTTGGGTTAGAAGTAACCTAATTGAGTGGGGCCAAGGGCAAGAAAACTCATATCTTATATAAGGAAGAGGATGGCAGGATTATTCTTCATGTCTTAGATTATTATTCTTGTATGCCAAGACTTTTTTCTACTTTGCTGCTTAGCAAAGTTACAGTGTTGTTTAGCACTGAGTGTTCTCGAGCGGGAATCCCACCTCTCTCCTTGAGGAGATTCATTGAGAAAGTTTTCATTCATCATTCCACATCATGGTTTTAGGCCAAGCTTCAACCATCCTCATCAACACAACTTTTCCAGAGATTGTGTAGTGTTGCTGGGTGCAGCAGTGGAAGGGATTGGAATCCAGGCTTCTGAGCTAGTCTCTCATTGGAGGAAGGTTTCCTTCACTTGAGAGATCTGTTTGGAGATATCCAAAGCTTATTTAAGATCTGTGGTATCAAACCACACATTTCCCTTACATTCCCAGTGTTGTTTCTGGCAGGGAATGCGTTATTTTGGAGGCAGTGTTCATTGCATGGTTTGGTGGCTCCGTTGTTGAGTTTCCTTGTGATTGAGAGGTTCATCCTTTCATGGGAGGAATCCATTAAGGGATATACATCATATCAGACATATTTTAGCCTTTTACACTCATATGCTTCAATATTGCATTGATGATTCAGTAATTTTCTGAATATCACATTTGTATGGAGAGTGTTTGACAAGAAACCCTTGCCAGTTTCTTTTGTATTTTGTATAAGGAGCTTAGATCTCTGTTCTTCAGAATTATTTATAAATACATGGGTAGATCTATTTTTCTCTTATTATTTTATGTGACTTCGCGGTCCCTTGAGCAGTTACTTCGGCATTTTGTAGTCTTGGGGTTTTAGCACCTTTTTGTAATCCTAGGTGTGGGAGATCTGTTTAACCCACGTATTTTTCTTTGTTTTAGCTCTAATCTTGGATATATAATGTATATTTACTAATATATGGGATCCAAGAGTCCATTTTTATTTTTTTATTGCAAATGTTGCTAGAAATGCATTTTTGATGCATGATTCATGAGTTGTTTCTAATCGGGAACATTACACCTGATCAAAGAATTATGTGTCAACTTAGCACAAATACCAGCAAAGATCTTAGTGATGTACATTTTAGTGGCTGATATAACTCCTAAATATGGAAAATCCTTCCAAGGTCATGTGGTGCTAAACTCCAAGGTACCATGCAGATGGATACAGCTTATGGAACCATCCCTGTCTTTAGTCAACCAACAAGACTATATAGGGAAACACACATGAAATACATGGCTAGTAGTCAAGAAAAACCAAAAAACGCCCCTCTTTATTCTATTCACATAGACCTTGACTCATTCATTCTTTACAATGATGAAAATCTCAATGAGCAAGGAGAAGGAGATGATAAACCAATAATATAAAAAGAGGGAAGAAAGGATAAAAAGCTACAACAGTTTGCTAATTCAGAACATCACAGCAAACATGATGAATATTATAGCCAACAAACCAACCATCAACACAAGGCTGATCATGAAAATCAAGATAAAACTCATCATAGTGAAAACCTTGAAGAACAAATTAAAAATGAACATAGTACATATCCTAAAAAGCAACATAGTGGCAGCCAAAATAAATAGGACAAAGAGGACATAAATGAATTTAATAACAAATATGAAATTGAACCTCTTTGGAGTATGGGTTTTGATGGGTCTTGCAGCAAAATTGGTTCAGGAGTAGGCATATGGGTACATAACACAGAAAAGAAATCATGCTAAAGGCCATTCATACAAACTAAATTTTCAATGCACAAATAATGTAGCTAAATATGAGGCTCTCCTCTTAGGATGGCAATTATTGAAAAAAATAGGAGCCAAGAGGATAATTGTTCATGGAGACTCAAAACTGATTATTAAACAAGTGAATGGAGAATATACTGCCAAGCATTCAAGATTACAAGCATATAGAGAGGATTTTGTTGACCTTTTGAAAACATTCATAGAATATGAGCTTAATTTTATCCCTAGAAACCAAAACATTCTTGTCAATGGTTTAGCATTTGCTGCTAGTACATGTCTAAAACCTTATGAAAGAAAAAAATACATAGTCCAAGTTAAATATAGACTGGAAATCCCTGATAATATCCAATATTGGCAATTCCTTGAAGGAGATAAACAGATAGAGGATTTCCTACAGTCCAGAAATGGGTTTGAAATGACCAATTCAGACTCAGAGTATGAAGAAGATTGTCCTACCGAGGAAAAAAATTATGAAGAAGAAAATCCAAACATTTTTGATATAAATCTATTAACTAAAGAACACCCATAGAAAATAGAGCTGAGCACTAATTTAGAGCAAGAAGATTTTAAAGTGTTGCAGTCTCACATTGATAAATTGCCAAAGGGACTGGTGCCTCTAGAAGAATTGTTTGACTTTAATGATGTTCCCAGAAAGCCAAAAATGGAACCCACTGAAACTGAAGTAGAAGAGTGCAATATAGGCAGTGAACTAAAACCCAAGATGATTAAATTATCCAAAACACTGCCATCTCATGTAAAACTGAAATATCTTGATATTTTTAGAGAATTTTCTGATTTTGCTGCTTGCAGTTATGAGGACTTAAAATCATATGATACAGAGATAATTCAGCATAAGATACACCTCAAAGAAAACCAGAAACCTTTTAGACAAAAAATGCGCAGAATAAACCCTGTGCAGTTACCTCTGGTTGAGAAAGAGATCAAAAAAATGTATGATGCTGGAATCATAGTCCCAGTAAGATACTCAGGCTAGGTATCAAATCTTATATCTATGAGGAATAAAACATGGGAAATAAGGCTTTGCATAGACTTTAGAAACTTAAAAAAATCCTCTTTAAAGGACAACTACCCCTTGCCCAAAATGGATCATATCTTATAGAGGGTAGTTGGTTCTAAAAGAATTTCTTTACTAGATGGCTTTTCAGGATACAACCAAGTGCTGGTACACCCTAATGATCGACTTAAAACAACTTTCGTTACACGTTGGGGCACTTTCATGTATGTAAAAATACCCTTTCGCTTAATGAATGCTAGTGCCACATTCCAAAGAGCCATGGATATTGCTTTCTCAGAAGAGATAGGCTTCTTCATTGTGATATATTTAGATGACATCACTGTCTATTCCTAAACAGATGAAGAACACCTTTCTCACTTAAGAAAATTCTTTGAGAAATGTAGAAAGTATGGTCTATCCTTAAATCTTAAGAAAAATTTATTTGGCCTCCAAGCAGGAAAAATTCTAGGCCATATCATATTTGAAGAGGGAAAAAGAATAGACCCAAAAATGATTGAAATAATATTACAAATCAATCATCCTAGAAACACCAAAGAACTGCAATATTTCATTGGAAAGATTAATTTCTTGAGAAGGTTCATACCCAACCTTGTCGAACTCTTTAGAAGCATAAAAAACATGCTAAAAAGGGAAACAAGAGTTAAATTGACCATTGAAACAAAGCAATCCTTTGAACTGTTTAAACAAGCACTCACTCAAACACAAGTTATCATTAGCGTTGATTTTAACAAAGATTTATTCATCTTCCCCTTTGCATCAGAACATACAGTTGTTGCTTTCCTACTTCAGAAAAAACATAAAAGGGCAAGAGCAACCCATTGCATTTTTCAGCAAAGCATTAAGAGATGCACCTCTGAAATACAACATAATGGAAAAATAGGCCTTTTCCTTGATCAAGGCCTTGAAATATTTCAGATTTTACATTATACACTCGCACATCATTTCTTTTGTTCCACACATAGTTGTTAAAGGCATTTTAACAGAATATTCTAATGGAAAAAGAGGAAAATCGATTGTTGTTTTATTAGAATATGACTTGTAGATCAGGCCCACTAAACTGGTCAAAGGACAAGGAATTGCAAAACTCAAGGCTGAATCATATCTTAAAGCCATAGATATGAATATGATTGATGTTTTAGAAAAACAAGAAGAATGCACAACCCCTCCTGTTGAAGAAGTATTGCTGAATTCACTTTGGTATGCTAATATTTTGTATGTGCTCTTCTATCTTAATTTTCCTACTAGTTTTTCCAAGACAAAGGCATTACTGCATAAATAGATAAGTTAAAAGCTATAAATTACTGCATTATAGATAAATGGTTATATTGGAAAAATTCTAGTGGTATATTGCTTAAATGTTTGCTTGAGAATGATGCAGAGAAGATCAAGCATGAGTTTCATGAAGGAGAATGTGGAGGCCACCTCTATTGGAAAACAACTGTCAACAAAATCCTTAGAGCTGGTTACTATTGGCCCACCCTCTTCCAAGATATCCATAAATTGGTAGTTGCATTCCACAAGTGTCAAATATTTGAAGGCAAAAGGAAACTCTTACCCTTACCTTTTCATCCTATCTCTGTTGAAGCTCCTTTTCAACAGTGGGGCCTAGACTTCATTAGGGAAATCCATCCTTATTCATCCACCCAACATAAATGGATCCTCACAGCTACTAATTAATTTACAAAATGGATATGAGGACATCCCATCTAGAACTGCTACTGATCTATTCATCATTAAATTCCTTGAAAACCATATTTTGTCTAGATTTGGTTGTCCTAGAAAGATTATCACTGATAATTCTACTGCCTTTAGATCCAAGAGGATGCTGGACTTTTACACAAATGTCAGATCACATTGGGTCATTCCACATCTTATTACTCTCAAGGTAATGGGTTGGCAGAATCCTCAAACAAAATTTTGATAAACATCATCAAGAAGTTGTTGGAAGGAAATCAAAAGTCATCGCACATCAAGCTAGTACATGCATTATGGGCAGACAAGTTAACATGCAAGAAATATTGGAATGTCTCCCTACCAGCTACTCTATGGAGCAGATGCAATTTTTCCAACAAGCCTAGGAGTGACAGTCATGAAGCTGATCCAGAAAGTAAAGTATGAAGAAAATGACATGATAAGAAGGATAAATCAGACCATACAGTTGCAACAAAGCATAGAAGAAGTATATAAAAGAACACAATTAGTGCAAGAAAACATCAAGAAGCTATTTGAAAAAAGGACAAAAGAAAATGATTTCAACATTGGTGACAAAGTGCTCAAATTGGATTCAAGGAGAGAAGACAAGGGAAAACATGGTCAGTTTGAAAATCTATGGAAAGGTCCCTACATTATCCATTCTTCCAGAGGCAACAATGTATTTTTCTTATAGGAGATGGATGGAACAGAACTTTTTGGAGGTCCTATCAATGGCAGGATGCTCAAACATTATTTCCATTAGTGATGCCAAGTTTAAAGCTTTATCCATTGTATATAACATTGTTTAAAGAAAATATCAGAGAAAAAAATAAATAAAAAATAGAAAACAGAGAAAAAGAGGGCAGAAAAAAAAAGGTACAACCCCATACCAAAAGGGAGTAAGTTCTGAAAGTGTGCAAGTCCAAATGCCACTACTTGAAGAAAAAGCCTTATTTGGTTATACAGCTTAATCATGACTAAGTGAGTTTTAAATTTATGCTGATAGGTTATTGAATGAGGATTTTCCACACTATCTAAACTTGGCTTATCAGTAGACTAGATTATATTAGGAAAATGAATTGGTTCCAAAGCTCAAAATCTGAACCAAGATAGAAAGAGGGATAAAAAGTGAATTCCAAATTTCAGCCCACAAATTTTTGTGTTAAATTTTTGCAAAATAAATAATTTATGTAGACTTGTACAAAGTATCAATTCTCATGACAAATCAGATTGTTCAATCCTGATTTGGTTATGTTTTCAATTTTCTGTTTTAGATTAGAGAATGAAAATCTGTTAAATGACTTAATCTTGACAGATAGTTAGTGCTGTGTAACCAGCTCTAAAAATAGAAGAAAAGAGATATCAATGCCTTAGAAATAACGAAGGGTTTGAAAATGGAATTCATCAACCCTTGAAATGTAGAAGGTGCATTGGTAAGGCCAAAAGGCATGACCAAAAATTCATAATGACCCTCATGAGTTCGAAATGTTGTTTTTGGAATATCTTTAGTATTCATTCTAATTTGATGATATCCTGAACGAAGATCCAACTTGGTAAAATAAATTGCTCCATGTAATTCATCCAATAATTCATCAATCACAGGAATTGGAAATTTATCTTTAATGGTGAGCTTATTGAGCTCCCTATAATCCGGACACATTCGCCATGATCCATCCTTCTTGTGTACCAATACTATAGGAGCAGAGAAAGAACTTTGACTAGGTTGAATTATACCCGCCTCTAACATTTCTGCAATCATACGTTCAATTTCGCTCTTTTGGACGTAAGGATATCTATAGGCCTGATGTTTGGAGGAACACTTCCTGGAATCAAATGAATAGCATGATCATGATCACGAATAGGTGGGAGTCCTTTGGGAGTTTCAAACACCTTGGAATGATTGTCCAAGACTTGTTGGAGATCTGCAGAAATTGATGATTTTGATGTTGGAACTTCTAGTGAGCATAATTGTGCAATTACGCCTCGCTGTTCTTTCTTTAGAAGCTTTGTCATGACATTAGAGCTTATTATCCTTCCTGGCTTCCCTGCAATACCCCGTAATTCGACTTCCTTTCCTTCTGAAAAAAATTTCAAGAAAAGTTCTTGAAAATTAAAAACTACCGTCCCCAAAGATTGTAACCATTGTACTCCTAGTACAACATCAGCACCTCCCATAGGAATGGAAAGCATTGGACTAGTCAATACATATTCCCCCATGGGTAGCTTGATATTATGGAATTTTCCAGAGCAATTTATAGTTCCTCCATTTGCAACCATCACTTGACATTCTGGTGCTGGGTATAGGAAACAATTTAATTCCTTGGCTACCTTACAATGAATAAAATTATGGGTGCTACCTAAATCAATCAACACTATTACCTTTCTCTTCTTGATATGTCCTTCTATCTTGAGAGTTTGAGGAGTGGTAATTCCTGCCAGTGCATTACACGATATGGTCAGATTCATTTCTTCCCCTTCTATGGCTGGTTCCTGGTGTATGTCCTCTTCTTGTTCATTTTCTTCTTCCTCTTCACAATCTATGTAAAATAATTTCTTCTCAGCACACTTATGACCTTTAGTGTATTTTCTATCACAACTGTAGCAAAGCCCTTTTGCTCTTTCTTCTTCCAATTGTTGTGGTGTCAACCTTGTAGGTTGTGGAAATCTAGGCATAGCAACACTTCCTTCTTTATAGAATTGAGTGGTAGGCTTCCTTGTCGCCATAATTTTACATTCAACTTTTCTTGCCAACCTGAATGCCTTCTCCAATGAATCAGGTTCCAAAACGCGAACTTCATGTAGGATGTTATCCTTTAAAGTGCCTAGGAAGAGATCAATCCTGTGTTCCTCTGTAAGATCAGTTACCCTTATATTCAATTTTTGGAAGTCCTCAATGTGCTGCCCCACTAAACCCTTTTGTTTGAGATTTATCAATTGGGTAAAGAAGGTGTTGCTCTTTGTATCCTCATAATGTGCTATCATTTCCTCAGTAAAAATTGACCAAGTGACAATTTTTTTACGGGAGCAAAGCCATTGATACCATACAAATGTATTTTGTTCTAAATGTAAAGTTGCAATGCGTACCTTTTGCGTGTTTTGCACGTTACGGAGATCAAAATATTGCTCCATCTGTAGTATCCATGTTACAGGATCCTTTCCATCAAACTTCCTCATATCCATTTTTGGAATATGGTGGTTCTTCTTGCCAACATTAGAGTTTATGAAGTCACGATTAACATTTATTTTGTTCTCATCATGAGTTTCCTCTACTATCTTTTCACCATTAGGAAACATTTTTTGTATCAACTTTGTCAAACCTTCCATGTCTGCTTTTAGATCATTCTTCATGTTTTCCATGTTGTCTTTCATTTTTTCATCGATCTTAGCTTCCATGTCATCCATCTTAGATTCCATGCTATCTATCTTAGATTCCAAACCTTTCTTCAAACCATCCATCTTCTCTTCCACGCCTTTCTTCAAAACATCCATTTCATTTTTTGTTGCTCTTTGCGAGAGCGAAATTTGGTGCACTTGCTCTTGTAATTTTGATAGATCATGTTGCAATTATTCATCTTCATGAGTCATAGTAGAGCCTTCTGAAGGCTTAATGGGTGTTGAATTATTTTTACAAGGCATATTTTAGAACCCAATACTGATATCTATTCTACAATATGCCCTTGGAATCAATTCAAATTGATTCTTCAAACAAGACTTATGCAATTCAGAAAAAAAATACACACTTTTTTCTTGCTTTTGAGGAGCTCCATATCGAAATTGGATTGTCTCTGTTATTGCAGCACTTAAATATTTTAATTTCATTATTAACGTAGCCCTCTGAATTATCTTTCGAATGCCATAGGTCTAACCTGATTTGGATTCTCCAAGACAAAGTTGTGTCCAATCTCCCACAATGACCTAATTAAGGATTGGTTTAGTAGAGCACACTTGTACGACTTGCCACGTGTCACTGTTTCTTCCTTCGGCGATGAAATTGATAGCCAAGAAACTAAAGTCTGTGTACTTGTGACCACTTTTTACGTCACTCCAATCCGATGCTCAGAGAGAGATTTCTGAATATTTTCCCACGATCACCTCTTTGAGATTTAATTCAGGAGCCTGAAAAAGCACTACCTTCAACAGATCATATCTCCGAAAATATTGCGAACCAAGCTCTGAAATTTTTTGACGATGTTCCTCAGGATTTTGGCTTCACACCCTAAAAATTTTAGCTTCTGAAACTTCGGATAAAAAAATTTATAGCGAAAATTCCACGATGACATGTTTGGAGCAGCGGAACCCTAGAACCTAGCTCTAATACCAAATGTTGTGTAACCAGCTCCAAAAATAGAAGAAAAGAGATATCAACACCTTAGAAATAAGCCACTTAGAGGGGGAAACCTCCAATACATTACATAAATGAAAAATTCTTGGATGATACAATTTACAAAACCTCCTTCATAATGTAATCCTAGTGGGCCACAATGTAATCCTAGCCGACCTAACAATAATAATTTAAGGGCACAATAATAACAAAATGGGGGTTAAAAGGGTACAATAATAACAATAAGGGGTTTAAAATAATAAAAATAAGGGACTATACTAGTAATATAGGGACCTAACAGTTAGAATAGGTAGAGAAATAAATGAGTTCAACAGTTCAATCTGAACTCTTGGATGACATAAGTGTATAACTTTTTTAGTTTCATGTTTTCAAAAGAAATGGATGTCAAGGGCTGGCTAATTCAAATGCACCCAATGAAGGAAAAATGTTAGAACAAGTAAGATGAGTAGGTAGAAGTTGAGTTGGAATAAATCATGTTATGATTCAAATGTTGAGAAATCATTTCTTCAAAGCAGTAAATCATCAAGTTTAAAGGAGCTCTGTCAAGGTGAAAATCAAGGCACTGGTCTACTTCTTCCAGAGATTTATTTTCTGAGGTTATTGACACCTCCTAAAGGAGATGCCCTCCCCAATTGGAGCCACTGTTAGCCATCTATAATTTTTGTTGATATTAAAAGATGACTAAATAGTGATTTTGGATTTCTAGAAACAATATTTGAGAAACACTATGAGTTTTAGAAATCTCATTGCCTTCATCATCCTATGTTTAACTATTTTTCACTTAACTTTCCTATCTTTTTCCTTCTGAAATGTTCACCCTGTTTCTCTAAATAAAACTCCATTTTTGGGCCTAATTTCCTCATTTTATTACCCCACCTACACCCCCATTCATCCCGCTTTTCCCCTATAAAAACCCCCTACAAAATCCTCCCTCATTCACCATTTTCTTCTAAAAGCCTTAAAACAATGTAAAAATCCTTTTACATTGTTTTAGCCTAACTTCTAAACCTATCGGATCCTCTAAAAACCTTGCAAAACTGTGTTTTTATGATCAAAACCTACTTTTTTCTGAAAAGGTTCTTTAAGCCCCTTTTTCGGCTTAAACCCAGCCCCCTCACCGATATGACTCTAAAACCCAACCCGCCTTTATTTCCCTTAAGCCCCTATCCATCTCGAGCCTTAGTCTTCTTTGTCCTCTAAGCCCTTTTCCTATTTTTTCCCCTTCGCCCCTTTCACTTTGTTAACCACCCTCGCAACCTTATAATTTCTCCTTAAACCTTTGAGAAATTAAAATGGACCCCTTCTTCCCATCCTCACCCGCATCCTCTATCCGCTCATCTAGACCATTGATCAAAAGGCCCTCAACTCGATCCAATGGCCATCGCCTCTACTCCCTTCATTCCGCATCAACGCGACCCCACGCTACCCGACAAACCCACATACGGCATCACGCCTGGGCCCCACTCTCCACTTAACCCCTCGTTAAATAAAGGCACACTACCTGTCTTTTGCTCCATTCCATAGATCTGCACCCTGACCTCGAAAGCCCTCCGCACAGTCGATCTCACCTCTTGAGATCTGATGGCTCACACTCATATCGCGCAGGATTTTGCATCGAGGTTTAACACTCCGAACCCGCGTGAAAAAAGTGGTTTCTCCCTGGACACATGGCAGTTAATCTATGGTATCACGTAGCCTAGGGCCAATACCACTTACCGCCGTATGTCTGCGCAATAAACCACCGCGATTTTCCCAAAACCGCCTTCCTCCTCCCGCGCCAAAATTCAATTTCTTTGTCCTTCCACCAGGTTCAACATACAGAGCCTTCCCTCTGCACTCCCTCCTCCTCTGTAGATCGCCCCCAATGCCTCAGAAACCCAAAAAATGAAATTTAAACCAATCTCGCATGTTTTCAATTCATGTTTGTTTGTGTGTTTGTAGGTTCTAATGGCGGTAATTCCCACAGATGCATTCAAAATGATAAAATAACTCTAGATGATGATCCAAGAGAAAAATACATATAAAAGGTCAAGGGTTTACATAAAATACTTAACCCTCGATGAATCATGAATGGGTTATAAACGCTTATACCATGAAGAGACCCTCCCTGCACACAAAGAACAACTATAGTCAGAGAAGAAATGAAATAAATGAAGAACAGAAGGATAAAAGGACTAATCCTCCATCACGGGATAAATTCAGAAGATTATCCCTTAAAGACAGTGATTAGAGGATGAAAGTCAAAGCCTTAAAGGCAACAGATGAATAAACAAACAAATCAAAAAGCAGAATGAAAGATAAATATAGTGAAATAGATTATAAAGAAAAATTAAGGTTCAGAGGCCTAATACTGAGGTTTTATGACTAAAACAAGGATATATTTACCCAAAGACAGCTTCAAATGACTCAAAAAAAGAAGAAATTACTTCTCCAAAGACAAATTTGCCACCTACAACATGTTTTCTTTCAATAAAGGCATTAGATAGTTATTGCACAGTCAGAGATATTTTAAAGCATCTCAGCAGTTATTACAAAGTTATTACCAAGCCTTAAAAGTCAAATATTTCAACTAAAATCACTTGGAAGTTATTATTTCAGAGTAACTCTTTCAGATATTTTTTCCTTGGGCCTTTCATGGTCTCAAAGGTTAAAAAAAATTAACTCTGTAATAAATAACATTTAACATCCTAGTTTAGCAGCACCTCCTTATTTTGCATATAAATATTGCATATGAGCCTCATTAAAAATGTTGGTTACTTGATGGTTATTGGACTGATTTCTATTGCTAAGATAGTTTAGGAATGCTAGGATTAATTGAAGAAAGCTATGAATTGTAGAGAGCTATTGTACATGGAGTATTGTAACTAGTTTGATTATCAATAAAACAAGCATGTTCATAGGATCCTTGAGCTATATCAATGGTGAAGTTTTCCTAAATTGTTATTGTTTCTCCTTAAGTTTTTCCATTTTGTTCATCTTCTATGATAAAGAAACAAAAGTTTAGATTAGGATTTGTTGTTTCAGCACCCTATTTTTGTCTGTATTTCTCTATGTTTATGTTTTCTTCTGCAAAGTCTGATTGGAAGATTCTTAATTGCCTTCTAGTTACATCTATCCTATTGTCTTGGAAATGATTCAATAGAGTGAAACCAAGGAAATTTTGGTAAGCCCATGTTCCTTTGAGTAAGACTTGAGATATTGTTTTCAGAACATTTCTTTAAAGTATGCTTACTAAAGTCTAAACCAGAGAGGTATATGGTATGCCCTGCCCTTTGGTCTACCTTGAAATGTTGCTTTGAAGAGTCTTTTGAGAGTTTTTCAAAAGAATATTAGATTATTTATGTTTGATCTTAGGCTACTCTTACTCTTTTATTATATGTTTTCTTTATGTGAAAGTAGTCTTTTGATTGCTGGATTGTTGTCTGAATTTTTTTTATTAAAGGTTTGTCCAAAGAGATCTATGGTTTTCCCTGTCCTTTGGCTTGCTCCAAATAGTTACCTTAAAAGGCTTTTCTTGTCTAAGTAAAGCTAGAAGATTCCTAATTGACTTTGGCTTTGCTGCCTTCGCAACTTATTATTGTTTCATATCACAACCTAATCTAAAGAATCCACTTGATATAGTTAGCTTTCCCTATGAATGCCCTTGTAGAGTTGGTGAACAATTAAATCATTTGATGACTCCATAGCCCAATGGATTAATGTTTTCTCTTAGTCTATTTGTTCAGTTGAAACATTCACCAATTAGTCACACCATTGATCCTTCAATCTATCATTTAACCCAACCAAAAACAAACAAGTCCTTAGAACTTCATAACTAGCCTAAAATCTTAAACAAAGAGCACACAAATATATCAATTGAAAACACCTTTATAGATAGATCCCTCTCTAAATCTAGGAAGGCTAGGTCCTAGGATTACAAATTGGTTCTGATGTGGCCCCTGCAGTGTTTGTTCTTGCCACTCTTACAAATTACAGGGAGCCAACAAACCCATTGCTTTTGAAATTCGTCCAATCAAAGGAAAGTATTTACATAAAGCTATTTATGAGAAGGAAATGTTAGCGATACTACATGCACTAAAGAAATGGTGGCCTTATCTAATGGGAACACACTTCAAGGTAAAAACTGATCATGATAGTCTTAAAAAAAATTTGGAACAAAGAATATCTTCAGAAGAGTAGCAGAAATAGGTCACAAAGATGTTGGGTTATGACTTTGAAATAATCTACAAAAAGGGAAGCTAAATGTTGCAAATGCACTCTCAAGAAAGAATGAAGAGGTGGAAGCATTCCTTTGTACCATTTCTATTATCCAACTAGATTGGATAACCGAAGCAAGGGATGAATTGAAGAAGGATGAAGATGTGTAGACACTCATTCAAAAGTTGCAACAAGATCCTAGTACATCTGATATGTTTAGTTATAAAGATGATTCCTTATGGTACAAAGATCGCTTATATATTTGTAAGCATTCCCAACTAAAACAAAATATTCTTTTTTAATTGTACACTTCTCCTTTAGGAGGACACTCAGGATTTTTAAAAGCTTACCACATGGTGAAGAAATATTTTTTTTTGGGATGGCCTTAAATTTGATATTCAAAAGTTTGTGATGGAATGTTTGGTTTGCCAGAAAAATAAAGTTGAGATAATTAAGACCCTAGGTCTTTTACAACCTTTATCCATTCCAAGTCAACGTTGGGAGGAGATTTCAATGGATTTTATCACAAGTTTACCTAAGTTCGAAGGAAAGAATGTCATCATGGTGGTAGTTGATAGACTTACCAAGCATGCACACTTTTGTGCATTATCTCATCCATTTAAAGCAAGTATAGTTGCTACTACATTTATGGACCGAATTCAAAATCTATATGGAAACCCAAAGATTATTGTGAGCGATACAGATTCCATTTTTACTGGAAATTTTTGGACGGAGTTATTTTCTTGTTTGGGTACTTAATTAGCTCATATTCCATCTTATCATCCTCAATCCGATGGCCAAACTAAGATAGTGAATAAATTTTTGGAAGGATATCTTCGTTTTTTTGTATCTAATAAACAAACACAATGGGTCAAGTGGTTACCTCTCGCTAAATGGTGGTATAACACTTCCTTCGATACTACAGCAAAAATGACCCCATTTATGGCACTTTATGGATATCATCCACCATCCATCACATCATCTTCATGAGAAAATTATAAGGTTCAAAAAGTGGAGGATCACATAGAGCATCAACAAGAAGTTCTCCAACTCTTAAAAGATACCTAAATTTGGCACAAAATTGAATGAAACAACAGGCAAATCAACATCGTAGCGAGAGAAGTTTTGATGTAGGAGATTGGGTATTTTTATGGCTACAACCATACAAAAAAATTTCCCTCAAGCAAGTTAATAAGGATAATAAATTATCTCCAAATTACTATGGTCCTTACAAGGTGTTACAAAATATTGATACTATGGAAAACAAATTGGAGCTTCTTGCTTCTTGGCAAGTGCATCCATTTTTCCATGTTCCATGCTTAAAGAACGTTATAGGTGAAAATATTCCAGTTCAAACAATATTTCGAGAACTTGATGAGGAAGTAAAAATCATATTGGAACCTAAAGCGGTCACTGAAACAAGAACTCGACAGCTATGAAATCAATAAATTTTAGAATATCTCATCAAGTGGAAGAACTTACCCACTGAAGATTCTACATGGGAGGATGAGAATTTTATAAAAAAGCACCCAGAGCTACTCAAGCGTTGAGGAAAACACTTTTTTAAAGGAGAGTGGCATATTAGGTCCCTATATTACTAGTTTATTCCCTTATTTTTATTAGTGTAGCCCCCTTATTGTTATTGTTATACCCCTGTAACCCCAATATTGTTATTATTGTGCTCTTACATTATTATTGTTAGGTCAGTTAGGATTATATTGTGGCCCCATGGACTCCTATATATAGAAGGAGGGTTTGGTCATTTGTATCATCCAAGAATTTTTCATTTATATAATGTGTTGTAGGTTTCCCCCTCGAAGTGGCTAATTTGTAAGGTGCTAATCTCTCTTTTCTTCAATTTTTGGAGCTGGTTTCACAACATTTTTTCAAAGTGGCTTGACAGTTTCTTCCCGTTTCTTTACCTTATCCAATTGATTTGTCATGGATATGAATTCTTCATGATTCTTTATTTTTTTTAAATCAATTTCTTCCTTAGTTTTGTTGAGCTCTTCATCTCTTTCTTGAGATTGAATCTTGACAAGGTCAACTTCCTTCATTGTCTTGTTTTGGTCACGAACTTGCACTTTCTTCTTAAGTTCCTAATTTCCCTTTTTCAGCATGTTAATCTCTTCCATGGAAGCCATAAGTTATTCAAGAGATCTTCTTCAAAGTATTATTTTTTCTATTCATATTCTAGGTCTTCTTTAGCCTTGTTGGCATCTCTCTTATCTTCAACTTCCTTGATGGATTATGGAATTATTTTTTATTTTCCATCATACTCCTAACTAGAGATCATTTTCAATGCTTATTTTAAGTGAAGACCATGAATTTTGTCCCATATGACTTTTGCTGATGAAATTTTTTCAAAATTGGCCTTCACATAATTTAGTAATCCATTCAAAATTTCCTTCATTGCTATTATATTGTACTCCTTGATTCTTCGTCCATCATGCCATAAGTAATCATTGATTTCCAAAATTCAATTCATTGTGTCTTCAAGAAATTCCTCATTCTTGCCTCCCATATATCAAAATTTCCATTGAACAATGGAGCTTTGTTGACCTGATTTACATCTGAATTCTTAACTGAGGAAGGGACATTTTCACATGCTTTGGAGCCTTTATTCCTTGGCTTTTCCATTTTTGTTCTAATGAAGAACCTTCAATATGTTAGGCTTTGAATGAAGGTACTATCTCTGATTCCAATTGTTGGAAATATTGAGAGGGGGGTGAATCAATATTTTTTTTCAATTGTTACTTTTACTAGTTTAGATTTCTTATAATTAGAACACAAAATGAACAATAAGAATGAATAATTTTATTAATATCTTCTTTACAATAAAATAGTCTAGATCTCCAACCCTAGATGAAGACACCAATATTCAATCCTTCCAGGCACCAACCTATACTATGCCAAGTGCCAACTTGGACTTCACTGGGCTCCGACCTCTAGGGCTCCAACCCTATCTTCCCAAAGCACCAACCTTATCTCTTTGAGGCTCCAATGTCTAGGGCCCAAACCCTATCTCTAGTACAGGCTCCAGCCCTATGTCTGGTACACACTCCAACCTGGTCTCTTGAGGAATCCTATCCTTTAGGGCTCCGACCCTATCTTCCAAGGCACCAACCTTGTCTCTACAAGGCTACAAACCCTTAGTCTCCAACCCTTAGCTTCACTTCGTCAATATGTGTTTGATTATTCTTCACGGCTCCCAATGTCTTCTTCAACAAGGCCAATCACACTTAGTGTCCACATCACATCATCAATGACAATGTTTTATTTTTAGAAGGTGTCACCACTACTCTCCATCGTACCCAAACAAATATCTCCAAACTTACTTCACTATTACATCATCGATGTATCATGATATCCAAGGGTACCTATAAGATGTCTTCAGTTGGTAGCCCAAGTTCTTCACCTGGTCTAAACTTCTTCATGGAATTCTTCAAGAAATTTTCAAGGGAGTCTTCACTTTACTTTCCCAACAAGGTATTTCTTCACAAGTTCTTCAATAGGTGCTTCAAGATGTATTCAAGAATATCTTAAGACAACTCGAAATCTGCTTCCAGATGCATATAAATTCTACCAATAAGTCTGCACCAAACTATGCCCAATATATTGCTCTCAATGTCAAAATATTCTTCAAGATGTGATGTTGCTTCAAAAATACTTCTAAATATGCTCTAAAGTGTCACAAAGGCAGCTCAACACAAGTTGTCTAAAAGTTTGTCATTGTCCTTTGGCAATGCCCACAAATCCAATCCAATTAGTTAAGCCACAACACTTCCCACAACAAAGGTAATCTACAAGTCTAAGGTATCTTAGGCAGTTGCCCTCAAGGTTTCCAAATTGTGATGTATGTCCAAGGATGACATAGAATCAAGATTTTAATGATATTCCCCAAAAAGTTTGTGACCACATGTGACTGTAATTTTTATTACTCCACTAGCTGCTACAGGACCGAGACTAAAGTCAAATGTTGGTCCAAGAGGTAAGCTACGGGTCCAAGTTTCCTCCAAAAATTATATTGTTCTTTGTCACTCACGGTTGTCCTTCCTGAAGAGACTTGTCACAGGTTGTTGTCTTCAATTTCTGCACACCCACAAACAAATTTTAACAAGTGCCATGTTTACTGAAGGTCCGAGCTTCCATAGATGATACCTGTCCACAAATTTTAGTATTGTTCAAACCACAGACAGTTTGAGTTAAATTCTTCAGACATCCACCAGAAAATCCTTTTCTCTTTCGTTGTTCTAATTTGGATTTTCAATTATCTCAGATGAATTATTTACTGAATTAGTGGCTAGAAACATGTGTTCAAGACCGAAAAATCATAACAAAATATTTCCCAAACAATCTTCTTTTATGTCATCTCGGCCTCCTTGCGGTTATGTAGCTTTTATCTCTGAATTTCTATTATTTTCACTGAATTGGATAACTAAAATGAGAATACATGACACGTATTTATAATTTTTTTTCATGAGGACACATGTCACTAAGGCGGGCCGACATTGGGAGCTAGGACAGGTCGGTTCAACAAAAAAAAAATTATTTCACAACTTCAAAAATCAATATCTTTCTAACCACGAGGAGTTTTCAGGCATATGAGAGCTCGATGGAAAGAGAAAGGAGTCCTCTTTAAGATGGTGAAGGAGCCATTTTGAAATTATGTATTCAAGATTTCAAAAAATATTTTTTTTTATGACTCTCTGGACTTTTTAGTGCAGAAGGTTATTAGGACAGCAAGAGGTCGTTAATGGCTTCTCCATTGTCACGTATCCAACAATGTCATTATATGTCATCAAGTATGGTGAGGTCATTCATGTCATATCTCCCATCATTTTCCATGCCATAATTATGTATGTCCTTATGTGTGATATTGTAGCATCAATCATGTTACCAACCATGTCATAATGAAACATCCATTAATTTCCATCCAGAGAGCCCATCATGAGATTTATATTTCATCAATGTAAGGTCATTCATGTATAGTCCTCCATAAGTCATCAAGGCTTGTATATTATATACATCATTGGCACTTAAAGTCTAGATCACTATGAGAACCAATCATAGGCAGATGATTGACATGACATCTTTAGAATTCCTTATTAAGGGTAAGGACATCATCCGGTATCTAAGGCATCTTCATGGTTAGTTCAAGGAATCATCAGTAGGGTATTATGATTAATGGGAATTTAGGCAACATCACACATCATAATAATTTTCCATCACGAACAATATGATATTGACATCAATGACAACATTCATTAACACACCTAACAACCCTCCAAATTTACTTGGACTGACATCAATTTTCCGAACCACAGTAAATTATTTTACTGATCTAGTGCCCAAAACACTGCCCTCATCTAGGGCTCTTAAAATATGCCACCTAATAGTGATTTGAGTCCTCTTAAAATCATTATTCTTGTGTACCAATTTCTTTGTTGTCCAATCTATGAACAATTTGAAATACTCATCTTATCATCCTTCTAACAATTTGTAGATGACTAAACTAGGGTCACAAATCATCCATTAATAGTCCATTGACTAACTGTTTATAAGCTGCTTCAGATCTCTGTCCAAAACTGTATGGACGGTCCAAAAAAATCAACTCCTCTTCATGTCAATCCATTCCTCATATGGCACATTTCTTTTGCTCCATATTCTACTCAGGCTCCACCTTCCTTTGGATTTTCTATCTTTGCACATGCTTCTGCAAACCATCTTCCAAATTCATATATATTGTAGAGATAAACCTCTATCTAAGGGTCACAATATCTCTTATACTATGCATATTTGTCACAGTCTTAATGGAATACCTTTTGGATTAACCATGCTAGAAAACCTCCCTAAATATGGAATTATACTTCTATTCTAATTTCTTTAGAACAAACTATATCCACCCATAGAAAAAACGAAAACTCTTTCCTCCATAAGAGACTCAGCCTAGCTCATATGGATCTATATATTCTGGTCATTTCTTTGACTGAATCTTAACTCGAACTTTAGATCTCTATGACCCTAAAACTACAGTTACCTCAGTCAATAATACACCTGTGACTACTTTTGCTCTATCCCTAAATTCTAGTGCAAACCCTCCTCCATTTGTGTTGGTATTTATCACATACCTTGCAACCTAGTAACCACCAAAAGGTAGGGTCTCAACCCTCTCTACTATTTCAAAATTTGAAGTGCCCTTTACACAATAACACCACTGAAATCACATAACCAAATTCTCATGAGTCACCTCTTTTGAGCTTGATCTTCCATAAGGGAAACAACAATATGCCATCCTACTTCCTATCTCTAACCCATTAAGGTATGTGGAATTCTTGTGAACCCTCACATGATGATCTTACTCTTGGTGGATGACCATGGCCTCCCTTTATCAATGCTTACTAAGCCCTCTAACTCGACCTACTTTAGGACTACATCTCTCTTGGCCTCCTTGATCAAATGAGCTCCTTCTCACTTGATGTTCTTGCCTTCATACTAAGGCCTCCTTAAATATATTTTCCTAGCTAGGCCTCTTAAGAACGCTCTAGAACTTACGAACTTTATTTACTTAGACCTTGGGAAAATTTATTTTTTCTTTTTAATTTTCTTTTATATTTTAAACCCCATCTCGGGTCCGAAGCCCCTTCTCTTGGTTTATTTTCCCACAAAGCATTTTGTGGCCAAAATCGCACAAACCCATCTCACTAGGCTTGTGGAGTACCTCCCAAGCTACACACTTCAACAATATAGTCTAGTTGTAGTAATCGTAACTTGGTCAAGCTCCTATAGTCAAGAGAGGAATTGGTTGGGTTCTCAAGTTGAAAATTAAGTAAGGGTAGTTGTGAGGGCATGATAACTAGGAAGGGTTAGGGAATGTGAAGGAATGAAAAGACGTGCTAACACATGCTGGACAATTTCAATGCATGTTGAGGAGTGTTAAGGAGTGTCGAGGCATCACAAGGGAAAACTAGGACAAAATGCATGGAAATGAACAAATAATAGTGTGTGTCAGGGAGTGTCAGTGAACTCAAGTATGCCAAGGATGAAGTGTTAGAATAAGTTCATAATAGGATTTGCAATAGGAAATCTTACGATTGCGATAAGGGGCTCGATAAAGAAGTTTTAAAAAAAGGGAGAATTTGTGTTGGGCACAACATTATTTTTCCTTTATCTATTATTTTTATATGAGATGTGGCACACATTGGCTAAATGCTCATGTTTTAAACTATTTTAGACTATTGCATATTTTACATTGTTGTGTATAAGTTTTGGGGCACTTGACTTGTGATGGCTTATATCTTATGTGTCTTTTCTATATTGTGGTTCTTGCAAACTCTCAGTTAATAATCTATTGTTTATATCAACTGGAAAAACATGTGAAATATTGCCTATGTAAGCTATGTTGCTTATTTGTTTTATGGCCATGGATATATGTGATCCTTGTCTTGGTAAGTTCTTAATTGGGAAAATTTCAACTTAGACATGAGTGGCCTAAGATGAGGTATGGGAAGTTCTTAGGTGAACAAGGAAAAATCTACTTGTAATAGGTGAAATTGATCAAGTTGTTACGGCTAAAGGATACCAATGTCACATAAAATATAATAGCTAAGGACTTGATTGGGTTCCCAAGTCATGAAAAAATGTAACGCTAGTTGTGAGGGCATGAGTGCCAAGGCATGCTAGGGAATGCTAACATGTGCCAGATAGTTCGAAGACATGTCAAATATGCTAAGATGTGTCAACTGCTAAGGCTTTCCAATATGTGCAAGGGTGTGACAATACATGCCAGGGACTATCAAGGCAACAAAAAGGAGAAACGTGTTAAAATACAAGGAAATGAAGACATCGTAGTGTTAATAAGTCATCAATTTACATTTTCTAGGAGGGTAATGGTATGCACACCAACATTAGGTGGAAATAAGTGTCAAGTGCCAAGTGTTAGTGCATTCTAAGTGCCAAATCATCCTCTGTTACTTCTCTTATACTTTCCAATAATTTATCTCAAATAACTTTAATATTAAACCATTCCAAAACATACCAAGGCATCTTAATGAATGTTATACATGCTAATGATCATGGCATCTTTAGGACTACATCTCTCTTTGCCCCCTTGATCAAATGAGCTCATTCTCACTTGATGTTATTTCCTTCATCCTAAGGACTCCTTAACTAGTTTTTCCTAGACCTCTTAGGAACCCTCTAGAACTTATAGGTTTTATCCACTTAGACCTTAGGAAATATTAATTTTCCTTTTTAATTTTATTTATATTTTAAACCCCATATTGGGTCAAAAATCCATTTTCTTGGCTTCTTTGCCCACAAATCCTTTTGTGACCAAACTCACACAAACCCATCTCACTAGGCTTGTGGAGTACCTCCCAAGCTACACAATTCAACAAAATATTCTAGTGTAATAATTGTAACTTGGTCAAGCTTTTGTAGTCAAGCGAGGGCTTGGTTGGGTTCCCAAGTTGCAAATTAAGTAAGGGTAGTTGTGAGGGCATGATAGCTAGGGAGGGTCAACGCATTTAAAGGAATGAAAAATCATGCTAACACATGTCGAACAATGTCAATGCATGCTGAAATAGAGTTTCAGGGCATATCAAGGGATAAATAGGTAAAAATACATGGAGAGGAACGAATAAGAGCATGTGCCAGGGACTGTTAGCGAATTCAAGTGTGCTAAGGAAGAAGTGTGTTAAGAGAAGTTTAGAATAGGATTTACATGAGGCAACCCTATGGTTGTCAATGTAGTAGTTTTAGACAAAGGGAGATCACTTTGTGCTAGGCACAACATTGCTTTTCCTTTAGCTATTTTTTTTATGAGAAGTGGCACACTTTGGCTACATGCTCATGTTTTAAACAATTCTAGATAATTGCATATTGTACATTGTTGTGTATAATTTTTGGGGCACTCGACTTGAGTCAGCTTATATCTTGTGTGCCTTGTGCATCTTGTGGTTCTTGTAAACTATCAAAATATGTTCTACCATTTATATGAACTGAACATACATGTGAAATATTGCCTTTGTAAGCTATGTTTCTTAGTTTTTTTATGGCCATGGCTAGATCATGTGATCCTTATATTGGTAACTAGTTATGTGTGCCAAGTTGATCTTGGACATGAGTAGCATGAGATGAGTTATAGGTAGTTCTTAGGTGAACAAGGCATAATCTACTTGTAGTAGGTGCAATTCATCAAGTTGTTTCGGTTGAAGCAAGCCAATGTTGTCACATGAACTACAATGGCTAAGGACTTGATTGGGTTCCCAAGTTGTGAAAAAATTTAAAGGCTAGTTGTGAGGACATGAGTGCCAAGGCATGTTAGGGAATGCTAATATGTGACAGATAGTGCGAAGGCATGTCAAACATGTTAATATATGCCAAGTGATAAGGCATGCCAAGATGTGAAAGGATGTGGCAATCTGTGCCAGGGACTGTCAAGGTGACAAAAGGGAGAAACAAGTTAAACTACAATGAAATGAACACAAAAGAGGGTTAATGAGTCATCAATTTACATTTTCCTAGAGGGGCATGCTACGCACACCAACACTAGGCGCCAATAAGTGCCAAGTGAAAATTATTAGTGCATTCTAAGTGCCAGGTCTTCCTTTTTTTCTTCTCATCTACTTTCCAACAATTGATCTCAAATAAATTTAATATTAAACCATGCCAAATCATACCAAGGCATATCAACTTATTCCATATATGCTAAGGCTTTCCAAGCGCCAATATGTGTCAGGGAGTGTTATGCATGCTATGAAGTGGAAGAACATGTTTAAAAGTGTTAAGGTGTGGTAAAGAGTTCTAATGCATGTTGAGGAGTGTTAACGAGTATTAGGACAAAACATTAAGGGAGAACTAGGTCAAAATTCATGGAAGTTAATGAATATGAGGAATGCGTGCAAGGGGCTAGTGTTAATGAGTGCTAGTTGTCATGCCAATGAGGGAGTGATAAGGTATGCTAAGCATTGACAAGGCATGCTATGGAATATAAAAGCATGTCAATAAGTTCCAAAGTGTGCTAGGGAGTTCTAGGATGTGCTAATTATATGTGCCAAATAGTGCCAAGATATGCCAATACATGTTAGGTGCTAAGGATGTGTAGGGTGCCAGGGTATGTTAATATGTGTCAAGAAGTGTCAAGGCAACAAAAGGATGAACCAAGTTAAAATGCAAGTAAATTTACACATAAGAGGGTTAATAAGTCGGGACTTTATATTTTTTAAAAGGGGCATGCTAGGCACACTAAGAATAAGTCCCAAGACATTCCATGTGGAATTGTGTGCCAAGTACTAATGTATGTCAATGCATATTGCAGCCAAGGCATTACAAGGCATGCTAGGGACTACATGCATGCAAACACATGCTAGGAGAGTTCTAAGTTGTGCTAGCACATGCCACCATGGGCTTGGGCATTAGTGTCATGACAATATGTTCTAGGCACAAAGATGTTCCAAGACATGTGAGGTGTTAAGAAATGTAATTAGTGTGTGCCAAAGCATTAATTTAAGGTGTGCCCAAATTAATGAGGAGTGTTAGGTATTTATCATTTGAATAGAATTGACATAGTTTGATTAAGTGTTGAATAATATATTTCCTACACACACTAGTGGAACTTTATCTAAAGGGAATTTTCTATATAATAAACTTAATAGATATAAATATTGCGTTGACTCATAGGAAAACTCTATTTGATTAGTCATTACTTGTTTTTTTTTTCTAAATCAGACTAATCTATTAATTTATAAAAGTACCGTTACAAAACTACCCATGCCGCCGTCGTGAGCCACCGTAGCCGGGACCCATTAACATCACTCTTGACGCTGGGTTTCCCGCAGTGGGAAACCAACCCATTGTTGGTATGATGCCGGTGGCTGCCCTTAGAAGGAAACCGGCCTAGGATTACATAAATGTAAACAAGATCGGTAATCGGAAAACTAGAAACAAACAGTCTCCGCTCAATTTTATGAGCTTCTGAAACAAAGAAACTCAAAATATCCTAAGTGAATGAGCCAGGGGATTTAGCCCTCGTGCTCAGAAGACATTGGTTCCTCTTCAATCCTGCATGCATATTCATTCTCCTCGCTATTGTCCTCCTTTCCTGCTTGGCTATCAGTCTGCAAATCTTTGTTGTCAGCTCCAGAATGCAACTCCGTGGGTGGAGGGGGAGAGGGGCGATGGTCAAAGGGGAGGGAAGGGGTGGCATAAGGCGGAATTTCCTCACGGAGCGAGACAGAGATGAGGGCGGTGATGATGGAGTCGAAGGAGGTGCAGTGGAAACGGAGTTCGGCATTTTGAGAAGTTTGACGGATGGTGGCACCTCGAATGTGACTTTCCCGGGGAGTGGGCTGACTGGGAGGGGTAGGGAAGTCAGAAGGAGGCTGACTGGTAGGAGCCAGAGTTCCAGGAGGGCCAGAAGGCTCAGAGGCTAGAGGTGGCTGACCTTGGAAGTCACCAGAACTCCTGGCGCGAACACGACCCCTCCCTCTGCCTGTAGAAGCAGAATTCACCGCACGTCGACCCCGGCATCTTCCTCTGGCTCCACCACCTCGAGAGGCAGGCGGGGGCGTGTGAGCATCATCCTCAGAGGACAAGCTGAGCTCAGAAAGCGGGGAGGGTGGATTTTCCATGGCCAGACCTCGACAAGTGCCTCTTCTGCAGCGCATGCGCTGCCTGAGGCGTGGCATGGCTAACAAGGGGTGGCTCTCACGAGGCCCGCCAAGAAGGGAGGGCCGAGAATGGGGAGTAGTGAGGAGGGTACCAGGGTTAGGCCAACTAGACTGAGAAGTAGTGTAACCAGTTGAGGAAGCAAAATAACCAGACTGAGAAGCAATAAAACCCGACGGAGAAGCAATATAACCAGACGGAGAAACGATATAACCAGCAAAACAATTGCTTGTGGAGTAATTGTCCGAGGAATGCAAATTGAGGCCAGAGAGAGCCGGATTACCTGCAGCGAATTCTGCTGTAGCTCCAGTTGAGGCCGAAGCTCCGCAGAAGGGACTGTTGGAGAAATGAACACCCGGGACGATCTCCAGACAGGCGAAGATGCTGCAGCGGCGTCCAGTCTGCGTTTTGCAGCTGGAGTTGGCGCAATCGAGCGAACAAACAGCATCAAGCGGGTTCAGAGGTCCGCCATGGCTCTCACTGTTCGACATTCCATCCATACTGCAGACATTCCATAAAACCAGCCCCATATATCCAAGAACGATGATGCAATAACCGCCTCTCTGGTCCGTTCGAGGCGAATTAATAGCTCCAGCGGGCATAGTGCCATGAGCCATGTGGGCACGGCGTGTGGGCAGCGTTGGAGGCTGCGCGCGAGCCCTCAGCTCATTAATTTCCATCTGCAGCCGCATCCGGCGTGGCGCAATCCTTGTGCACCAAGGAGGAGCAGTTTTGTTGTGTTTCAGCATCATGGATGATATTGAGGTCCCCGTGGGTGAGCAAACTATTATTCTCAGTGCCATAATTAGCCAGAAGATCAGCTACCTTATTTCCTTCCCTTTTGACGTGGGCGAAGGAGATGGCTCTGTTGTCATGGATCCATTCACTTATCTTGCAAATACGAGCTGCCAAACGCCAACTCTGAGTAACCTTATTGGGATCGGCTCCCCAAAGAAGCTGATTGGCAATATGAATAAGGATTTGAGAATCCCCTTCAATAATGGTAGGGAAAAAGTTGTGTTGAAGAATCAATCTGAGGCCTTGCCAGAGTCCTTCAAGCTCCGCTGAATTGTTGGTGTCCCAACCAATCGATCCAAAGTAGAGAAGCTGAGTTTCGCCATTGGAGTTTCTAATAATGCCTCCAAAACCTGCTTGCCCGGGATTCCCCTTGGAAGCACCATCAAAATTTAATTTGAAAAGCCCTGGGGGAGGGGGAGTCCAGTGTAGGGGCGCCTTTGAGGCCACTGTATTTCGAGTGTTCTGAGTGACTCCAAGATTGATATTCCAGTTGTTCCAGATGAGGACTTCTTGCTGCTGCTTAGGGAGATCCTCTTCTTGCCAAGAGTGGAGTTCCAAGGATTCCTGGAGATTGCTCATGAATGTGTGCCATATGGAATCTATGGAGCTAGTTTGGTTTTTGAAGATACGCTTATTACGTTCTTTCCATAAGGTCCAAAGGATTAGACCTGGGAGAAGATGCCAAAGCGCATTGAGGAGGGCTGAGGCATAGGGACGTTTGGGCCAATTTCGAAGAAGGGAGGTAATTTCACAGGAGGGAATGCGTTTTTGACAACGGATTCTACATTTGTTCCAAAGGGAGTTGGCAAGCGGGCAAAACAGCATGAGATGAGGGATGGTTTCAGCATTGAGAGCACAGTTTGGGCATCGGGAGGGCCCTATGAAGCCTCTTTTGGTGAGATTATCCCAGGTAAGAATGCGTTTGTGACTGAGTAGCCAGAGGAAAGTGGAGATTTTGGGCCAGGTTTGAGGATTCCAAATCATCTGCCAAAGAGGATCCCGGGGAAGAGGGGGGGGATGCATCAGGGTATAGGCCTCTTTAGTGGTGAACATGCCTTTGGTAGTGTGACCCCATCTGAGAATGTCAGGATCAGGGGAGCTTCTGATTTGTCTTCTCTGTAGCTCTTGATCGAGGTCTTCTATTACTGTATTCTGGGCTTGAGCAATAATGAGATGAGAAGGTTTCCAGATCCTGTATCCATTGCTATCATTATCCTCCCAATGTTCATTGATTTTCCTGTCTAAAATAATTCTGGGTTCCCCAAGGTTGGTGAGGGGGAATTTTTCCATGAGAGCAGATTCCTGTTGCCATGCATCTGTCCAGAATCTCGCCGATTGACCATTGCGCACCTCCCAAAAGCTGTGCTGCTGAATGAGCGCATGGTGTTGCTTTGCCGCATTCCAGATTAAAGAGCCTGAGTTGATGGGGGTAAAACGAACCAAATCAGCAGTTGCTCTGTTGTGTGCATACTTCGCTGTCCAGAGTTTGGCCCAAGGAGTTTGGGGATTGGACATCCATCTCCACCAGACTCGGGCCGCCATGACTTCATTACTGTGCGTTGGATCTCTCAAAACCAGACCTCCATACCTTTGGGAGTTACAACGGTCTCCATTTCCTGAATTTATTCTAGATTTACTGTCCAGGAGTTGATTAGTCATTACTTGAGGGAAATGATACACACTAATTAATTCTTAACAAATTGACTGAGTCTAACCATTATGGCATTGGGCATATTATAAAAAAAGACTCCACAATAATTATCTTAAACCTTATCTTTTGACAAAAAATATATTAACAGGCACATAGCATCATCAAAAACTCCTTGGAATGATAAATGATGAAGAACATTTTTTTACCGTCACTAAAAGTAACAAAAAGAGAATTGGTGGGGGTCATTAAAAGTTCGTCACTAGAAGTGTCACGAAGGAGATAATTAGTGATGGGCCTTTAACGACCCTCAGTAAAACTGTCATTGAAAATGGCTTTGGTTACGAACCTTAAAGGACCATCACTATATACACTTACAACGATGCTTTTTTAAGGATCGTCACCATATGTGACATTGGTGATGGACCTTAAAGGTTCGTCACAAGCATGACCCTCACCAATGTCCTTTTTTCTTGTAGTGTCTTCATCAAAAGTAACATTTATGTTTTCCACTATTTGTTTTCACCTCAGATTGTAGCATCTATAAACCTTCCTTTTGCGTGAATAACTAACGAAAATACCTTCATCAACACGGGAATCGAACTTGCCCAATTTTTTATCTTTTATTTTGATGTATCATTTGCTTCCAAATATTTTGAAGTATTTGAAGTTAGCAGGTATTCCTTTCCATAATTCATATGGATTCATGTTACAATTGTTCCTTAGGAAACCTCTGTTCATAATGAATACAATTGTATCGATTTCTTCAACTTGGAATTTATCATCTAATTTTGAGTCATTTAACATTGTTCTGCCCATTTCTTCTACATTTTTTTTTTTTTCTCTTAGAAAATCCATTTTGTTGCGGTGTTTTGGCTATTGAGAATTTCCTTTTTATTCCATTTTCGTCATAGTACTACTGAAATACCATGGAAGTGAATTCTCCACCATTGTCTAATCTCAGACATTTGATATTCAAATCAATATCATTTTCAACCAATTCCTTGTACATTCTAAAAAATTCGAATGCTTCAGTATTTTTCTCTAAGGAGCTGATGGTTGTCATTGTGGTGTAATCATCTATCATTAGCATAAAATATAATTCTCCATCTAAAAATTTTGTTCTCAGAGAACCACATAGGTTAGTATGTACTAATTCCAATTGACATGATGAAAGGTGTTCTTTTATCTTGAACTCAACTTTTTTCAGCTTGCCGTGCCGACAAGATTCACATATCATATTGGTAGGTTTTGAAATTCGATGCATTTCTTGTTTATCCTGACCAAATTTTCAAAATTTATATGTCCAATTCGTTTGTGCCATAACCAAATATCATCTTCTTTCACCAAAAATCACCCTTTAGGCGTCTCATCCAAAATATATATGTCATTTCAAGCTCTACTTGCTGTAGCCACAATTTTATCGAACTTGCCTTTCCTAATTTCAAATTTCTTAGAGTTAAATAGTGGCATGTGTCCTTGATCTCACATTTTTCCAACGTTGAGCAGATTTTGATTCATATTTTCAACCAATAACACATCTTTCGCTAATGCATTCTTGCTTCCAAGTGTCAATGTACCTACTCCTATGATGTTTGAAGACCCGTCATTTCCAAAATACATTATTCCATCCTTAGTTTCCTTCAAGGATATGAACTTATTCCTATCTCCAGTCATATGAGTTGAGAAACCACTATCAAAATACCAAATGTTTTTGTTTCATTGAGCCTTGAGAGTGATAACATATTTTTCAGTCTTCTTTTTCCATATTTGTGCATTCTGATTTCACAAGAATTCCTTTGAATAAATTCCAATTCTGCAATATTTAGCCTGGTGTCCAAAATTGCTACATTTGCAACATTCGACATCATCTCAAAAATGAACAAATATGTTAATATTATGTTGAGTTCCGGAATATCCCTTTCTGAAAAATCTCTCGAATTTTTATTTATTCCAAACATACATGCGACATTCTATATCTCTATGTCCAAACCTTCCACATGAATAACATTGACCATAGAAGATAGGTTGATACCCGGGAGGAAATATTCTTCAAGGAATTTCCTTCCATTTTTCTTCCTATGAGTCCTGATCTCTTGAGTTGGTTGGAAGGTCTACCTGCTTGTTATATTTTTCATATCCATCTTATTTGTTGTCATATAAGGACATGGATCCTTTTCAGATTTTTCTTTGTAACCAAGACATGTCTTGTCACTATTTGATCATTGATTGTTGATGATTTCTTCCAATTCCTTGGAGTTGCTGGTGCAATTTTGAATATTTTTTCCATTTATTACTTTCTTTCGAAGAGAAACTATTTCATCTTCCAATGCTTCTCTTTCCTTGTTTCTTTCCTTTAATTCTTCCCTGGGCGATTCTTCAACTCGTTTGTATTCTTCAACCTTGATTTTAAGATTTAGGACATTTTCCCTTTCTATATTTAATTCATCTTCAAGAGTGTTGACATGCTTCTTCTCGACCTTTAGCTCTTTGATAACCCTGATCACTTCACTTTTTTATTCAACCTCAATCATCTCTTCTTCTTCATCAGATATTTCTTACTTATTATGCTCGGCCATAAGCAATACTCTTTCGTTGATTTATTCTTCATTCTGCCTCCATCATATGAGGAGCTATCTTCTTTAAAGAAGAGATTCTTCTTAAACCATTTCTTCTTGCCTTGCTTGTTGAACTTCCTTAGAACTTTCTTTCTTTTCGTAAAAACTTCATTTTTGTGAGGACACTTGGCTTAAAAATCCCCAACCTCACCATAATCAAAACATATCAATGGAATTTTACCATTGAATTTCCCCGTACCTCTTCTCATTTTTCACGTGAAGTAGGAAACTTATTTATCTGAAATTTCTTCTTCATCTTCTTCCTTTTCTTCTTCCTTACAACTACAAGTTTTCACTTTCAGAGTATGTCTGTCCTTACTAGTTTTCTTGGAAGCAATGAATTTTGTTTCTAGGTGAGATGTGTCATCCTTTTATTTAATCCTCATTTCATATGTCGAAAGAAATCCATGCAATTCATCTTTTCTGAGATTTTCTAGATTCGAACTATATTCCAAGACATATACCTTTGGGTCGAATCTTTCCGACAAGGTTCTAAGGATATTTCAGACAATAATTTTCATGTTAATAGGTCCCAAACATTATAATGTGTTTTTTATTTCATGAAGAAGTTGTAAGTATGCATAAATATTTTCATCTTCCTTCATTTTGAGTTGCTCAAATTTTTCCCTCTAAATTTGAAGCTTTTCTTCTTTCACATTTGAGTCACCTGCATATATATTCTCAAGCTTGCCCCATACATCTTTAGCAGTTTTGCAACTCGATACCTTAAGATAGAAAAATTTTATAAGCCCACTGATAACGAGATCTTTATCCTTTGCATCATATACCAAATTTTTCTTACCTTGTTCATCCCAGTTTGTTGTAAAGCCTTTTTCAATGATTTCCCATACTTCGTATCCTTGCACCAACAAATTAACCTGCATTCTTCCACTCTAAAGTGCGTATTTATTTACATTGAACAAAGGAGCTCTATTCTTAGTATAATCCATGATATCCTTTCATTTTTTAGACTATTATTGAAGGAACCAACCTCTAATACCAATTGTTGGAAATACTAAGAGGGGGGTGGAGTGAATCAGTACTTCTTATCAATTAGAACTTTTAAATATTTTTGGAGCATTATTTAATCTTCAATTATTATTGATTTTTATCTAGTAACAACAGTAAACAATAGAACACAATATGCACATGAATTTTAGGTGGAAAACCTCCTTCGGGTCAAAAACCACCGAACACTTTTCTGATAAATTATTTAATCTTCAGCCCCAACTGAAATGAAAGGTACAACTTCCTAGAATCCTAGAAAATAATTCTTCTCTAGATCCCACTCGAAGGACAACCCAACATCCTGGTTTCTTCAGTAGTCAACTAAATGGATGCCCCGACATCCTAGACCGACCTATCACCCTGAAGTGTTCACAGGCTCCAACCTGTAGGTGACTTCATGCACCAAACTAACACCTCCCTGCCACCCTATAATGATAAAAAATAAGACAAGAGTGTGGAATCCTATACTAGGGACAACGATCCATGATATTATATGGTTCACAATGATTTTCTTGAACTAGATGAATCACCCAATCACACTATCACCTGCAACCCAACCATAAAATTATCCAACAATGACACTTATACCTCCCATAAGTGCCTCTCCAACTCTAGGAAGATTGAATCTTTTACAATAATGACCCTTTTACAATTTTACAATAATGATTTTTACAATACTGACTTTTGACACAACATGATACTTGACTTGACACTGCTTCTTTGAACACTAGCAACTGTTGAGTTATTGTTGTCCTTACTTCAAGTAGTGGTACTTTGGCATTGCCTTGTCCTTCTAGTATGTGTCTAAGTTGTCCTATTGTGTCCTCCTTCTTGTACATGCATTAATGAACAAGATTCAAACCAATATATAAACAAAATACTTACATTGTCCTGCAAACCATATGTCAAAGAAATATTCAAAATTCAAATATAAATACATTCAACATTTATGAACAAAGCCCAATAAAACATACATACAAATACTTTTGTTTTCCTGCAAAAACACATGTTAGAGATGATATTCAAATTAAAATTCAAACACTAATCATACATTCCTTGTTGTAGTAGACTTACCCTTTATTGTTGACATGTTTTCTTTGCTATAATGATCCTTGGATGCATATTGTTTCTTTCCTTATAGAAGCTCGATATTAAATTTGTTCTATCTATGTAATTTCAGATCTTCAAGGTCTGAAATTGTGTACTCTAGTATCCCTATGAATCTTATTTCCAACCCCATATGTCTCATCAATATTGGATTATTCAAGAAACAATTATGCCCAATCTCCTACGATGACCTGATTATAGACTATTTCAGTAGAGTGAACTTGTACAAAGTGCCACGTTTCACTGTTTCAACCTTTGATCCTAAAAAAAAATCCAAAAAACTAAATTTAGTCCTCTTTATGTCAAATTTTTAAAAATTTGGATCCAACACTCAGAGAGAAAGTTATGATGATTTTCCCAAGGTCACCTATTTGACATGAAATTTGGGAACTTGAAAAAACCCTAACTTTCTCAGATCATATCTCCAAAAATATAGTGAAACAATATCTAAAATTCAATCACATGCTTCATAAGGATTTAGGCTCAAATGGGTTTTGTTTTCAGCATCTGAAGCTTCGCAGAAATTTTTTTTATAGCAATAATTCCACGATGACCTGTTTTAAGTAGTGAAATCCTTGCATCAGGAGGATATGAGGGTCACAATTTATATCAATGCTTATGTTGAGGGAGTATTAAACAAGTGAACATTGGATGGATTTTATGACTTGAAAATGGGTTGGGTAACTTGTTATGATTTTCAATAACCTCCCACTCAGTTAAACAAATAAAAGATCTAGCTTGTACTTGAAATTTTGCAGAATTATACTTGAAACTAGTGTATGAATTTTAACTGTTTTTTTGTCTTAGGTCCATTTGTTCTTGCTGAAATTTAATAGGTATAACAACAACATAATGAAGCAATGAAACATCCACACATAACAACAAAATTAATCTAGGAGTTCACCCAAATATCATGGGCTAGGCCTCCTTTGAGCTTTGTCATCTTGACTTGGATCTTTGGGATTATGGTAAAGATTATTTTATAAGTTCCACACTTAAATCCAATGGATACTAAACTGATCCAAAGGGCTTATAATACCATCTATATCCCTGTCATGGTTTTCATCACTCTGCAAACAACTTTAGGCTCCCTTAGACTCGATTCCTTTTGTCGGTGCATTAAATCCTTTAGAATTCTGTTGGCACTAAATCATTTAGAATTATGTTTATATTCCTAAAACCACGCATAATATCTCCAACACACATCATAAACCTAATATCGACTAATCTTTTGCTCAAATCGAGCACTACATCCCCAAACTAGGCCTTCCTCCACGGTTTTCCTAGGGCTGCCCAAAACTCCCCTTCAGCTTATTGAGCTCTAAAATTCATCTAATGGCTTTGAAAATCCCTTCATTGGATTTATAATGCCAAAATTAGTCAGGATAGACTATTTTTTCACTAAAAATGGCCTCAGGCTACTCCGGTTTAACCTCCAACACCTGTCGGCACCCCTTGGCACTAGGGTCACTGAAAACTTATTTGATGGGTTCTAGACCTATAGAAGTCCTCAAAAGCTTCTAAACCTCCTTAAATGGATTCAAAAATCTGATTATAGTCAGAAATGACTATTGGTTCACTGCATAAGGCCTCTAGTTTCCCTAGCTAAACCCCGAATTGTTGTTGGAAAAAGCTAACATTGATGGCCCGTGGAACTTCACTGAAGAAAATCGGCTTTCAAAAGTCCTCTACAGGCTCTAAAAAATCCACCATTAGTTCTAGAACATCTGAAACATCCAAAATTGACTATTGGATTTTTGAATAAGGCCTCTAGCTCCACTGGCTAGGCCTCAAATTCTTGTTGTCCCCTGGTGGCCCTAGTGGCCCCTTGAACTTCATTGAAGAAAATACCTACTCAAAAGTCCTTTGATTTCTCTAAAACCCTCTCCAATATCTCTTTAATGTTCAAGATAGTCAAAATTTACTATTCACACTCTCCAAATGGTCGCAAATTGAGTGATTTATGACCAAAACAATTTTTCCCCAATTTCCTCCACTAAATGTGGGGCAACTGCTAGTTAACTCCACTAAAAGTCGAAGTCCCGCTAAATTTGGGAGCGCCTCCAGAATCTCTACCATATTAAACTCCACATAAATAAACTTTAATTAAATATTAAACCTTGGATTATGCTCCTTAAGCGTGCTTAACATTAAGCTCCCACACTGATCACGTGATGAGGTTCCATGAGAGGAGGGCTAGCCCCTCCACACTCTGCCAGACCCACTCAGCATTCAAAGTGCAATAAATTCTTCATACGGTGTCCATTTTTTGAACCATTCATGGTGCCATAATCAGGAAGATGAGATCTACGCAACCATTGTGGCTTTAATCCAATCCTGTACCTTTGAAGTTTGAGCTAATTCTTAGGTCCTTGATCCAGTTCTAATCAGACCTTCCCATTGGGAATATTTTGGACCCAAAAATAATGATATACTAATCTACACAATAGATGATATTACAAAACCCTCTTCTCTTTAGCCTCCATACACTTGCCTTGCATGGATAGTGCCTTTGAACCACCACTCGAAGGTAGTCGACACTTCCCTTCCTGGATGCACTTGTCCTCCTGTCAAGAATTATCTTCCTTGAACTCACTCAGAAAATTTCTGGCGAGAAATTTACAGAAATATACATATATTGATGTTTTCAACCCTTGCCTTCGTAGCCCATTTTAAACATTAACTTGGACCCTATACCTCTAGTGTGCTTTTCAAAAGAGCCAACACATCTATCTGATGAGGAAACTGAAGACAAATTCAAGTGAATTACCTTTGCTTCACGCATGTTCTTGGTCAAAGCCTCTTGGGCTTGATGGAGCCGCATCTCCATATCATGCAATATTTGAAGAATTTCTTCCTTCTCTTGCATCATAGCAAACAACTGCTCATGAATTTCAGTGCTTTCTCTTCTATCTTCAAACAAAATCTGCACCATCTCCTTCAATATGTAGAAGTCAAGATTCATGTCTTCATTGAAGAATCTTGTGAAGGAGGAGGATTTTGAAACCTCACTTGAAGAATTTTTCATCATGAAAATGAAAAAATTAACTTCAAAAAAGTTCACAAAGATTTCAAAACAAATGACAAATATTTTGAACAAAATGGCTGTACAGACAAACTCTTATTCAAGCAGCCTTTTGCAAACAAAAAATCGAGAAAAGGGTTTGTTCTTCAAGGGTGGCCTTGAGGTCCTTTGGGTAAGGAAGATGCCTTCAGCCCTTTCTTCCTTCTTGTCCTCTTCTAGACTTACCTATCAGTATCTATCCCTTCACCTCTAGCAAATTGAAGCAACAGTCAGTTTGCAAACAGTAAAACAATCAATCTTTTTAAACAGTGCAAACACCTTCAAGCCAACAAGCAATCTATTTCTCTATCAATCAAGAAACCAAGTGCTCTGATACCAACCTAATCTAAAAATGGGTTGGATAAATTGTTATGCTTTTCAAGAACCTCCCACTCAGTTAAAAAAATAAAAGATCTAGCTTGTACTTTACATTTTGCGGAATTATACTTGAAAGTGGTGTATGATTTTTAATTGTTTAAGTTTCTTAAGTCCAATTGTTCTTTCTAAAATTTAACATATATAAAAAAAACATAATCCAACAATAAACCATCCACACATAACATCAAAATTAATCTAGGAGTTCAGTCGAATATCATGGGATATGTCTCCTATGAGCTTTGTCATCTAGACTTGGCTCTTTGGGATTATGGTAAATTTTCTTTTACAAGTTCCACACTTAAATCCAATGGATACTGAACTGATCCAAAGGGCTTAGAATACCATCTATATCATTTCCATCATTTTCATAACTTTGCAAACATCTTTAGGCTCCCTTAGACTCGATTCCTTCTGTCTGTGTAGTGAGATACACTAAGCTTCTCCTTGGAATTAACTCCTTCATAATTATTCTTCTATCCCTAAAACCACACCTAATATCTCCAACACACATCAAACACTGAATACCAATTGATCTTTTTCTCTAATTGAGCACTACATCCCCAAACTAGGCCTTCCTCCACAGTTTTCCTAGGGCTGCTCAAAACTTCCCTTCAGCTTATCGAGCTCTAAAAGTCATCTAATGGCTCTGAAAATGTCTTCATTGGATTTAGAATGCCAAAATTAGTCAGGATAGACTATTTTTTCACTGAAAATGGCTTCTGGATGCTCTGGTTTCGCCTCCAACACTTGTTGGCACCCCTTGGCACTAGGGTTGCTAAAAACATCTCTGATGGGTTCTCAACCACTAGAAGTCCTCAAAAGCTTCTTGAACCTTCATAAATGGATTCAGAATGCTAATTACAATTATAAATGACTACATAAGACCTCTAGCTGCCCTAGCTAGGCCCCGAACTATTGCTGGAAAAAGCTGGCGCTAATGGCCCCTGGAACTTCACTGAAGAATATTGGCCTTCAAAAGTCCTATACAGGCTTTGAAAACCACACCATTATTTATATAACATCTGAAACATCCAAAATTGACTATTGGATTTTTGAATAAGGCCTCTAGCTCCCCTAGCTAGGCCTCAAATTCTTGTTGCCCCCTGGTTGCCCTCGTGGCCCCTTGAACTTCACTAAAGCAAAAAACTGCACAAAAGTCCTTGGATGGCTGTGAAAACCTCTCCAACAGCTTTAGAATGTCCAATATAGTTGAAATTGACTATTCACACTCTCCAAATGGTTGACAATTGAGTGAGTTATGACCAAAACAACTTTGCCCCAATTTCCTCCACTAAATGTGGGGCAACTGCCAGATAAATCCACTAAGAGTGGAAGTCTGCCTAAATTTGGGAGCGCCTCTAGAATTTTCTCCATATTAAACTCCACTTAACTAAATTTTAATTAAATATTAAACCTAGGATTAGGCTCCTTAAGCACGCTTAACATTAAGCTCCCACACCAGTCACATGATGAGGTTCAATGGGAGGAGAGCTAGCCCCTCCGCGCTCTGCCGAACCCACTCATCATTCAAAGTGCAATAAATTATTCATACGGTGTGATTTTTTTGAACCATTTGCGGCGTCGGAATTAGCAAGATTAGATCTATGCAGCTATCCTATTTTTAAAACAATTCTGTAACTTTGAATTTTGAGCTAATACTTAGGTCTTTGATCTAGTTTTGATCATTTTAGGAGTTTAAAAAATTACTAATTATTGAATATTCAATGACCACAACCAATGATTAGTGTCATGCTACAACCCCATGTGGTTTTATCCCACTAACTGGGGTTATTAACTTCAAACATGAATATCTCTCAAACTGTAAAGAATTACGTGGCGTGTCATATATCAATGAAAACATCTCGACAAGTAGAAACCATAAAAAATATCCTTGACTCAGAATATAGTAAGTTGTAAAGTCAAAATTCCCATGCAAGCTCTGGGTAGCCCCTGGTGCTGCTTAAGCTCACATCAATGACAACCACTAATCAAAACATCCTTGCTTCCAGTAACTATTCCTGGCGACGCAGATCCTCTATCTCTGTTCGAATTTCCCTGCCCTCATGAAAGCGAGCAACTTGCTGCATTGTCACCAATGTATGCTCCATCATCCTGATATATATGAATTTTTTCTCTTTCACGTGAAATTCATTGTATAGCTACTACACCATTGGGTCATTCTAAACTGAAATCTAGACACCTATGGCATCATCTAATAGCCAGCCACACTCCGCTTCTGCAGCAGATATGCTATATGTAGTTGCTTTAACCTCAGCGACACACTGTGCTCTGAATTCTGATGGTGTGTCTGGCTATATATTCATATGTAAGTCAGAATTTTTTTTTTCAAACATAGCCCGGAAATTTTGTAGTTCAGTGCATGATTCCTTAAGCAGAACGACTAATCCTTCTAGTTTTTCTATAGGCGCAACTGAGGCAGGGACCTCTGACAGGTCACTGCAAAATTTTTCATTTTTTTATTCTAGTGTGGGGCACCGAGCCTCAGCTGTGTGGCACACCTCCTCTGTCGTTTTTTTTTTTTGGTGAAGTACTGTTGCTTGTTGTTGTGATTCAATGGAAACGCGGTAAGCTCAGTTCTCTCTAAACTGTAACTCATCCACAATCATGTTGTGTATCATGTGGAGCTTCCCTACTGGCAGCACAACTAGATCAACATTGATTTCACCACATGCTATGAGTGTCACACGTAGATTCAGCCACTTGAATTGGATGGCAGGTGCGGGGATCTAGATTAGGTGGCTATCCCTAGTCGATGGCAGCACTGTGCTAATCGATTGCGTTCTGGAAGAAGACATGCTCGATTGAAGTTGGCTCACTTAGGGATCAGGCTTGCTTGTACCTTGAGTTATATAATCCCTATCTGAACACCTTTGAGCATAGCCTTGTACTGTGCCTCCAGATATTTCCACATGTTCTTTGTTGCAAACGTCACTGTATTGGAAATTTCATTAAAATCATCCTTAGTCAAAGTGAGGCCTTCTTTTATGGTTTCTTTGGACCCTTTTCTATTTTTTTCACTCACCTCCCGTGGCTTGAGAGACGGGCTTAGTCCCCTTGGTAATCTGAGCTTCAATCTCCTTGGCACATTGACAGTTCCGTTGAGGTTTTGTTTCTTTTTATAAATCAATGGTCTCCCTGGTGGTGATCGACGTAGCCTCATCCCCGACATATTTTCCCTTTTGTTGTGTGCCTTTTTTGGTTCTAGGCTTTGTTGGAGTCTTCAAAATTGATGAGGATGCACCCCTCATGGTACATGGCTCTAACCAAGCTAGCATCCAATGTGCCATGATGTGCACTAGGTCATATTCTATGACCAAGTATGGAAAATCGTACAATACACCCTCGATAGCGCCTTTCGCATGGATGTTTACATTGTGGAATGTCGCCTTGAAATATGCAATCAATTTGTATTTTTCATACAAGGTTTGGCACAACCTTAGCTTCGAGTGTATTCCTTGACATAGCCATGAATCAAAAAATACCTAGAAGATCTTGTTTTCTATGATTATTGCTGGAATTGTGGAGTTCCAAAGTGTTCCATAGTGCATGGCTTTGCACATGTCGGGCTCGATATCTGGAAACTATGTTTCTTGAGGCGTCTTCCAGCTGAAGAGCATGATCAGGAGCAATAACCAGGCGTAATAAAAAAATTTCCCTTCTTCATGCACCTCACGCACATTCTCTAGGAATTATTTAAATAGGTGTTATGCCAAATTCTACTGCACACCCTTCTCGCGTTGCCCAACGAGCACAATAACTTGGGCTGCGACTTCCTTTGGTCAGCACTTCCTCATAATTTTTCAGGCTAGGATGAGAGTGGAAAACTGAATAGCACAGTCATTAATTTTGCTAACAACAAAACTGCGGCTATGGCACGTTATTTGATGCAGGCAGGGCCTGCAAACCCATCTCAACCATATACCATTCAAAAACTTCAATCTGGGCAATTTACAACAATATATGCGGAAGCTTTCACTTTCATTTATAATCTCATGGGTTATAAAAATCACACTTCAATCTTCATGATGGTACCCACTAGACTTGAAAATCCACTACCAACGCACTTACTAATTTTAATAATCAATATCAGCGTATATAAAGACCAGTAGCTGATGCTGGACCTCTGCGTCCTTTAGTTCAACCACATCGTTATATATAATATGATTTAAACACAAATTAACCATATACCATTTCATTTCCTTCATGAACTGATCACCATATGTTAATTCAGTACAACGCCTCTGTAACTCTCAGATTTGAAACATTGTTTCAGCAACCAGATAGTTCGATCATTATGTCTGACAATTAAACGCTCCATACTCCACATGCTTCTGCGTCTTCCAATCCACTTCAACCTGCTCCAGAATTTAAACAATTCAACACGTCATTCCGTTGAATCGACTTTTCAATGCATGTTGAATTCTAATTTCTCGCATTCTGTGACTGCATTCAACCTATGTCTGTAATGTTTAAAATCATATATTAACAAAAAAATGAGTGTATGCAATTCGAGTTGAATCTTCATTCAACAGGGTCCACGTCAATTCACCCAGCGCTCAACAATTTACCCATAATTAAACAAAATCGATATAAAAATCGATGCTTCCCAACGTTGTGCCATCAAATCGCAACTTTGTCAGGCTCAATTCTGCAATTCTGATTCAAATTCACATAACACCATTCACTGGCTGGCGCTTTAAGTCATCGCATCAGGTTTAACAATGCATTGGCCCAACGCTTGTCCAACTACGAAACCATTACAACAATCTACATTAAACTCAGGTACATATTCTTTGTTGTTATACCCAACATATATGGATCGATTTAATCGATCTCAATTGACCTCAATAAATGGATTTCAACGCATATTCATACTGACCTGTCACGTATCAACTGCAGCGCGTAATTATATTTCTTCTTCACCTTTAAATTACACCACCATGATTCCAACAACTTGCAGAGGTGCTGAAACACAATATTTCATCATGGGCGATTACAATAACTGCTCTTCAAACTCTGTACCTCCCAGAATTTTGCAGATCATACATTCGAATGACAACGTTCAGAACTTTCAGATGCGGTTAAAGGCGTTCAAGACAGAAACCTTTACATGCCATATATAATTTCAAAGGAACAACACCCTCTTTCAACCAGTGCTTGACCAATTCCATATACAGGAATTCTTCTTTCATGAAATCGATTCATGGTGATCGATTTACCAATTTCACAATTATAATTTAAGCGTTGTCTCCATAAAAAAGCTGATTCATTAACGCCTATTGAAACTCTCAATAATTCTAGACCGCATCATCACAAGTATTGACAGATGAATCCTCCAGCTTGCGCATGATTCTTTGGTTATATTAATAACAATGAAACCCAATAGAAACGAGAGTCTGCCTTACAATGATTCCTTTAAGCTAACGATAAATCTTGTTGGATACAACCCTTCACACAGATTTACTATTGCAATCAATTACGCAGACATACAATGTTCAAGTCTACACAATTTTTCATTCGATTACGCACAAACACAGTTGCATTTATAATAACAGTTGCATTTATAATATTCAGAAAAAAAAATGAAACAGAGTTTCGCTTTTGGCTCAATTTCACACCAACACAGTCTTCACACCTCTCTGAGCGCTCGCTCCACACAAAGCCTATCTAGTTATACCTCACATCTCTCTCCTCAATTATACAAGAAGACACAATTTATACAAATAAATAGTTCATGAACCAATTCTGATTCTGAACTAGAAATCTCTCAACCTCTCCTAAAAAATCTCTTCAACCCCACTCTTTTCTAAACCAATGCTAAATCAAGTTTTTTTTTTTTTTTTTAATTCTTCATATTCTATTCTAGCCAAATAAATCTAACTGTTTGGCCTGATCTCCACACAAGGAGGATCACTCAGCCACATATACCCTATCCTCATATTTAACAATAAACAAATAAAATTAATAAAATTATTTTCTTTCAACCCCTTGTTAGTCACAACATGTGATCATGCTATCACATTGCTGACTAGGCCTGAATGCTCCTGCATCAGACTCCCAAAGTTGAAAGTTTCGATGACCTCTTGATCATGTGTTTCCTCTGCTATCCATCCAGTATCCCAAACTTTACTTTGTAACTGGTCATCACTTTCATTATGCTGCTGATTCAATTCTTCTGCCACTGTCACTTCTGTTCCTCCAGATTCCCAAATCTTAATTTGCTGTTGTCCTCTGTTCTTGCTGATATAAATTTCTGTGGTCAATTTCTCCTTTTTGCTGTCCTTCTTCTCATCTAATTTCATCTTCCACAATTTCTCAATTTCCTTCTTACCATTTGTCTTTAACTGAACCCCACTGACATCTGTCTGCTGTACATTCTCCTTTTCCATATAAATTATAAATTTTTTGTCCAAATCTTCCTTGCCTTTGCCATTTATAATCTGTTGTTTGTACTCTACAACCTCTCTTTCATTATCATCAAAGATAATTCTTCCCTCTATGTCTTCAGATTTGTCTAATAACTTTTTCAACAAAATGTCAATTTCTTCATATTCAATAAACATGTCATTTGCATATAACTCCTCCTTCATTTGTTTATCTTCAGCTCCTTTAATCATGACAATTTCCCTGTCAATACCATCATTCTCAAAATCATTAAATACATGTTCAAAATATCTTTCTGTTTCATCCATTTCTTCCAGTAATCTCAGTTCTTCATCAACATGCATAAGCACATTGTCCAATCGATGTTCCTCACCTGTCAAACCTGAAAACATACACAACATGTCAGTTTCAAAAATGCAAGGCTCTTCATTCGAGGCCTCAATCATCAGCTCTTCATGCTCTTCTGAACTATTCTCATAGTTCACTAAATTATTGATAAATTCTTCCTCAACATCTCTGATTTCTTCCTCATCAAAGAAAACTTCTGGGATTGCAACTTCTTAACTATGCTTGGCAATTTCATCATAAGTTTGTAGAATACCTTCCTGTTCTACACAATTTCTTCCAATACTTAGTTTGTCCAAATAAGACAATAATGCCTCTTCCTCTTTTCTGATAAGACTTTGATCTTTCAAAGATTTCTTTGGCTTACCTTCTTCAGCTAAGTTCTTGGTGTCAGCTTTCCTTCTATGCAATTCATAAATCTGCAATGCATTTATTTCTTTTCCTGTTTCCATTTCCCATTGGTCTTCTTTCCATGCTAAAATTCCTTCAAATATGATCAAATAAGTTTCCACTAAAAGAAGGCATAACCATTCAGCCATACCTTTTAATTTCCTCCACCAATTGAAGTCTTGAAAGTCCTTATGCATCTCCTTTCTTGCTTGTCTTGCCTTTGCTCCTTTCACTTTTTCATACACAGGTTCAAATTCTTTAGGCTGCATACCTGCAATGTTACATTCACAGAAATAATTAATCCCAAAAATATGAGATCCTCTTCTCTGTGTGGATGATGTCAACACATTCCTCTCATTCTGATCTGCATAGATCAGTTCTTCTCTACTGTCATCACTGTCTTCGTCCCCAAGGAGAGATCCTTTCTCTGGTTCGCAGATGTATTCTATTTCTTCATTCTCAGTTGTTCGAAGTAATAATTTCTCAGCAAACAATTCTTTGATAGGCCATTTAACTCTTCTTCCCACATAAAATCCTTGTTTCCATTTTTCTCTAATTCCTTTCAATACCAGCTTCTCCAAATGACTGAGTTCTGCCTTCATCTCAGCCAACTCTATGTCCCTTTCTTCTTTACTCATTCCTTTGAGTCCAACTGCTTCAGCGCTCTTTTCCCTATGTCTGTGACTTTCCTTTGTACCCCTGTCATGACCATCAATAGTCAATTCCTTTCCTTCCTCTGGTGAACTTTCCTTGTTCACTAGTGAGCTGCAACTAACTTTTTCCATTTCGCCTATAACAAATCTCCTTCATGCCTCACCAAACTTTCCCAAGTTTAGCCTTTTGGCACCTATTGATTCTTTCCTCGAACCTTTCACTGACTAACAATTCTACCCAACACTCTTCTTGCTGGAATTGTTATCTCCTATCCACAATCACAATTGCGGAGCTGCCTCATCAACTTCTACCCAACCTCAGTTGGAAGTTGTTCTCATCTCCTCTTGAAATACTCCTTGCTCACTACCTTCTTCATTCAGTAAATTTGTTTATTGTTGGGTATTGTCACGTTTACACATCTGGGATCTCTTCTTGCTCTATCTTCTTTACATAGCTCATATGCTATGATGCTGGTACATCTCATTCCATCTTTCAACAAATCCACTGCTTCCACTGACCTGCACAATCTTTTCACATCAAAGTATCTTTCAAATACTATCAATTCCTTCTAATAACCTGTTTGTAAGCAAATGTTGTTTTGCTTACACAATTTCCAAAATTCAATTCCTGTAGTAGTTCTTCTTTCAGTCCTATTAACCCAATCTCTGCTCTTTCGATCATCAATATCATTTCCTTCAACAATATTTAAACAATCTTCAATCAAATCAGTCATGCAATCAACTTAAACATTCTTACCAGACCTTCCCGGCATTCTTTGCTTCTCCATTCTGATCTCAACGTCGTTTGTAGCCTGATCCTCATATTCATCAATGCACTTCAGGCAATTATACATCTGGCAAAATTAAAATTCAGTTTCCAAAGACAATCTTTTCAGAGCGTTAACTTGGCTCCGATACCAAAAATTGATGCAGGCAGGGCCTGCAAACCCATCTCAACCATCTACCATTCAAAAACTTCAATCTGGGCAATTTACAACAATATATGTGGAAGCTTTCACTTTCATTTATAATCTCATGGGTTATAAAAATCACACTTCAATCTTCATGATGGTACCCACTAGACTTGAAAATCCACTACCAACGCACTTACTGATTTTAATAATCAATATCAGCATATATAAAGACCAGTAGCTGATGCTGGACCTCTGCGTCCTTCAGTTCAACCACAGCGTTATATATAATATGGTTTAAACACAAATTAACCATATACCATTTCATTTCCTTCATGAACTAATCACCATATGTTAATTCAATACAACGCCTCTGCAACTCTCATATTTGAAACATTGTTTCAGCAACCAGATAGTTCGATCATTATGTCTGGCAATTAAACGCTCCATACTCCACATGCTTCTGCGTCTTCCAATCCGCTTCAACCTACTCCAGAATTTAAACAATTCAACACGTCATTAGGTGGATAAGCTTTTCAATGAATAATAATTTCTACGCATTCTGTGGCTCATACATGTCTATATGCGAAATGTTTAAATCGTGTGAAACAAATGAGTGTATGCAATTGAGTTGAATGTTAATATTTTGGGGCCCAATCAGTACAATTCACCCCCAACGCTCAACAATTTATAATTAAATAAAGTGATATAAAGAAATGATGCTTCCCAGCAGCCGTGCCATCCCATCATAACTTTAATAGGGCTCAATTATTGCAATTAGTTCAAATTCACATAACTTACCATTCTTTGGTAGCGCTTTAAGTCATAAAAATCGAGGTTTAACAATGCAGCAGCCAGCGCTTGTCCAACTACCAAACCATTATAGCAATCTACATTAAACTCAGGTACATATTCTCTGTTGTTATACCCAACAGATATGGATCGATTTAATCGATCTCAATTGACCTCAATAAATGGATTTCAACGCATATTCATACTGACCTGTCACGTATCAACTGCAGCGCGTAATTATATTTCTTCTTCACCTTTAAATTACACCACCATGATTCCAACAACTTGCAAAGGTGCTGAAACACAATATTTCATCATGGGCGATTACAATTCCCGCTCTTCGAACTCTGTACCTCCCAGAATTTTGCAGATCATACATTCAAAAGACAACGTTCAGGACTTTCAGATGCAGTTAAAGGCGTTCAAGACAGAAACCTTTACATGGCATATATAATTTCAAAGGAACAACACCCTCTTTCAACCAGTGCTTGACCAATTCCATATACAGGAATTCTTCTTTCATGAAATCGATTCATGGTGATCGATTTACCAATTTCACAATTATAATTTAAGCGTTGTCTCCATAAAAAAAAAAAACCCAATTTCATTAACGCCTATTGAAACTCTCAATGATTCTGAACCGGTTTTGTAAATATTGACAATTGAATCTCCTCTGCTTGCACACATCGATTCTTACCACAGATTTATATTAATAACAATGAAACCCAACAGAAACAGAGTCCTGTATAATGATTCAACACAAAACTGCAGAATAAAATGCGCTGGATACAACCCTTCACACAGATTTACTATTGCAATCAATTACGCAGACATACAATGTTCAAGTCTACACAATTTGTCATTCGATTACGCACAAACACAGTTGCATTTATAATAACATTTGCATTTATAATATTCAGAAAAAAAAACGAAACAGAGTTTCGCTTTTGGCTCAATTTCACACCAACACAGTCTTCACACCTCTCTGAGCTCTCGCTCCACACAAAGCCTATCTAGTTCTACCTCACATCTCTCTCCTCAATTATACAAGAAGACACAATTTATACAAATAAATATTTCATGAACCAATTCTGATTCTGAACCAGAAATCTCTCAACCTCTCCTAAAAAATCTCTTCAACCCCACTCTTTTCTAAACCAATGCTAAATCAAGTTTTTTTTTTTTTTAAATTCCTCATATTCTATTCTAGCCAAATAAATATAATTGTTTGGCCTGATCTCCACACAAGGAGGATCACTCAGCCACATATACCCTATCCTCATATTTAACAATAAACAAATAAAATTAATAAAATTATTTTCTTTCAACCCCTTGTTAGTCACAACATGTGATCATGCTATCACATTGTTGACTAGGCCTGAATGCTCCTGCATCATTATCAGATAATCTTTCTTAATATTCTCAGTAACCTTCTTTTCCTAGCCTCTTTCACCAAAGTCTACCACAGGGTCTGCCCCCTGATTGGGTAGATTAGTGATGTGATGTATTAGATCAACATCAATGGGAATGCACTCTCCTAGCCATAAACAAACATCATGGATGAGTGCGAGCAGCTGACGCACACAAATTTCGTTGATTGCGTTGTGCCCGAAGTGCAGAATCTGCAATAATATTAGCAACCCATATTTGTGTCGGCCCAATGCCCATGGCTTTGGCTCAACACGCATTATATCCCCGTCATAAGGAACCTAGTCTATGTACCTCTGCAGTGTGAGCTCAGGAAATATCTCCTGATATGTGAGATCCCAATCCTCCATTTTCAGTAGCAGAATTTTGGTGTGTCGTCCTCAACTGGTACATTTTCCATTAGCAAAACCATGTTGATGTATGAACGTACTTTATCTAGGTCCTTCAGGATCTTCACCAAAGCCTTGCATGGTGCAACATAGGCAAGCAACCGTAAGATAGGATCAATTCCTACCACGAATTCCTCTATTATGGTCTCTAGAAACTATGCCATTGGATTCTTTTGGTGCTCTGCTATAGTGCAACGCAACTTAGGGTTATTTTCTCGAGGTGACTTCCAGGATCTTGAGGTCTGTCCCTTCATGGTTTGAGATGGCATAGGGGTCTTAGCGTCCTATGTGGTAGGTTCCTCTCCTGGTCTGGTAGCAGTCATATTGGGCAGTATTAAGTGACCTAAACCTCTATGGCGCAACTCCTCCTCAAACAACGTATCAATACCAAACATAGACTTCAGATAGAATTCATAAATCAAATATGTTAACTTGCAACAATCACACAAAAATCAAAGGGAACTAATGCGACCCCTTCGGTTATATTTATAGCAAAGGCATGTCTTAAATGGTCTCTTGTGCATTAATTTAGCTCCATAAATTATAAAAAAGCTCCAAATAAGGCATTATCTCCTCATTAATTGCAACTTACAAGCTCCTCCAAATTGTAAGAATCATGTCTTGTGTAGATTTATTGTTCCAACAGCTATATTTTGGCACCTCTGCGATGTAGTCAACCTTCGCGCGCAGCTATTGCGTGCATGTCTCACCTGTCTGCATATCTGCCATCCCTTCTGCTCAGTTACAATTATTTTTCCATATATTCATTTGGTGCACGCAAGGATAGATTCATCCTTGTAAGGCTTCAATTGACTTCCGTTTACATACCCAAGAAGTTTTCCTCCACTCAATGCAGTCAGGCACACTACACCTCTGTCAGTGATTTCCTTAACAACATATGGTCCTAGCCAATTCATATTGAACTTCCCTAGGTGGCACGCAAACTTGATATTATACAACAAGAAAAAATATTCTTCCTTAAAGACCTTCTATCTGATATGCCTATCATGACAAGATTTTTCGCACACCTTCTACAATTATTGATGGAAAATTTCAATAAAGAAATCCTCTTCTACCATGACCAACTTTGAAAATAGTTCTTCCATAATATCATGTTATGCCATATTTGTGAATGTTGCAATGTGCATACTTGCAACAATCTACTCCATTGGCATAACAAATTCTTCCCCATACACCATTATTAACGTTGTATTCCCTATCAACTTCTTGCATGGTTTTTTATATTCCCAAAGAATCGCAAGTATGCACACATCCCAATAATTCTGGTTACCATTGCAAACCTTAGTGGGTGCAGTCTCCAATATATTATTGAAAGCTTCCACCACACCATTCGCATGTGTGATATGGAGTACTCTTCTGATGATGAATCCATAATTATTCTATCATAGCTTCAATAGTTTCATTCACAAAGTGTGTATTTCTATCATTCATCAAAATGTTAGAGCATCCAAGACGAGTCAAAATGTTCTCAAAGATTAAATGTGCAATTATGTCCACACTAAAATACTTTGTCGTCTTAGCTTCAACCCATCTGGTTACATAGTCTGTCGCAGTGATTATGTAACGTGCACCTATCTTCTTTCCTAGAGGGTCAATAGGTCCAACAAAATCTATGGCCCATTTATCAAAAGTTTGCAACACCATCCGTGGATGCAAGGGAAACTCATCTCTACGCGATGGATTTTCTATCTTTTGGAGTATATCACATGCATGGAAATGTACATATGCATCATTGTGCAGCGTGGGGCACCATAAACCAACTCACAAAATATTTTGTGCAGTTTCTTTCCCTGCAAAGTGACCTCCAGCAAATCCTCCATGAGCTTCAGCTAAGATATCTCGTCTCTCAAATTCTAACACATACCTTCGCAATATCTCATCTACACCCATCTTGTACAGCTGATCGATAATGAGAGTAAAGTTAGTTGTGCACGCAACCAACTTTTTCTTTTGCTGTAATGTATACTCCTCAGATGCATGTCCAATAGTTAAGAAATGAATGATATTAGGGAAATGATCATCAACCACCTTTATAGAGAATAATTGCGCATCTGGTAACCCATCTTCCAAGATAGTAGGCTCTTTTCCATTCTCAATGCGCAACATATGGTCTAGCCCCACATGTAGTCTCTCTAGTTTCATAATTACTTCAAATTCATACTCCTAAAACAACACCAACCACCTGCAGATCTTCCCCCCAAAACATAGGCTTATTAACCAAGTACTTCCAAGGAGAGTGGTCAGTAAACATATTGAGGTTGCCTCCTAATAGATAGTGGTGTAATTTCTATAGTGAATAAACCATACCGAATCCTTCCCTCTTTGTGGTTGAAAAATGACAGTCCGCGCTTGATAACTTCCTACTTGAAAATGTAATAGGGTGATCAATATCCCCATCTCCCGGATATGCTAAAATAGCTCTGAGTGCAATGCAGGGGGCATCAACATGGAAATTTAATACCTTTTACCAATCTGGGAAGATCAATATGGGTGTAGTGACCATCTTCTCATTCAGCAATTCAAAACTCTTATGAAATTCTTCATCCCAACATAATGATGCATCCTTCTTGAGAAATTTCTCCATGGGCGCAGTGATCAGCGCATAACCTTGGATGAACTTTCGATAGTATCCTATATGCCCCAAAATAGAGCACAATTTTTTGACATTAGAAGGAAATTCTAGATTAACAATCACTGCGATCGTCGCACACCATAGATCCTTTTTGGCAGATAATATGCCCCCAAAATATCCTGAATGGCACACAAAAGACGCACTTCTTCATATTAAGTGAGATTTGATACTTCCTACAAGTATCCAGCATTAGGAACAAACTTGATACATGCTTTTTCAACAACCCAAAGACAATCCAATAATCAAAGTAGACTTCTAATAACTTGTGGATATATTCCTTGAATGCAGCTACTACTACGCATGAGAAAATAACAGGCACATTCTTCAATCCAAATGTCATGAATGTATACTGAAAAGATCCCCATTATGTTGGAAATGTTGTCTTACTTCTATCCTCCTATGCAATTATGATCTGATGATATCCTGAGAAACCATATGTGAATGAATAAGCCTCCTGTCCTCCTACATTATCAAGGATCTCATCAGAAAATGGGGTCAGGAACAAATCATTAATGCAGGCGTCATTCCGTTTGCACAGGTCCATGCAAATCCTTATTTCTCCTTTAGTCTTCTTATCCTGCACTACCATGGGACTGACCCAATCAAACTCCTCCACTGGTTCTATAATTCCCGCAACAACCATTTTATCCAACCCTTCCTTAACTTTATGTTTGTATTTGGGGTTCAATCTATATGGGAGCTACTTCAGAGGTCGAACATCATGTTTTAAAATGATATTCATGACCCCTAGCTCTTCAATTATCCCTTTCAACTCAGAGAAATTTGTAGGAAATTAGTCTTGATACTTAGTCAGCTGCTCAACAACCTTTCCCACCATATCATCATCCCAATAATCTCCAATCTCACCAATTTTGGTTGTTCTTCTAATCCAATGTTCACTTGTCAAATATTCATAGGCTTAGTGACATCCAGTGACGTAATGAAAATCCCAGCAACTGCGTGTTGTCCTTTAGACTCGGGGATTGTGATATTCCTTGGATTGTCTTCATTCTCTTTGACTATCAAATTTCTACAATTGAAAATATCCCTCATCTGCGCATCCCATGCTGGCGAACATGCTCTAAGTTTGGCTTGGTCATATCAAAGATAACCTCCTAAATACCATGCACTGCTTTACCCAAGAAATCAAACCCACTGTCAAATTTGAAGGTTAAAATGAAACTTTCGATCAGCACAGACCATTCATTGGTTCCTCAGCGCAACTCTGTTTCTAGGTACCAATCAATAGACACCTTCCCCAAAGCATGGATGCATATGTGCACCCATTCTTGTCTTGGCTCTGCACCCCATACTTAATTCCATTTAGCGAGATGTCTATGTAGATCACCTTTTATGGAGTAAATCTTTTCCATTCTGGTAGTTGGATACTCAAATCGTAGTCTCATAATTCAAGTACATTCTTCCCAATTACCCAATTTTCCTTTGTGAGTCTCCCACCATCATGCTGGAGTAGAGATCAACACTATATCCGATGCATGGAATATCTGTACCTATGGAACATACCTTTCAAGTTCTCCTAAAAACATGATCACATTAGTTAAACCATCATAATGTGACAATTCTCGTACCTCAGATGATATGTAACAAAGGGACCTGGTCACTCAGTTGTAGCGCAACACAGATAATTCATGGAGTCAGTTCTTCCAGTTCTCCAATTCTTCATCTGAATTGGAGAATAAAGAACTATATTTTTCTCAATTAAGTCTTCCATTATTTGTTGGATTGATTTAGTCATCGTCTCACATAGTTAGTTTATAGATATGGTCAACATCATTGTCCATGCGCCCCGGTTTTGTATATCTTTCACCTTCTGTAGGATATAGAAGAACTACAATTCAAGTTCCTTTTTTCTCAAATACCATACTTCTCATTTTAATATTTATGATTCCATCCATATAAATAGCCCAATCCAAGCCCAACAACAGAGGATAAGGATCAGTATCATCAACAATCTGTATGACTTCGAAATCTTCAAGCACCTTAACTCCTTCAACATCTACTACCACCTATGAGAGTATTCCCAATGGAATGATTTTCCGTTGGTTTTCCATGCACAGTTGAATCGTAGACCATTCCAACTTAGTATCTCCCATTTACTGCCAAGTTTGCTTAGGTAAGACAGTTACATCAGATCCTAGATCTAGAATGACCTTATCCATCTCATAGGCACCAAATTAAGTAATCAAGCACATCTCTCATCAAGCTCTTCTTTTGTTATTATATATCTTATTAATATCTTTATGTTCCATCCAGGGTTGTTCTTTTTCTGTGTAGTTATCTATCAATTCTTGAAAATTCTCCGTTGTCTTTTTATTGTGCAGATGTTTGATGCAAAATTGTAAGAATGGCTTTATTTCTTCGTCTACTCTAGTCACATCCATCTATCTACCTGATGTTGATGCACTTGCTTCTGAAAACCCCTTATTTTCCCCAAAAAAAGTGTCATTTTCATGTTTTAATTCAAATCCATGATTTTTCTGAGGAACCTTACAGATCCATGGATTAGCATCTGGCTTCTTTCCATTTTCCTCACTAGTGCCTGCACCACTCCTAGTGAAAACATTCACGCTAGGTTCCTCTTCATGCAGCTTCACTCTTACCATCTGAATATTATGTGCCTAAGTGTGAGTTTTCTTCTCCTGCATCTTATCAATTAAAGCAGGATAATCTTCAATTACATGATCAAATTTCCTAGAGTACCTATAGGATTATTCCATTGGATTTAGAAAGTCGCACGCATAATGGCCAACATCTACACAATTATAGCAGATGAGTTGTTCCCTCCCTCAACCAGATGATACTCCTCCTCTTCCTCTTCCTCTGGTCCAGAATCTGCCACGAATGGATGAGGAGGCTAGTGAAGTAGGTTCAACCTACATTCTGTACAACTTAGCTTTGTCCATCATCAAATCAAAACTGTGACAGTGTTTTTCATCATGTCCTAATGACGAGTCGAACTTGAAAAAATGGTGCTTTAGCTCAAGCCTATATTTTTCAATTCTTGGACAGTAATCAGTCGCATGTAGACCCATAGACTAACAAATTGTGCACCATAGTGCAGGTGTTCCACTCGGCCCAGTTGGGCTCTTCAACATGCTAGGTCCTCCAGCTTGTAGATAATCATTGAATACGGGGCATTGATCCTTATGATGCCCAACATCTTCGTGTCGTATACACCGTACATCTGCACACACCTCCTTTCCCTTATATTTGGACAGATTCTAAATTTCAAAATCCATTGCTTCTAACTGACTCTGTATCTGCTGAGTTCTGATCACAGCAGGTACCGACACAACTTCTATTTTGATTTCAATTTTTACGACCTCAGCCTGTGTGGCAATCTTCTGCTGACTCAAGGGTTGACGCAAATATTGGAGCATCATAAAAATGAAACATTCTATACATTGGGTATCATCGATAGTGAATCCACCATCTCTGATAGTTCACTTTAACCTCTGATTCACATCCCATACAGATTCATTCGACTCCTAGTGAATCTCTTTCAACTCCATTACAAATTGCACGTATGATTTTGGCTTCTTGAACTTTTCTTTTCAAGTATACTTCAAATTGTCAATGGTTGCATTATTATTCACTAATACATATATTATATGCCAATCGAGTGTGTGGTCTTGAAAAGAAGTCACCAACTCCACTTTCTTTTCATCGTCACTATTAACCTATTGTGCTCTCCATTCAACATCAGTGACAAACTAGAATTATTATGTATCTTCATTCCCAATACCTCTTAAAGTAGGAAACTTCATAGACGTGTCCATATCTGAGATTAGTGGTGGAGGTGGATGTGGATTGGATGACTTGTGAGATGAGTTTGGAAGTGGGATAGATGGGATCTGAACTATGACCAACACACCCTGATTACTTTTATCTTCTGAGACTTCTTCTTCTTCAGAGTGCACAAATTCACTAGAGATACTAGTTTCTAATTCTTTGTCACTATCAGATCTACCTTTGAGAGGATTGTAAATAAACCCTTCTTCTATATCTGCACGGTAAGTTCTTCTGTTGCGTGTATTCGGGCCCTTTCGAGGCATTCATTCAATATAATTGCATAGAGAACCATGTTCACATGATAGCATCTTAATCCACAACTTCAAATATCGAAGGAACCTACCTCTGCAACCCTTGAAAAATATTCTTTTAGCTTCATAATAAGATAAAAACTAATAAATAGAAAACTCAGTCATGAACCCTCCCAAAACACAATCGATTCAATGATATATCACGCGGGTAATCGTATTACTGGTCTTTTCTAACTGTTCCACAAATTCTGGAGTCCACTAAGTGATTGTGTCATCCTTTTCATAGCTGTTAAATTTAGTTAATCGAGATAAACACTCATGCAGCTCACTCACAAAGGAAGAAAATAATATCTTGTGGACTTATGTATAAATGTACTTTTGAACCCAATCTTCAACAAGTAATTTAGAACTTATATTCTCCCCGATCGCTAATTCAAGGATTTTTTATCTAGCCAATCTTATGATTCATTCTGTGTAGGATTCCACATCATCGATTCTCCCTCAAAATGATCCTAGTCCCAACAACGGAACCATTTGTTGGCCTAAGGGGTCCTAAACCAGGTTTGGATTTATTGCACAACCAAGAAACCATCCATCTACTGGCCCTTTCGGAAATGACCTACTTGCGTAGATCAAAGTCTCACCCGAAGCTCTATGGGGGGGGGTGATGGAACTAGGTTTCCACACACTGAGGAAGAATTTAATTTGGTGTACCTAAAAATACTTATAGCATAATTATAACATATGATATAAAAGTGCACATAGCAACAAATCGACAAAAAAAGAGATCAACTTCGTCGCAGGTTATCATAGAATTTCTCAATATGTATTCACCCACAATAAATAGATATACTTCAATCCACTTATTCATCGACCAATATTTACAAATAATAAATTATACATGTTACTCATTCACGCATATGCATTTAATCATAACAGAGGAAATATACAATCATAGAAAATATTTCAACCTCAAAGCAGATAAATAACCACAATCACATAATAGTTTCCAGTTTTCCAAAACAATCTTCTTTATTAAGATATATAATAGTCCCAATACATACAATCCTTCAATACCATTTACCCTTCTATATGTTGGGGTCTTGTGATTTGGCATATTGGCATACCAAATGAAAAGGAAACATCACCACCACTTTGGAATCCTAGGATCTAGCCCTCCTGGATTCAGAGAGCGATCTCTCTATATGTGTTTTAGAATGATATGCTTTAAGATTATAATATGATATTGGGCTAGTTATGAAGCAGAAGGGATTTGTTTTTTTTTGGTTGGGGATCATTAATTGAGAAGGTCATGTGAAGTGAAGGAGGGAAAAAGTATAAAGATGTTTCAGCATGGGAAGATAGTTTAAGAAAAAGTGTCAATCCATTTGGCTATGGAGTCATAAAAGGGTTTACTTTCACAACAACTATTCAAGGTTTTCCATAGGGAAAGTCATCTATATCAAAAGATCTTTTTAAGTTGATTTTGTAGTATGAAACATTAAGAAATGATGTGAAAGAAGCAAAGCTAATAACCAATTAAGAATCTATTAACTTCACCAAACAAGAAGAGCCTTTCAAAGTGACTAATTGGGAAACAAGCCAAAGGATGGGGAAAACCATAGACTTCTTTGGGAAATATACCTACTAAAGCCAACTTTAAAAGACAACAATCCAGTAATCCAATATACTACTTTCAGAAAGGAGAAAACATATAAGTGAACAAAGGGCAGCCTAAGATCAAGGACCTTTAACCTATCCTGCATTCAGCATACTCTTAAGGGAAATCTCAAAATATCTGTTTAAGACTAAACAAGGGACGGGGCTAACCATAAACTTCCTTGATTAGGACTCTACTTAGCATGCAGTGAAAAGATCATTCAAGAAAAACATCTCAAGTTCTACTCAGCAAGACATGGGCTCACCAACATTCCTTGATTGGTTATACTCTATTGATTCATTCTCAAACACACATTTAGAAGAAAACATAAAGATAAAGCTTATCAGTCAGAATTAGGGTACTTTAGAAGTAAATCCTAATCTATATTTCTTGCTCTTTATTAGAGAATATGAACAAAGTGAAAAACATAAGAAGCAACAGTGACAATAAGGAAAAACATCACCAATGATTTACATCAGGATCCAGTGAATTTGCTTGTCTATTTGATGTCCAAGACCAGTTGGCTTTCTACAGTCCAATACTTCTCTTCCCACTCTACTATATTACAACTACTCGGCAACTCTTACTCAATAATAGTTTGAAAATTAACAATTTTCCAACCCTTTACAATGAGACTTCAAAGAGTATTTATAGGTGAACGAGGAGGAGTGATGGAAGAGTTTATCTTAATGATCAATTAAGACAAAGGAGAAGTTCATCGAATGCTTCACTCTACTCAATAAACATTGCATTAACTATTTAGACCATTCAATAGTTTTTGTTGACTTTGAGGCATATCTGGTAGGCTGGCAATTGCTTTCTGAGGTGTCTCTAGAAAAATATCTCTGACTGCAGTAACTCTGTCTTGGCTTCTGGGACAGGTTAGGTGAAACATTTAGTTTTAAGGCCACCAATGCCTTTATAATAACTGCCCTGATAGTCTAAGAGGTTTTTTCAGCAGTGTAATTGTCAAGTTGCCCCTTTGAGTGTATAGTAGGTGGTAGGTTGCATTATGGGTTGCTGAGAAGTAATTAGCCTCGCCCTTTGGAAGCTTTCTTTGGTTGATTTGTCTCTTTCATACTTCAAACACTGATATGAACTTTGATTTGTGCTTTAAAGCTTCATTAAGCCTTCTCGGATCATCTTTACTTTATTCACTGTGCTTTTTGTCTTTAACTGCGGATTAACCTTTATTCTGTAGATTAAGTTTTTAGTCTTCGAACTTTATGTTAACCTTTATATTCACTTATCTTTATTGTTTCTAGTGTACAGGTGCCTTCCATTCTATGTTGGAGGGTCTTATTGTGCAAAAATTGGTTAAAACTTGGAAATTAACCCTTTATGTCCTTTTTTTCCTTTGAATTAGGCTTTGAAGATCGTCATACTCGGCCTTTGTCACCTTTAGTGACTATGGGATGACTTCTATGCTACAAAACCACCTTTAAACTTGCAAAAAACATCAAAATTTTAATAAAACCATGCGAATGGGGTTAGAATACTTCAGAAGGCTCGGCGAGGGGTGGAGGAGCAATGCAGAGAAGGATGAATAGAGCGGAGGTGAAAAAACCCATGGCAGATGGAAAAGCTAGGTTTTAATTTGAATTATGGCGCAAAGTAATGGTAGGTGGTTTTGCAAAAACCGGAAATGGTATTTGCGCGGGGGTTAAGCAGTAAATGGTTTTGACATAAATGAACACGATACAGTTCAGGAGTTGACACATGTCCAGCAAAAAGCTGCTTGTTTCGCATAAAAGTTGCGCGTTGAAACATTTTGGTGGATAAAGCGAGAAAATTATTGATGGGCATCCGATCTGGGAGATCCAGATCTATGGTTGAGGATGAATGCGACGGGTGGAGATGTGCGGTCGGGTGGGACCTGTTAGAGTCGGTCCTTACAGCCCTCTGTCAGTGATCATTTCGTTTTTTGCATATTCATTCTTAGGTGTCTCGCTTGTTCCACTTCGTTGCATTTCGCTAGGAGCATGCCATTGACTGACGAGGGGGTCTGTTGTCTTATGTTTCCTCATGCTTACACCTGCAGGGCTATTTAAAAATTCCTCAAAAAATTACTGAAATTCATTGTAATTTCATTCATGGTCATTAAATGTCAATTTCATTAAAAAGAGTTTTTAGTCCTAGAGTCTAGGGTTTTCGAGTCTTTTGCACACATGTCATAAAGCCCGCAGGCCATGACGTCGGTTTCGCAAGTTTGGATTTCATATTTTTATTATCATCAGCATTTCAAGACATTTCTAGTCCAAAACTCTGTTTTGGAACTAGAAATTGTCCAATTTCAATTTGTAATAAGTGTATTTATTTCATCATCAGAAGACTTCAGTGCAAGCCTCTGATCTTTTCCAAAGCCACGTGCCACGTCCCTGCAAAAGACAGCAAAGTTATCAGTTCAACAATTCAGAAAAGCCAAAGAGAAACATTGTATTTAAAGACCAAATGCCAAAATGCAAAAACATTATAATGTGGGTTATCAAATAAATTTGCATCAAATTTGATTTGGAAATATATTTTCCTCATATATAAATATGGCAAACATGATCATTTACCAAAATCCACAGTACAAAGGTTGAAATGAAGTTCTTGAAGGCCGAAGCTGTGATTTCCTAAGTGATTGACAGAGTTGAGCCGCGTGCTACCCATTGGAGCTGCGCGCTACCCATAGAGGCGGGCGCTACCCATTGGGCACATACAGCCTGTGCAAATTTACACGGGCGCTACCCATACAGGCGCGCGCTACCCATTGGGCAGAGGCGCTACCCATAGAGCAACAGCGCCCAGAAATTCGTTTTTGCGCCCAGATTCGATTCAAATTAAGTCCGGCGGCATACAAACAGTATTTTATCGTCGCCCAATGGATTTTTAATGTAGTTGGGATGTCATTGATGTTGAAGAAACTAACCATGCTTGGAGAAAATTGTGTAAACCCTACATTCACCATGCAAATGATTCCTCAAGGGTTTTCAATTGTATGGACAGTTTATGAAGAATTTGGAAGCTTTTGAATGGTTCACACCCTAGCACATTGTATATGTGACCCTCACGCCCTCAGTCATCATTTTATCTTTGCCATTATACCCTTTCATGTTTTGCACAGTTTTCATGTTGACTTGTATTTAACCTCCATCACTATATCACTGCTGTCATCATTATTCGACTGCCATTGTCATGTTCATTTTGTCTTTCATATGGTCTTTGCAATGATGGTCCTATTCTACATTACATAAAACACAATCCTTTGACAGATTTTGGCCATTATTAAAACTTGACTACACATTTGCATTTGGTAGTCATTTGTCAAACCTACTTGCAATCTGAAAACAGAGATAGTGTTTATGCCATTAAAACAAATCCATCCCTATGATGATTTTGGTTTTCCCTTGCTACTTGGGTATATGGGTGATATCTGTTGGGTTTTGAAAATACATTAAAACTTGATTTTCACTGCACCTCTATTAGCAGCTATATTACAACTATCTTGTTCACAGCCATGTCAGAGACAGAGTCAGCTTATGAACGGGATTCAAACAGTGATTCCACGACAGAGGGTAATTTGCCACGGAGGCCTCACAGAGGTGGCAAAGGCGGTAAACATCTCAGGGAAGAGCCTACTTCTTTGGCTCAGTTGCAGGCATGTACGCTTGCAATGGATTGTTTCAGGTATCAGTCATGTTTTCGATTCTGTGAGATGATTTCACAAACTCAGCTTCATCGTGAATTAGCTCATCTCTTTGTTCTTCATTTACATGATGGCCGTGTAAATCTTGTCGGGGTAGAGTTCATTCTATCACCAGAGACCATTGCTCAGGCCACTGGGATACCAAATATAGGAGAGGAATGGAACAAACGTCAGCAGCTAGAGAAATCCTGCTATGAGCCATACATCAAACCCGGACATATGAAGCATTTGAGCAGGGTTTTTCCTTTCAGATTTCTGAGGGATGAGTTTGCACCACTGATGAAACTCATCATTCGGTATTTTAGTTGCGAGGGTAGATTCGCACGTCTCTTTGCGTACCATGTTCGTTTGTTGATGCACTTCACGAGGGTACGTATGATGAACATTCCGTATTTCATGTATCGCAATATTGAGAGGATGGTGGTTTTAGTACAGAGGAGGACCCCAGCACAGCAGCATAGGAGTATATATCATTACGCTCTGATCAAGATCGTAGTGGTACATCAGTTGACACAACAGGGTATCACTTGGGAGGATTTCATCTCCCGTGAGTTCTTCACAGCGCCACAGCCACCTCCTAAGATAGCGCATGATGAGGGAGAGCCTTCACACCAGTTCGACATTCTTGAGACCGAGCATATCAGTGCTCTAGTGTGTGCTACATATCAGAGAGGCGCTAGAGCTTTGTTTGCAGCATCCCGACGAGTACTATCTCCACCTAGGGTGGAAGGGGTCTCGTTGACGTCATCAGTAGCGCGAGTACTAGCTCCACATGGCGTGGAAGGGGTCTTGCCTTCTTCAGCACAGGTACAGATACAGGACAGGGGCAAGAAGCCCATGCATGATGAGGGCCCATCAGGAGACCGGGACACAGATTTCACAATCATTGATGTTGATGCGAGCTCTCCTAGCTCGAAACTGAGGGAGATCATCCAGGAGCAAAGGGCCGAGAATGACAAGATGAAAGATCAATTGCAGAAGGCTTAGTGGGTGATAAACTATCTGGAGCAGCGCAACAAACAGCTTGAGGATGAGCACACACTTTATGAGCTGCGTCGAATCCGTGAGGATCGACAATTGGCCAGGAAGAGACCTGGTGATATGACACCAGCTGATCGAGATTCTGTACTCACGCATGTGAACATTCATCTGGAGAAATTGTTGGTGAAGGCTAATCGAGACAAGGACATGCTTCGTCACATGAAAGGACATTATTGGGCTCGCATGCATGTCTACAAAGCAAGGATGAAGATTCTGAAGAGGAGGTTGAGCGAAGCACTAAAACGGCGGAAAAGGCCTAATCCACTTCAGATTTTGGCCGAGGCTTCGTTGACTGGGCAAGATACATGATGGAGGATCTTCGCTCCAAAATTTGAGTAAATTCGGAGAAAATTTTGTCGTTTTGAAATTTTTTGGGCCTAAAACAGATTTTTCAGTTCTATGGGTAGCGCGCCGCGCGCTACCCATACGATGGGGACACTTTCTGAAGAAAATTTTTACATTTTTGGATTTTTCATGGTAAGTTATGCATGCTCAGGCAGGGTCGAAGCATTTCATCAGATTCTGGACGGTCAAAAGGCTCAAAAACATCATGAAAACCAACTTGCTGCCACTTTTTGTACCAGCAGGAAGTACTTCTAGGAGAATGAAGTTGTGGAGGGTCAACTGAGCTCCAAATTTGGAAATTCCACTTTGGTTGGATAGCCAACATCCAGGGCTTTCCAACGAGCTATCATGAGCTCAATTTGGATGTCGGGAAGTACTTCAAAATCAGGTTGAAAGGCGCGCTACCCATAGAGATTTTTGGTCAAATTTTCAACTTCCAGCTCAGAATTTCGGCCAGTTGGGACCAGTTTTGCTTGTGGATGAAATTTTTGGGTTTTTATGATGTAAATTGATGGTTGGCATGTAACTTTGGCTCATTTTTACCTATTCTAGAAGATTCACTCTCAAAAAAGTGAAAATCATGTAAATGAATCAGTTTCCACTTTTTTAGAGGCAAGTTGTTAGCTGCCTAGATTTTAGCTCCTTGATTAGAATTTGTTGGAACTGCTCCTAGAAGGAGGATTTCGACCCCTAGAGGTGTGGGAAGGGGTTAGAGTGATCTATATATTGTAATTTCTGATACATTCTACAGGTTGGACTCTTGGGAGACTTTTGGCACCATTGTACATATTTTTCATATTTTGGCTAAGGAAAGATCAGAGGTTTTGCGGCACTTGTTGGGATCCTTGTGGTGTTTTTTTCTTGATGGTGTTTTCTCTCTGTTTACTGTAAGTTCTTCATGTTTAATGTATGCCATTCCTTTCATATACTTCTGAACTAAATTGAATGAGTAGATGAGGTTGAATCCATCGTTTACCGTGCTCTGCCTTTGAATTCATTTAGTTCTATATGTTTTCGACTGTTTGAAGAGGATCCAAGTTCTTCTTTTCCCTCTTCAGCTCCTCGTCGGTCTGATCTGTCCGTATATCCAATCAAAAGCATCAAGACATTCACCTACCTCGCCCCAACTTGAAATCTGCAAAGGTCTGACCTTATCCCCGGACCCAAAATTTGTTTTCCCATTTCTCCAGCGAAAACCCAAAAAATCAAAATCAAACATACCTATCTCTTTACTAGCCTAAAATCAGTTCCCATTGTAAGTCATCTCGCACCCTATTGTTCATTTTATCGAGATTGATGGAGAGAGCCCTCTCCTGTCCTCGTAGGGCTAGCTACGAGGCTGAGCGTGGTTTGATGTAGCCTTGAGTTTTACCTCATTTCAGCCTGAGGTAGATTTAAGCGCTAACATAGTGGCGACCATACTGGGGAAATCTAATCTCAATGGTTTTCTTGTTGATGTGTTCGTCCCATGAGTCTTAGACGGAGTCTGAAGTCACGCCAGGTAGCTTTCGAAACGCTTTTGCCATGCATAAGCGGTAGTAGATAAACGCTGCTTCAGTCGATCTCCGGTAAGCTTGTGAGTGCAGCACTTGATTTGCAAATCACCCCAGTATACTTGTTCGTTCTAGACCCTTTGGATGATTGAGTCTAGAAGTCGAAAAGGCTGAAAATAATTGACTGTGTTCCTTGAAAATTTATCCCGTGAAGATCAATACACTGGCTTCAAGAAAGAATACTAGGTCGAATCCTGACCCTGATCCACCGACGATATTTGAAAATCCAAATCTGATTCCTAGGATCCTTAGAAGACAAGGAAGTCAAGAGAGTTCTGAAAGAGAAAGTCAAGTGAGTTTTGGGAGTTCCAAATTGCTTACTAGATCTGCATCCTGTCCTGTGAAAATTATATATGTTGATGAAATTCCTTTTGATGCACGATTTGAAACATCCTTGTTCGTAAATTTTTCTGAAACTGAATTGTCAAGATTAGTTCCGGATCCATTGTTTGCTGAAGATTTGCAATATAGATTTGTTTCACATTACTTGGATAGACAGTTGCAAAATTCTGTTCTGGCTACCAATACTCCTGAATTCACCGAATCTGCTTCACAAATTCTTGAACCATCTGAATTTGCATCTAGTTCACGCATTCCCACTGAACCTCCTTTTATCCCTACCATTCCTGTTCAGCCAGAGTTTTCTGATCAGAAATCCATAGTAATTTCTCCTCCATCTCCACCAAATACACCTCGCAGACCTACTGCTCCTAGTCCTCCTGTTTCTCCTAGACAGCAGATTATCATCAATCCGCCAAGAGTCATGGCAGCCAGATTTGCACCTCTTGCTTTACCAGCCAATTTAGATCCTATGCCTGCTGATTACCAAAGTAAGATTCCCATATTTGATGGCACACCACAGAGTATATCCGCTCAGCAGCACATTGTTCGGATGACAGACTTTTTGGATCTGCATGAACTTGATGCAGAAAATGTTTCAATGAGATTATTTGCCCAGACTTTTGGAGGAGAAGTCCGTAAATGGTTCAGAGCTCTACAAGCCAGAAGTATCAACACATTGCAAGAACTTCAGGATCAGTTTTTAGATCGATGGGAGATGAATAAGGATCCGCTGCAGATCACTTTAGAGTATACAAACATCAAGCGTAATCCTGGTGAGTCCGTTCAGGATTATATTATTAGATTCAATACAGTGTATAACGCAATTCCAGATGACTTGAGACCGTCTAAAAAGTCTGCTCTCCTTAAATTCCCGGATGGTTTTGATCCGGAGATGGCTTATTCCCTTCGTGATCGAGATCCGCCTACCTTAGAAGATATGCAGAAGATTGCTGTTAGTGTTGAGGCAAATCTGAACGATAAGAGAGAACGGTTGAAAGCAGAGAAAAGAGTGACAATAAAGGAAGAGCCTTCCACATCTACATCTGAACATCACTTGATTCGTGAAATGGAAAATATGTTCAAAAGGATGAACCTTGACAAATCAGAAACGCAGATTCGAAATCCAAATTACCGTGGCCAGCAGTAGCCACAGTTCGGAATAAAGCAGCATGAACAAAGACCACCAGAGCCAGCAGCCCAACAGCAGATCAAGACACCACTTTTGCATAATTTTGTGAGTCAAGAGTCAGATGATGATGATGATGTAGCAGGTGAGAAAAATCATTTCTTTACTCCCGACGATCTGCCTATTTATATCACTGAGGATGAAGAATACGGAGAAAGTTCAGTTGTTAAGAAAGATGAAGATTTCATTCTAGCAAATGATGCAGATTTAGAAGAATAATCAGATGAATACCAAAGAGGATATTTGAATGCTTTGTCTGCCCAACAAAAGCAATACTCATTGAGAAACCGAGATGTGCCCATAAATCCAATTCAGAAACGAAAAGAAGCTTCAACACCAAAGACGGATTCACCAATACCACAGAAGAAAGGAAAAGAGACAATTGATCCCGCAGCTAGTAAAGTATCATCAGCAGAAAAGGTAAATCAGTCAAACATAGTGAAAGACAAGGCTGAAAAGAAGGAAGTTCCAGTCAAAGAAGTTGAGAAAGTTTCAGCATTTAGTTTGGAAAATGAAATTTCCAAATTAAAAATATCTATTCCTTTGACAGAAATCATGAAGAACAGCAGCTATCGCGGGCAAGTCTCCAAAATTCTGAACTTTGATCCAATGTTTGATACAGTAAATGTTGAGGATGATCAGCCGGAATTAATTTTTGGGCCTGCATTAGATGGTGAGTCTCCTGACAGTGATGTTCCTCCATTTTATATCAGTTTGAGGTTGCATGAATATGTTTTGCACAATGCTATGTTCGATTCGGGTGCTTCGCACAATTTGATGCCCAAAGTAATCATGGAAAAGTTGGGACTAGATATTACAAGAAAATATCATGATTTGTACTCATTTGATTCCAGCCGTGTGAGGTGTATAGGACTCATCAAAGATTTGGTTGTAAGCTTAGATCAAATTCCAGCAAAGAATGTCTTAATGGACGTGGTGGTGGCGGATATTCCTCCACGATTTGGTATGCTCCTTCGAGATCTTGGGGGGCAAAGTTGAAAGGTACACTTCAGTTAGATTTCTCTTATGCTACAATTCCAGTCTTCGGTCAGATGAGAAAGTTATACCGAGAGCAGAAGATGAAATACATGATAACTAGCAAAGAGAAGCCAATCAATCATCCTGTAAATTATGTACATACTGACTTAGAGTCATTTGTGTTGCTTGCTGATAGTTTTAATGATATAGAAAGTCAATTAGTTCAGGCAGAAGATATACCAGAAATCACTGAGAATTTTAGAGAATTTTTGCAAAAAGAAAGAGAAGAAAAACAAGCTATTGTGGAGCAATCAGCTGAAGACAATGGGCAGCAAACAGAAAAAGCAGAGCCGGTGCAATTTCAGCATTTAGAAGACGATGAAGATGGTCTTTGGACCATGGATTTTGATGGCGCAGTGGGCAGTGATGGTGCTGGGATTGGTGTGTGGATTCGTAGTCCGTTTTCCGCTCCAGATAAGGTTCCGAGCAATGTCAGAGTATGTTCCTACAAGCTGGCATTTGACTGCTTTAATAATGAAGCGGAATACGAGGCTCTTATTGCTGGCCTTAAGATTCTTAAGAAGCTGAAAGCGAAAAGGATTGCAGTATATGGTGATTCATAATTGGTGATAAAGCAAGTTAAAGGTGAGTTTCAGGCTAAGCATCCTCGCATGAGGGCTTACCGTAATGCAGTTTTAGACATTCTGAAATTATTTTCTGATCATACTTTGACATGTGTGCCTCGCATACAAAATGGTGTTGCTGATGGACTTGCTAAGGCAGCAAGCAATCTTAAAATTCCAATGAATTCCAGCAACAAATTTGAGATTCATGTGAAACACCGCCCTACCGTTCCAGACAATCAGCGATGTTGGCAAGTCTTTCAGGATGATGAGGAGATTAGTGATTTTTTGCAGAATAAGGGGAAGTTTAAAGACACCTCCATAGATACAATACTTGATGATGGTAATGATGACATACAAATAAATCAAATGGAAGTGCTGCAACTTAAAGACAACATCATTCCTAAAGGATTGATCCCTTTGGAAGAGCTGTTTGATCAAGATGATGTAGCCCGCAAACTGACATTGAGACCGACTGAAAAAGGTGTTGAAGAGGTAAATATTGGGACAACAGAGAATCCCAAGATGGTAAAGTTATCAAAGTCATTGTCACCAAAGGTAAAGGCAGAGTATGTGAAATTGTTGTCTTCATTTTCTGATGCTTTTGCGTGGGATTATTCAGATCTAAAAACATATGACACTAATATCATTCAGCATACAATCCCCATCAAACCAAATCAGAAACCTTTTCGGCAAAAGTTGAGGAGAATCAATCCGAAGCTCCTACCATCGATTGAAAAGAGGTAAACAGGTTGTATAAGTCAAGAATCATTGTGCCTATTCGATTTTCAGATTGGATATCAAATTTGGTGCCCGTGAGAAAGAAGACAGGTGAGATCCGTTTATGTATTGACTTCAGAAATTTGAATAAGGTATCATTAAAAGACAATTATCCGCTGCCAAAAATGGATCATATATTGCAGCGATTAGTTGGAGCATCAAGGATGTCACTACTCGACGGATACTCAGGTTATAATCAGATTTTAGTGCAGGAAGATGATCGTGACAAGACTGCGTTCACCACTCCTTGGGGAACATTTCATTATGCAAAAATGCCGTTTGGTTTGAAGAATGCAGGCGCCACCTTTCAGCGTGCAATGGAAATGGATTTTGCCAACGAAAAAGATGTATTTTTGGTTGTTTACCTTGATGATTTAACTGTGTTTTCAAATTCTGATGAGGAACATTTATATCATCTGAAAATTGTTTTCCAGAAGTGCAGAAAATATGGCATTTCGCTGAATCAAAAAAAGAGCCTTTTTGCCATGGATGAAGGCAAGCTCCTTGGCCACATCATATCGAAAGATGGCATTCGAGTTGACCCTGCACGAGTTGAAGCCATACAGCAGATTGAACAGCCCCGGAACAAGAAAGAAATACAGTCATTTAATGGTAAAATGAATTTTCTGTGTCGTTTCATTCCAAATCTTGCATAGCACCTTAGAGAAATCATGAACATGCTGAAAAAGGACAGTCAGGTAAAGTGGACAGAAGAGGCGGTGAAGTCATTCAATTTGGTAAAGATAGCTCTTTCCTCAGCCCCTATTTTAATCAGCCCGGATTACACCCAGGACTTCATTTTATTTTCGTTTGCTTCTAAGCACACATTGGCAGCTGTTTTGATGCAAAAAAGGGATGGAGTTGAGAAGCCCATTGCTTTCTTCAGTCGGATCATAAGGGATGGAGCATTGAAGTACAATATTATTGAGAAACAAGCACTTGCGCTTGTAAAGGCCTTGAAATATTTCCGTGTGTATATACTGCATTCCCACATTATAGCATACGTTCCTAACGCATCAGTTAAAGATGTTTTAGTGCAGGCAGATCCAGAGGGAAGACGGGGTAAGTGGATCGCTGCGTTGTTAGAATACGATGTGGAAATTAAACCAACCAAGCTGATCAAAGGACAAGGACTCGCCAAACTCATGGCTGAAACAAATCTGCATGCTCTAGACATAAATTTGATCGCTGCCATGTCCGATGAAGATGAGGAAAGTGTGTCAGTTCAGGTATCTGATATTTTTGTTTCTTCCCCTTGGTATGCTGACATTTTATACGTGCTTCAGAATTTGTCTCCACCTCCCGGGATGCCTAGAAATAAGAGTAGAACATTGAAGTTGAGAGCTGCTAAATTCTGCATTCTGAATTCTGCATTGTATTGGAAAGACCCTGGAGGAGTATTGTTGAATTGTTTGGTAGAGGAGGAAGCTCAAAGAGTTTTGGAGGATTTTCACAAAGGTGACTGCGGAGGCCATTTGTTTTGGAAGACCACAGCGAATAAGATTCTAAGGGCAGGGTATTATTGGCCTTCTTTGTTTTCTGATGTATTTAAGGCTGTTAAAAATTGTCATGAGTGTCAAATTTTCGAAGGGAAGCAGAAACTACAGCCTTTGCCTCTAAAACCAATTGAAGTTAGTGCACCTTTCCAGCAGTGGGGATTGGATTTTATCGGGGAAATTCACCCAGCATCTTCCGGACAGCATAGATGGATCTTGACAGCTACGAACTACTTCACCAAGTGGATTGAAGCAATTCCCACTCGACAGGCCACAGATGCGGTAATTATTTCTTTTCTTGAAAACAATATTCTGTCACGTTTTGGGTGTCCTAGTAAAATAATCACAGATAATGCAGTGGCCTTCAAGTCTAAGAGGATGGTTGACTTTTGCTTTAAGTACAATATCAGCTTGGGACATTCGACCGCTTACCATCCGCAAGGAAATGGTTTGGCGGAATCTTCAAATAAATCCTTGGTGAATATTATTAAGAAATTGCTGGAAATCAACAAAAAGGCCTGGCACAAGAAGTTAGTGAATGCACTGTGGGCTGATAGGGTAAGTCAGAAAAAGTCTATTGGCATGTCTCCTTTCGAGCTGATGTATGGAACAGATACGGTTTTTCCTACTTCGCTTGCTGTCCCAGTAGTCAAATTGCTTCAGGAAGCTAGTAGTGAGGAAGATCCCATGCAGCGGAGGATTAATCAGATGATTCATTTGCAGCAGACACGGGAGGAGGTATTTCAAAATACTTTCAAGTTGCAGGAGCGCATAAAGAATATCTATGACAGAAAGGCCAAAGAAGATAAGTTTCAATTAGATGAGGTAGTTTTAAAGTGGGATGCTCGGAATGAAGATAAGGGGAAGCACGACAAATTTGAAAATCTATGGAAGGGTCCTTTTAAGATCGCAGCGTATCGGGGTCAAAATGCCTTTCTTCTCAAAGAAATGAATGGAGATGATTGTCCTGGAGGACCGATCAATGGTCGGTTGCTGAAACGATATCACTTCTGAGTATCTTCTGCTGATGTCATCATCATTGTACATATCGTTTTACTTCTGTTTCATGGCAAGTGTGAACTGATCTCTTATTTTCAGTCTGGGGCCCGGAGTGAAGGCTATAATTCTGGAGATGGAGGTTGGTTGGTTTGAAATTGTCAAGTCAGTTTTATCAGTCTTTCAGTTTTAAAGTCATGTCAGTTTTGGTCAAATTTCAGTCAGTCGTTAGTCAAATCTGCAGTCAATAAATATGTCCAAAGTTTTTGTTTTATCAGTTGAAATAATGATTCCATCGCCCAATGGATGAAAGCACTGTCTGACTCCCCCAGAGATCTGCCGTTCTTGGCATCTCCATGGAGCCACCATCCCCATTGGAGCCAATGTTAGAGTCGGTCCTTACAACCCTCCGTCAGTGATCATTTCGTTTTTTGCATATTCATTCTTAGGTGTCTCGCTTGTTCCACTTCGTTGCATTTCGCTAGGAGCATGCCATTGACTGACGAGGGGGTCTGTTGTCTTATGTTTCCTCATGCTTACACCTGCAGGGCTATTTAAAAATTCCTCAAAAAATCACTGAAATTCATTGTAATTTCATTCATGGTCATTAAATGTCAATTTCATTAAAAAGAGTTTTTAGTCATAGAGTCTAGGGTTTTCGAGTCTTTTGCACACATGTCATAAAGCCCGCAAGCCATGAGGTCAGTTTCGCAAGTTTGGATTTCATATTTTTATTATCATCTGCATTTGAAGACATTTCTAGTCCAAAACTCTGTTTTGGAACTAGAAATTGTCCAATTTCAATTTGTAATAAGTGTATTTATTTCATCATCAGAAGACTTCAGTGCAAGCCTCTGATCTTTTCCAAAGCCACGTGCCACGTCCCTGCAAAAGACAACAAAGTTATCAGTTCAACAATTCAGAAAAGCCAAAGAGAAACATTGTATTTAAAGACCAAATGCCAAAATGCAAAAACATTATAATGTGGGTTATCAAATAAATTTGCATCAAATTTGATTTGGAAAGATATTTTCCTCATATATAAATATGGCAAACATGATCATTTACCAAAATCCACAGTACAAAGGTTGAAATGAAGTTCTTGAAGGTTGAAGACGTGATTTCCTAAGTGATTGACAGAGTTGAGCCGCGCGCTACCCATTGGAGCTGCGCGCTACCCATAGAGGCGGGCGCTACCCATTGGGCACATACAGCCTGTGCAAATTTACACGGGAGCTACCCATACAGGCGCGCGCTACCCATTGGGCAGAGGCGCTACCCATAGAGCAACAGCGCCCAGAAATTCGTTTTTGCGCCTAGATTCGATTCAAATTAACTCCGACGGCGTACAAACAGGTTTTTATCATCGCCCAATGGATTTTTAATGTAGTTGGGATGTCATTGATGTTGAAGAAACTAACCATGCTTGGAGAAAATTGTGTAAACCCTACATTCACCATGCAAATGATTCCTCAAGGGTTTTCAATTGTATGGACAGTTTATGAAGAATTTGGAAGCTTTTGAATGGTTCACACCCTAGCGCATTGTATATGTGACCCTCACGCCCTCAGTCATCATTTTATCTTTGCCATTATACCCTTTCATGTTTTGCACAGTTTTCATGTTGACTTGTATTTAACCTCCATCACTATATCACTGCTGTCATCATTATTCGACTGCCATTGTCATGTTCATTTTGTCTTTCATATGGTCTTTGCAATGATGGTCCTATTCTACATTACATAAAACACAATCCTTTGACAGATTTTGGCCATTATTAAAACTTGACTACACATTTGCATTTGGTAGTCATTTGTCAAACCTACTTGCAATCTGAAAACAGAGATAGTGTTTATGCCATTAAAACAAAGCCATCCCTATGATGATTTTGGTTTTCCCTTGCTACTTGGGTATATGGGTGATATCTGTTGGGTTTTGAAAATACATTAAAACTTGATTTTCACTGCACCTCTATTAGCAGCTATATTACAACTATCTTGTTCACAGCCATGTCAGAGACAGAGTCAGCTTATGAACGGGATTCAAACAGTGATTCCACGACAGAGGGTAATTTGCCACGGAGGCCTCACAGAGGTGGCAAAGGCGGTAAACATCTCAGGGAAGAGCCTACTTCTTTGGCTCAGTTGCAGGCATGTACGCTTGCAATGGATTGTTTCAGGTATCAGTCATGTTTTCGATTCTGTGAGATGATTTCACAAACTCAGCTTCATCGTGAATTAGCTCATCTCTTTGTTCTTCATTTACATGATGGCCGTGTAAATCTTGTCGGGGTAGAGTTCATTCTATCACCAGAGACCATTGCTCAGGCCACTGGGATACCAAATATAGGAGAGGAATGGAACAAACGTCAGCAGCTAGAGAAATCCTGCTATGAGCCATACATCAAACCCGGACATATGAAGCATTTGAGCAGGGTTTTTCCTTTCAGATTTCTGAGGGATGAGTTTGCACCACTGATGAAACTCATCATTCGGTATTTCAGTTGCGAGGGTAGATTCGCACGTCTCTTTGCGTACCATGTTCGTTTGTTGATGCACTTCACGAGGGTACGTATGATGAACATTCCGTATTTCATGTATCGAAATATTGAGAGGATGGTGGTTTTAGTACAGAGGAGGACCCCAGCACAGCAGCATAGGAGTATATATCATTACGCTCTGATCAAGATCGTAGTGGTACATCAGTTGACACAGCAGGGTATCACTTGGGAGGATTTCATCTCCCGTGAGTTCTTCACAGCGCCACAGCCACCTCCTGAGATAGCGCATGATGAGGGAGAGCCTTCACACCAGTTCGACATTCCTGAGATCGAGCATATCAGTGCTCCAGTGTGTGCTACATATCAGAGAGGCGCTAGAGCTTTGTTTGCAGCATCCCGACGAGTACTATCTCCACCTGGGGTGGAAGGGGTCTCGTTGACGTCATCAGCAGCGCGAGTACTAGCTCCACATGGCGTGGAAGGGGTCTCGCCTTCTTCAGCACAGGTACAGATACAGGACAAGGGCAAGAAGCCCATGCATGATGAGGGCCCATCAGGAGGCCGGGACACATATTTCACAATCATTGATGTTGATGCGAGCTCTCCTAGCTCGAAACTGAGGGAGATCATCCAGGAGCAAAGGGCCGAGAATGAAAAGCTAAAATATCAATTGCAGAAGGCTCAGTGGGTGATAAACTATCTGGAGCAGCGCAACAAACAGCTTGAGGATGAGCACACACTTTATGAGCTGCGTCGAATTCGTGAGGATCGACAATTGGCCAGGAAGAGACATGGTGATATGACACCAGCTGATCGAGATTCTGTACTCACGCATGTGAACATTCATCTGGAGAAATTGTTGGCGAAGGCTAATCGAGACAAGGACATGCTTCGTCACATGAAAGGACATTATTGGGCTCGCATGCATGTCTGCAGAGCGAGGATGAAGATTCTGAAGAGGAGGTTGAGCAAAGCACTAAAACGGCGGAAAAGGCCTAATCCACTTCAGATTTTGGCCGAGGCTTCGTTTAATGGGCAAGATACATGATGGAGGATCTTCGCTCCGAATTTGAGCAAATTCGGAGAAAATTTTGTCGTTTTGAAATTTTTTGGGCCTAAAACAGATTTTTCAGTTCTATGGGTAGCGCGCCGCGCGCTACCCATACGATGGGGACACTTTCTGAAGAAAATTTTTAGATTTTTATATTTTTCATGGTAATTTATGCATTCTCAGGCAGGGTCGAAGCATTTCATCAGATTCTGGACGGTCAAAAGGCTCAAAAACATCATGAAAACCACCTTGCTGCCACTTTTTGCACCAGCAGGAAGTACTTCTGGGAGAATGAAGTTTTGGAAGGTCAAATGAGCTCCAAATTGAGAAATTCCACTTGGGTTGGATAGCCAACATCTAGGGCTTTCCAACGAGCTATCATGAGCTCAATTTGGATTTCGGGAAGTACTTCAAAATCAGGTTGAAAGGCGCGCTACCCATAGAGATCAGGGGCGCTACCCATAGAGATTTTTGGTCAAATTTTCAACTTCCAGCTCAGAATTTCGGCCAGTTGGGACCAGTTTTGCTTGTGGATGAAATTTTTGGGTTTTTATGATGTAAATTTATGGTTGGCATGTAACTTTGGCTTATTTTTATCTATTCTAGAAGATTCACTCTCAAAAAAGTGAAAATCATGTAAATGAATCAGTTTCCACTCTTTTAGAGGCAAGTTGTTAGCTACCTAGATTGTAGTTCCATGATTAGAATTTGTTGAAACTGATCCCTGAAGGAGGAATTCGACCCCTAGAGGTGGGGGAAGGGGCTAGAGTGATCTATATGATGTAATTTCTGAGACATTCTACAGGTTGGACTCTTGGGAAACTTTTGGCACCATTGTACATATTTTTCATATTTTGGCTAAGGAAAGATCAGAGGTTTTGCAGCACCTGTTGGGATTCTTGTGGTGTTCTGTTCTTGATGGTGTTTTCTCTTTGTTTACTGTAAGTTTCTTCATGTTTAATGTATGCCATCCTTTCATATGCTTCTAAATTAAATTGAATGAGTAGATGAGGTTGAATCCATTGTTTACAGTGCTCTTCCTTTGAATTCATTTAGTTCTATATGTTTTCGACTGTTTGAAGAGGATCCAAGTTCTTCTTTGCCCTCTTCATCTCCTCGTCGGTCTGATCTGTCCGTATATCCAAATCAAAAGCATCAAGACATTCACCTACCTCGCCCCAACTCGAAATCTGCAAAGGTCTGACCTTATCCCCGGACCCAAAATTTGTTTTCCCATTTCTTCAGCGAAAAACCAAAAAATCAAAACTCAAACATACCTATCTCTTTACTAGCCTAAAATCAGTTCCCATTGTAAGTCATCTCGCACTCTATTGTTCATTATATCGAGATTGACGGAGAGAGCCCTCTCCTGTCCTCGTAGGGCTAGCTACGAGGCTGAGCGTGGTTTGATGTGGCCTTGAGTTTTACCTCATTTCAGCCTGAGGTAGATTTAAGCGCTAACAGGACCATCAATGACATCATATTTTTGTTGTGTAGCTGGAAGTTCATCGGGCAGGTTTAAGAGGTCAGGACAAGCGACAGTCGTTGGATCTTGAAGATCAACGATGAGGATGAATCGGGGAAGCAAAGGGGTAATGAATGGGGTCGGGAGATTGGATGATGGGGGAAGCGATGGCCATTAGATCTTGAGGATCAATGGCAGAGATACGTCGAGGAGAAAATGAAGGGTGAATGAAAGAATAAGGGAAATACCTCGCTGGTCGTTGGATTATTGGAGGATCAACGACCAAGATTTAATTGGTGGAGCGCATATCGGTGGGGGAAAACAAGTTTGGGAAGTGCATGCACCAATGGACCAAGGACCGTTAGATCGAAAACGAGATCAACGGTGGATATTAAAGTGGAAAAGCACATCTACGAGGAAAAGGAATGGGATGCAAAACTTTAGGAAAGGGAAAAAGTGTGATGGCCATCGGATCTGGGTGAATGAATGGTCCAGATTCAATCGGGACCTCGCAAATTAGGGGGAAAAATGATGTGTGGGTAAAGGAGGAAACAACGAGAGCCGTCAGATCTAGGAGCAGATCGACGGTTAGGATTAAATCGGAGGATCGGACATCGGTGGAAGAGGAAAAATGGGAAGTGGAAATATGGAAGAGTGAAGTCTGATAATCCAATGGGCTTAGCACTCGGTCACAGCGCCAGGTCATATGAAGAAAAGGGCTAGTGCTAAGCCGAAAGGCACTTAAAGCCTTATGCTAAAAATGAGTGGAAAGGCCAAAAAATGAGGCTTTTTAACCTTTTTGAGGGGTTCCGATAGGTATGAAGAAGGGGTTTAAAACCAAATAAAGGGATTTTTATGAGGTTTTAAAGGATTTTTGATATAATAAGGGATAAATGATCTATTTCTAGAGGTAAAATAATGGAGAATGAGTCTGAAACAGTCTTTCTTTGAGACAGCAGGGCTTCTTTGAGGATTTTGAGTGAAGACATCAATGAGATGGGTCTTATGAAAGATATTGAACATAGTAGACTTCAATAACTCACATATTTGCTTCAAATCTGTTTCTTGAAGGCAAAAGACCTGTTTTAGCCATATTTGAATATGTCAAAATTATGGATGGCTAATAGTGGCTCCACTTGGGGATGGCAGCTACTTGGAGGTGTCAAGAACCTCAAAGATTTATCTCTGGAATGTAGACTTGTGCTTTTCATTTTGACAACATTTTCTTCTTTGATCATGCTGCTCTAAAAGATAATCAGCATTACATCATAACAAATCAATTTATTCCTAGACAACTACCTACACAACCTACTTTCGTAACATTTTTTCTTCATAAAGTGCACTTACAAACCTTTTGACATCAACATTTTATTCTTTTATTTGAAAGTAGGAAACTAATATAAATCTACCCTTATAACTTCCATGAGTTCAGTTTAAACAGTTTAACTCATTAGCTTCTCTACCTAACTACTATCTGTCAAGATTAAGCTATCTGACAGATCTTATCTCTATATTCTAAAACATAAATTTAAATACAAACAAACCAGGATTAAACTATTTGATTTGTTGTAAGACTATGGCATAAAAACAAGCTGCACACAGACTTATTTGCAGAAAATTAAAACAAAACTCTGAAGGCTTAAGATCTGAAAATTAAGAACATCCTTCTTTCTTCTTATGACTCGGATTTTGATCTATTTAGAGCCATATTTTTCTATTCTTTCTTGGTTCAGATTTTGAGCATGTTTGAACCATTTTTCTCTATCTTTTGCTCAAGTTTTGGTCTGATTAGAGCCATTTTTTTCTATCATGATCTATTCTAATGATAAGCCAAGATTGAACTGTTTGGAAAATTTTCTTCACCAACCTATCAGTAGTAAATTGAAATCTATCTAGTCATGATTAGGCTATATGAATAAATAGCAGTGCTCTTTGAAGTAGTAGCATTTAGGCTTGCACACTTTCAGATTTTTCTTTTCTTTTTTGGTATGGGGTTGTACCTTTATTCTTTTTCTAATCTTCCCTCTTTTTCTTTTCTATTGTTTTTGTATTTTTTCAATTTTTCTTTTAAAGAAAAAAACAAAAAACTAATTAATGCTCACAGGCTGAGCTTTATTGACATTCCTACCTACGCTAATACTCTGAAATATTTACATGCCTAGCTGACAAATTCTCTTTTCCAATACATCTAGTCAATCAGATGGTTCTATGATTAGTCTTTTTTCATCTCTCTGAGCATGCCAGACAGACACGGCCACTCCCATCTCACTTGTTCTTTAGCATCAGTGCTAAAAAAAATTGTTGCATTTGGTGATACACTCCTCCTAACAATCTCTATCCCTTCTTCAAATGTCTTCAAAAAATGAGCGAAGGGGTCTTGAAATAATACCTGGTTGGGAGTATTTGATGGGCAAGTTTCAACCAGGGTTATTTTTTCTTCCACTGGATCAAGAAAAATATTCTTCTGAGAAAGAAAATCTTCCTCATCCTCATTATCATCTGAATTAGAGGACTCATCATATATTGTAGTGTTGTCCTCTTGTAGTCCTGGAATGTTCTGATTTAGTGGACTGAACTCTGTGAAGAGGTCACCATTTTCTTGAGCAAGGGTATGTTTGATTACTTCAACCCTTTCAGAAGAAGGCTTCTTATCTTCAACCGGCTACAGAAGTTCTTCATTGTTTTCCTCCTCAACCTTTGAGCTAAAATACTGCTAATTCCCAATCACATGAAAAATGTTACTGATGAGTTGTAATGAAGCAAATAAAGGATTCAGATATTCTTCGCCCTCTTCTGTATTTTAAAGCTTTCTTCATCAATATCGTAAATATTTTTCTTTGGCTCATTACTTTCACGGAGTTGGTGGAACTGATCTTCCTCCCACAAATATACTAATGGCGGTCCTGCAAGATCAACTTCTGTTTGGAGAATATCATCATCAGACAGATCAAAATTAGGAAAATCATTAATGTAAGTAATGTCACCAATCAAACGTACTGGATTATCAATAGGTCTTTCTTTATTCTGATCTACAAGGGAAATTTCTAAATTTTTACAACAAAGTTCATTAGGTGAATGGGCAAGAGTGTTTGTTTTATAAAATGTTTCAGAGGTTGGTTGTTTGTTTATAATTTGATCAATTTCTTCTTCTGTCAAAGGGGAAGATGTTTTTCTTTTTCTTGGAGCAGAAGTAAAACAAATCTTTGTCTCTTGTGAAGACTGAATTTGAGGCTGGATGTCTTCTTAAGCCTCACCTAGAAGGGATGATGAATCATTATTTATGATTGCAGGGATATCTTGAGGAATGTCTTTTATTCCTTGATTGATTTCTTCCTCAACAGATTCATCTAGGTTCTTGTGATAGTTAGGATGCATATGAAATTCTTGAATGGCTTTTAACAGATCCTCGGGATGCATATTAACCAAATCCTCATTAATATCTAACAGGTATTGTATGATGTTCTAATATTGATCACAAAAATTTGCAGTCCATGATAAAGATGAAGGGTTATCTCTATCTTTTTCATAAAATACTTGGTGCATGTCTCTTAAAGAAAACAAGCTCTTAGGTTCTAACCATTCATACCAATCCCTTTCCTTTCCTTCTAATGTTAACATGTACATTTTCATAAGGCATTATTCATGCCATTCAGTCTTTATCTTCCATACATGTATATGAAATTTGATGAGATGTAACAATGGGTCATCAAACTTTTCACCTTGAAAAACAGGAAGGTTAACATCGCAAAACACCTGGGGCATCTTATGTGGGAACCCATGGATATGATCTCTACTCATTGGGGCATATATTCATTGTATCCTTGGAATCATGTTTGTAAATAAAAAAAGAGGTCACTTTGTCTATTCAATAAGTTTAGAGTCTTCTACCAGTGGAGTCATTTGGTCTTTTGGAAGTTGTGGAGTCGCTAGGTGGAGGATTTCAAAATTTTTGAGATGAGTTGCAGTCCACCATCAGCAATTGAATACTAATCTAAGGAGATTTGTGGGTCTTCTGAGGTCTTAAGAATGTATAAGATGTAATTCACTCAGAATTCCCCAGTGGAATCACCATTATGTTGGGGTCCTGTAATTTGGAAGATTGGCATACCAAATGACAAGGCAACATCAAAACCACTTTGGAATCCTAGGATCTAGCCCTCCTGGATTCAGAGAGGGATCTCATTATATTTGTTTTAGAATGATATGCTTTAAGGCTTATAATATGATATTAGGCTAGTTATGAAGCACAAGGGATTTTTTTGTTTTTGGTTGGGGATCATTAATTGAGAAGGTCACATGAAGTGAAGGAGGGAAAAAGTAGAAATATGTTTCAACATGGGAAGATAGGTTAAGAAAAAGTGTCAATCCAGTGGGCTATGGAGTCATAAAAGGGTTTACTTGCACAACAACTATTCAATGTTTTCCATAGGGCAAGTCATCTATATCAAAATATCTTTTTAACTTGAGTTTGTAGTATGAAACATTAAGAAATGATGTGAAAGAAGCAAAGCTAATAACCAATTAAGAATCTATTAACTTCACAAAACAAGAAGAGCCTTTCAAAGTGACTGATTTGAAAGTAAGCTAAAGGACAGGGAAAACCATATACTTCTTTGGGAAATACTCGTACTTAAGACAAATTTAAAAGACAACAATCGACTAATCCAACAGACTAATTTTAGAAAGGAGAAAACATACAAGTGAACAAAGGGCAGCCTAAGAGCAAGTAAGGACCTTTAACCTATCCTGCTTTCGGCATACTCTTAAGGGAAACCTCAAAATAGTTGTTTAATACTAAACAAGGGGGAGGGCTAACCATAAAATTCCTTGATTAGGACTCTACTTAGAATTTAGTGAAAAGATCATTCAAGAACAACATCTCAAGTTCTACTCAACAAGACATGGGCTCACCAACATTCCTTGATTGGTTATACTCTATTGATTCATTCTCAAACATACATTTAGAAGAAAACATAAAGACAAAGCTTATTAGTCAGAATTAGGGTACTTTAGAAGTAAATCCTAATCTATATTTCCTACTCTATATCAGAGAATATGAACAAAGTGAAAAACATAAGAAGCAACAGTGAAAATAAGGAAAAACATCACCAATGATTTAGATCAGGATCCAGTGAATCTGCTTGTCTATTTGATGTCCAAGACTAGTTACATAATCGATTCCAATGGCTTTCTACAGTCCAATACTTCTCTTCCCAGCCTACTATAATACAACTACTTAGCAACTCTTACTCAATAACAGTTCAACAATGAACAATTTTCCAACCCTTTACAACGAGACTTCAAAGAGTATTTATAGGTGAATGAGGAGGAGTGGTGGAAGAGATGCTCTTAATGATCAATTAAGATAGAGGAGAAGTCCATCGAATGCTTCACTCTACTAAATAAACATTGCATTAACTTTTTAGACCATTCAATAATTTTTGTTGACTTTGAGGCATATCTGGTAGGTTGGAAATTACTTTCTGAGGTGTCTTTGGAAAAATATCTCTGACTGTAGTAACTATGTCTTGGCTTTTGGGACAATTTAGGTGAAACATTTAGTTTTAAGGCCACCCATGCCTTTACAATAACTGCCCTGACATTTTAAGAGGGTTTGTTAGCAGTGTAACTGTAAAGTTTCCCCTTTGAGTATACAATAGGCGGTAGGTGGCATTATGGGTTGCTAAGAAGTAATTAGCCTCGCTAATGTGTCCTTTGGAGGCTTTCTTTGGTTGATTTGTCTCTTTCATACTTCAAACACTAATATTAACTTTGATTTGTGCTTTAAAGCTTCATTAAGACTTATCGAATCATATTTAATTTATTCACTGTGTTTTTTGTCTTTAACTGGTGATTAACCTTAATTCTGTAGATTAAGATTTTAGTCTTCGAACTTTATGCTTAAACTTTATCTTCAATGATATTTATTGTTTCTAGTATACAGGTGGCTTCCATTTTTCACTAGAGGGTCTTATTGTGCAACCATTGCTCATAAAAAAATTGGTTAAAATGTGGAAATTAACCCTTTATGTCCCTGTTTTCCTTTGAATTAGACTTTGAGGATCGTCATCCTTGGCCTCTGTCACCTTTAGTGACTGTGGTACGTCTTCTATGCTACAAAATCTCCATTAAACCTGCAACAAACATCAAAATTTTAATAAAACCATGCGAATGGGGTTAGACTGCTTCAGAAGGCTCGGCGAGGGGTGGAGGAGCAATGTAGAGAAGGATGAACATAGCAGACGTGAAAAAACCCATGGAGGAAGGCAGAACTAGGTTTTAATTTGAATTATGGCGCGAAGTAATGGTAGGTGGTTTTGCCAAAATCAGAAATGGTATTCCCATTGGGGTCAAGCGGTAAATGGTTTTGGCTGAAATGAACGCGATACAGTTCAGGCGTTGGCACTTGTTGACCAAAAAACTGCCTGTTTTGTGTAGAAGTTGTGCGTTGAAACATTTTGGTCGATAGGGCATGAAAATGATTGATGGTTGTCCGATCTGGGAGATCCATATCTACGATTGAGGATGAATGCAACGGGTGGAGATGTGCAGTTGGGTATGACCATCGATGACATCGTCTTTTTTGTCGTGTAGCGGGAGGTTCATCAGGCGGGTTTAAGAGGTTGGGACAAGCAACAACCATTGGATCTTGAAGATCAATGATGAGGATGAATAGGGGAAGCAAAGGGGTAATTAATGGGGTCGAGAGATTGGATGATGGGGGAAGCGAGGGCCATTAGATCTTGAGGATCAATGAGGGAGATACTTTGAGGAGAAAAAGAAGGGCAGATGAAATAATAAGGGAAGGACCTCGCTGGACATTGGATCATTGGAGGATCAATGACCAAGATTTAATCGGTCGAGTTCATATCGGTGGAGGAAAAGGGGTTTGGGAAGTGCGATGTGTCGATGGAGCGAGGACCATTAGATCAGAAACAAGATAAATGGTGGAGATTAAAGCACGGAAGCACATCGGCTGCGGAAAGGAATGGGATGCGAAACTTTAGGAAAGGGCAAAATCTCGATAGCCGTCAGATCTAGGAGAATGAACGGTCTAGATTGAATTGGGACCTCGCAAATTGGGGGGAAAAGCGATGTGTGGGGTAAAGGAGGAAACAACGGAAGCCGTCGGATCTGGGAGGAGATCGACTGTTGGGATTAAATCGGAGGATCGCCCATCAGTGGAAGAGGAAAAATGGGAAGTGGAAATAGGGAAGAGCGAAGCGCGATAAGCCGATGGTCTTAGCATTCGGTCACAACACCGGGTCATATGACGAAAGGCGCTAGGGCTAAGCCGAAATGCACTTAAAGTGTTATGCTAAAAATGAGCGGAAAAGGCTAGAAAATGAGGTTTTTAACCTTTTTGAGGTGTTCCAATAGGTATGAAGAAGGGGTTTAAAACCAAATAAAGGGATTTTTATGAGGTTTTAAAGTATTTTTGATAGAATGAGGGAAAAATGATGGATTTCCAAAGGGAAAATAATGGATAATGAGTCTGAAACAGTCTTTCTTTGAGACAACAGGGCTTCTTTGAGGATTTTGAGTGAAGACATCAATGAGATGGGTCTTATGAAGGATATTGAACACAGTAGAATTCAAGAACTCACAGATTTTCTTCAAATTTGTTTCTTGAAGGCTAAAGACATGTTTTAGCCATCTTTGAATATGTCAAAATTATTGATGGCTAACACTATACACATAGCCAGCAGAGTTTGTGCACAGCGAGGGCTTAGGTACCACACACACAGCCAACATGAGCCTTTCTACCCAAAAACCCAAACTTTATATGAAAATTTGAAAAAAAAAACATTTTTCATCAATCCATATCTCTACTTTCCTCAATCTATTCATATTTATACTAACTTAGCACGCAAATACCATCATCTCAAACCATGGTTTGCGACCCATGGTTTTCCCTTAAACCCCTTACATTGATTAGGGGCTTTGACCTACCCCAAAGCCCCTTTGACTCTTTCGCACAACGCGCACAACAAAAATTAAACAAAAATTTACCATAATGGAATACAAATCCTGTTGAAAAAATGCAGCAAGAAATTCTCAATTTGATTTTTCCTTGATTAAATTGAGAAAAATTAAATTTCCACATCAACAGACAACTTGGATGCAGTTAACTGAGCTGAAATGACTCTTATCACCCATTTAGCTAAATAAATTCAATTTAGAGGAGTTAGAGTTTAGTTAAGCATGTATGATTGCTAATCTGTAACAATAAAGTTAAGTTATTTCAATTTTTTTTGAGTTAAACTAGTTCTAATTGTTGCAGGAACTAGTGGAAGGTTAGTTATATATTGGTACTTTATTATAACAAAGTGATAATCCATTTAACTTATAAATCAACCCAAAATATCTAGTGCATGAAAATAAGTCGAGTTCCCCATCTATGGTGGAGATTCCAAGGTAGTGTACATTAGGGGAATTTTGAGGTCTAAAATGGGCTTCCTAAGGAAATTATAAAATAATAGTGGAAAAAATCAAATAAGATTTGATGAAATCATCAAATTTTAGAGAGAAAAATGAAAAAACTACTTTTCCAACTCATATTTTCAACTTATCTCCCAAATTTTTTACTCAAATTTCGAGCAGGAGTACTCATTGGATGCAAAATTTAATTCCTCATCCAAGGAGTACCCATGTTGCATACTTTTGATGGGTCCTACTACACGAAAAATGAGGAATACATAAAAAACGTGATTGTAATCATGTTTTTTTATGTATTTCCCATTTTTCATGTATCCGGGTTCATTGAAAGTATGCAACATGGGTACTCATTGGATGAGGAATTAAATTTTGCATCCAAAGAGTACTCCCACTCGAAATTTGAGTAAAAATTGTGGGAGATAAGTTGAAAATACGAGTTGAAAAAGTAGTTTTATTATTTTATTATTTTTTAATATTTTTACCCTTTTATTTAAAAAATGGTAAATCATCCCCCATGGTTGACATCATCATCTTGAGTCCTATTGGTTGTTATAAAGTTTATTTTTGTTGTACATTTTTCTTAGGAGGCCCATTTTAGACCTCAAAATTCCCCTAATGATAGAAGTTGTAGACTAGTCTTGAGTTTACAGGTGTTGTATGCAGTGAGATGATCAACCTTGGGACTTTCACAATCAAGTTGAGGAATTTATTGAATAATTGGGGCATGATTTCCCAAGGAATTGTGTAAGGAAATAGGGTCCCAAGTAGAGGCATAAATTGACTAAGTATGGGTCAAATCTTCTTAGTGCATAGAGAGATAGGCCATTCACTTGAAGGTTGTGCTTAATTGAGCAAATAAATTGTAATACATATATATTCATATGATTACTACAAGAAGGAAAAGTGGTTTTAGCATATTTATTTCCTCTGTAAAAGTACTGTGTGCATTTTTATTTCTTATTGCAGGTTTTTTATTTGTGTTCTAAATTGTGAATTTAATACCACAAAGTAGTAGAGTAGGTTTGTGTCTTGTGATCCTGATTAAAATTTCATGAGGAATTGAAAATCTACATCATAATTTCCACATGGTATCATAGAAAGAGTCACATTAGAGAAGAAAATTTGAATTTTTTCCTAAGGAAAATAGAATTTTCATTTCAGTGCAGTAGGATCTCTTTAGAGTTGAGAAGATGCTCTTCGATTGGATGAGGCTAGAGTATGCCTTAGAAGGCATCTCAAATTTCATCCCATGGAGGAGGTATTGAATGGATTTATAGAATACATCAAGATAGATGTTGTAAAACCACAAGAATATGATGCCAAAAACCTTGCTCACTAGAATAACGATGTAGCCAAGGCGAGGAGAATAAAATTGGAGGGATTGTGTGATCATATTGTCTTAAATATCCATGGGAAATAAACTTCTTTTGCAATGTGGAAAGCATTGATTTTTTTTTCCAGAATAGTAGTGACCACACAAAGCTGACACTCAAGAATAAACATTAAAATACCAAAATGAAAAATAATGACATTATTCCGCAGTATCTAAGCAGGTTCACATAAGTTTGTGATGAACATGGTGGAGGTCATGTTGATTTTGCAGAATATTACTTGATAATCCTAACAGTTTTAGGCCTTCCCAAGAGTTGGCACAACTACCAAGATTCATTAAAAAAGAGGGAGAAACTACCGAATTGGGAATGCTTGTGGTATGATTTGGTACAAGAGGACATAGGGTGAGATACCAGAGATGGGAATTCATCCTAGGACGAGAGTGAAGAAAAATTTTCATTGGTTTGAAAGGGAAAGAAGGGAAAAGGGAAGAAATATGAAACGAAACACGAGTCCAACCAAGGGGAAAATAACGAATATTTTCCAACAATTAAATGCTTCAATTGTCATGAATTCGAGCACTATGCCATTAAGGGTCCACATAAAAAGGAAAGAAAGAACACCTTAGGAGGAGTAGTAGGTGAAGCCTTGTATTCGTAGTTCGATATTTACATTACCATTTTTTCATGCATGACAAGCACAATTATGGGGAGTGTGTGGTACTTTGACTCAGGTGCATCGTTCCACATGAAAACATGTAGAAACTTTTTCACTGACCTGGAGGAGAAATATCTCTATATATGCATTCAATTAGGGGACAAAAAAAGCTATAGCGTCATCAGGATTGGTACAGTCACCTTCAAAAGGAGTCGAGCTTCCCTCTTAGAATCAAGGATGGCATGTTCATTCTGGACCTAAATAAAAATCTCATCTTTGTTGCAGTTTTGGGAGAGTGTGGTTATGATGTGATCTTCAACAAAGGAAAGTCATTCATGAGACACATAGCCATGGGAAAGGTGAAGCGGATCAGGGTTCGAGTGAAGAACCTATATAACCTAGATGTGGAAGATTGTGCTACATTAAACACTAAGGCATATAAAGTGCATAGATGTGCATTAAGTGAAGTTTGGCACATAATAATTGCTATTTGCAACATGGTGCCTTGAATATTATGCAAAAAACAACCACTGGCCTCCTTAAAGGAGCACTTTAGTAGTAGGATATATGTAAAGGATGTACCTTGGGGAGGTACATAAAATCCACATTCCATGATTGGGAAAAGGTAGCACATTCAGTTTTGGAAAGGATCCACTATGATATTTGTGGACCTTTTTGGACATCCTCCTCTACCAAACATAAGTATTCTATCATTTTTAATGAATAATTTTCAAGGAAGTGTTAGATATTCTTCATGTAAAAGAAGGATGAGACATTATCCAAGTTCATATAATTCAAGGAACTAGTTGAGAAAGAAACCGACAAGAAGGTAAAGGATCTTAGGAGAGATAATGGAGGTGAGTATGTGTCGAATGAATTTAAAATATTTTGTGAAAAATAAGGAATTCGACGAGAGTTGAAAACACCCCACAACCCATAGTGGAATGGGGTGTCTGAGAGAAAGAATTGTGGCATTATGGGAGTTGCGAGGGATATGTTGCATGACCAAGGCCTACCACTGCATTTTGGGTAGAGGCATAAAAAATAAAAATCTATTTACATAACCAAATTCCTCATTATATTATGGGCATGATTACATTAGAGTAGGATTTCTCGGGGAGAAACCCGTATTTGTTGCAATTCAGGAATTTTAGAGCATATTTCTACTACCATGTATCCAAATAATCAAGGAAGAAGCTTGAGACAATACCAGAATTGGGGGTATTTGTGGGTTACATAGAAATTTCTCACAATTTCCATGTGTACATGCCATCCCTCTGAATGAAATTTAAGCGAAGGGATGTAAATTTTGATGAGGAGAAAGCGATGTGGTGCTCTGTTGAGAGGGATCTTCAGATCGCGCTATAAGGGGAGCTTTTAGCTCCAAAGGAGGAGCCTTAGGAATTTTTGGAGAAACCAAAAAATGAGGAGTATAGAATGGAGACATCCACTCAAGAAGAACCATCTAGAGAAGGTAGAAAAAGGACCAGGGAAATTGATAAACTTGTGTAGGATGCAAGGGAGAATGTGAGGGTTCCTAAAAATTTCTCCAAGGTATACTATCAAATGAGGGAATAGACTATGGGAGAATTTTTCTCTTGTATTAAGGTACTCATCCATTAGATCAATTATTTCTGTGGCTACATAGATGGGGTGGAATATCCACTAGATGGATGTAAAAATAGAAATCCTTAATGGAGTTAATGAGGAGGAGTGTACATCAAGAAACCATAATATTTTGAGACATTTTATCAAGAGTATCATGTGTGAATACTCAAGCCGACATTGTACGGTCTCAGATAAGAACCCCGTGCTTGATACACCATGATCGACAACTATCTCACTAGTTTGGGCTTCACCAAAAGTGAAGTGGATGAAAGCCTATATCACATATTATTAGAAGGTAAATTGCTTATTATTATCTTATATGTTGATGATTTAATTTTAACTAGTGATGAGAAGTTGATCCGATATTTCAAGGAGGACCTTGCAAGGGAATATGAAATGAAGGACATAGATCTCATGCACTACTTCCTCGGATTGGTAGTGTGACAAGGCAATGGGGAAATATTTGTGTCTCAAGGAAAGTATGCAAATGATATTTTACAAAGATTTCACATGGATATTTGCAAACCCGTGGAGACACCTCTAGCAACCAGCTGGAGGAAGGAAGATGCCACTTCAGGTGAAGAAGTGGATGCTACCATTTATTGGAAGCTAGTGGGTTCACTAATGTATCTTGTAAACACATGGCCAGATATGTGTTATGCATTCAAACATCTAAGCCAAGATATGGTTAGGCCAAGAAAATTATTTTGGAAGGAAAATAAGCATATTTTATAGTACCTCAAAGGCACCACCTAGTTTGTACTATGGTATAGATGGACAGAGGGAGTGCAGCTATGTGGATTCATAGATGCAAATTGATTGGGGAGCCCATCAGAGTGTGAGAGTACATCAAGTGGAACTTTTAGTGTTGGGTCTATAGCCATTTCTTGGTACAGTGGGAAGCAAATATTTTTGGTGCTCAGCTTGACAGAAGAAGAATACATGGTTGTGAGTTAAGCATCATTTGAGGCGGTCTGGATGAGAAATATACTTGTGGGACTATTTAGCCAGATGGTGGATCCAAATATGATTTACAGTAATAATCAGAGTTGAACAATATTATATTTCGCGATCGATCCAATGATCTAGATATTTGGTATCACCATTTACGAGACTGTGTGTAGAGGAAGATAATGTTGCTATAATACATTCCGGCGGAGGAACAAGATGTTGAAATTTTTAAAAAGTCTTTGTCAAGATGGAATTCATAGTTTCACAGTTGCAGGATAGGGGTGGTTGATAATCCCTTTATTTCTCAGAGGGATTGTTGAAAAAATGCAGCAGGAAATTCTCAATTTTGATTTTTCCTTGATTAAATTGAGAAAAATCTAATTTCCACATCAATAGACAACTTGGATGTAGTTAACTAAGGTTACATGGCTCTTGTCACTCATTTAGCTCAGTAAATTCAAGTTAGAGGAGTTAGAGTTCATTTAAACATGTATGATTTCTAATTTGTACAAATCAAGGTCATTTATTTCAAGTTGTTTTAAATTAAACTAGTTTTAATTTTTAGGGGAACTAGTGGAAGGTAAAATGTGTCGTGGGACTGTAGTCTAACTCAGTGATCCTCTAGTTAACTGATCAATCAGCACAAAATATAGTGCATGTAGATAATTTGAGTTCCCCTAGCTATGGTGGATATTACAAGGAAATTTAACATTATTTGTAGACTAGTCTTGAGTGTACAGGTGTTGTATGCAGTCAGATGATCAACCTTGGGAATTACAAAACCAATTTGAGGAATTTCCTAAATAATAGGGGCCTAATTTCTTAAGGAAATGTGCAAGGAAACAGGGGCTCAAGAAGAGGCATAAATTTACTAAGTTTGGGTCAGTAAAATTAGCTATATCCAATGCATGGAATCTCTGTACCTCTGGAACAACCCTTTCAATTTCTCCTAAAAACATGTTCACATTAGTTAAACCATCATAATGTGGAAATTCTCATACCTCAGATGATATGAAATGAATGGACCTGGTCACTCAGTTGCAGTGCAACGTGTTATCACTCAATAATTTCTCCAGGTTCAAGAGAAATAGTCCGAGGTAACCACAAACCTACTTTTGAAATCTAGGATCTAGCCCTCCTAAATTTCAGAGAGGGATCTCTCTTTATGATTTAACTTTGTTTTGGATTAAATTTTAGGCTAGGTATGATTGGGAAATTGGTTTGGTTTGAATTTTTGGTGGGAATAAAAGGTACTTCAAGGTAAACCACAGAGGGATCTACCAGTCCATAGGGCTATGGAATCAATTTCTTAGCAAGCAGAGCCAGAAAATAAGGTCAAAAGAGAAAATGTACTAAGGGTAGGGTAGATGACCTTCAAAGGGTTTGGAAATAGGCTTTTTGATGAAATGGTAAGATTTGAACAAAAGGGAAATGAAGGATCCTTAAGTTACAGAAAAGAATATGAAAGAAAGGGGTCAAAAGGGAATAAGAGCAGTTAAGGATTCTTAACTCCAGATATCAACAGAAAACATATCAATGAATGACTAGTAAAATACAGGGAGATTTTGACACTAATCCTGTATAAAATTTCCTAGTCAATCATTTAGGATAGAAAACATGTAAATGTATGTATGGAACTTAGAAAGATAAACAGTGAAAACAGGAAAATACTTGACTTATCTGATCAACATAAGAATCCTGAGCTATGATTTCTGTTTGACTTAGTTCTAGTCTGATGATTTACAAATCGACTCACACAAACTCACAATTTATTCAGCAAAAATGTCTATAGTAGTCTTGAAAAATTTTATTCCACACAAAATATTTCAAAGAGTGAAGTATTTATACAAATTCTAAACTAGAATATCTTGAAAAAATATCAAGATTGGTTTACAACTATCTCTAACTGTTTTACATAAATAGAACTTAATTAAAGGACACTCAAAACTAATGCATCTATTTGGCGCTATTTTTTATGGATAGGTGATGAAAAAGAAGAGAATTCGAATTTTATCCAACTCTTAGTTGATGATGAGGCATCCAAGTGAGAAAATGGTTCCTTTCTTTGTGCATTCTACTCCAGCAATTCTGCAAACTTGGGGTCCAATGATACCTTTGTATTTCTCAATCAAATTAAGATATGTAACAAGTGAAATAGGTTATGTTGGATGAATATTTTGGTGAGATAAACCTCTTTCAGTTTCCTAAAATTCCTCTCCAGATATCCACAATAGGCTCTACAACAATATGTGTAAAACAACGTTTTACAGGGTCTGAAAAATAGGTTGTAAAGATGTGTATGTATCTCTCATTATATAATACCTGTGCAAAACGTGAGATAGGGTTTTGTAGCTGAATCTCTTAGGAACAAAAAATTTCTTCTGTTTTTTATGATGTATTTCTTATTGGCCACAGTCTTCTATGCAAAATGATGACTTAACAAGAATTTTCCGCAAAAAGTTCTATAAAATATTGTTTAATATATCCAAACCCAAAATGGCTGTTACAAAAGTGAGAGAGGTCTTTGTATTAGAAGACCTTAAGAATATAAACCTCCTTTATTTTTTCAAAATTCATCTTGGATTGGTCACAATAGTTTCTGCAAAAAAATGACTTAAACATGAAATTTCTAAAAAAATGTCCCTTGTTGTGTTTTCATCTTTTCACTTTTTTGTTCTTTTAACTATTTTACTTTGACTTTGGATAAAATTCATCGTTGGTGAAATTATTTTCATATCTTTTTACCATTTACTTCCTCTGTTTTTACTTTTACTTTTTACCTTGACTTCTCTGTAACTTTGTTTTAACTTTCACTCTGACTTTTACCTGATACACTTTAACCACTGATACTCTTTGACTGTTATGTTTTCAGTGTCATTGTGAATTCTGATTTCACTTTTTCCATTCACTGTGCACATTTAATCATTCTGATCTCTCTCTGACTTGATTTTATTCTTTCTTTGTATACAAATTGTTTGTTGAATGAATCTTTTGAATTGAAATCTAAGAATTTGGAGCAAACAATTTTGTCAACTAGTATTGAAACTATTGGCCCAATTTATTTTCTGATAATAACCTACAAAAATCAAACAATTAGTTAATGAAACAGAGGTCTGCAAGGAGGTAATTGAAGGCTTTTGAAAAATATGTGGAATGAGATCTGTCTGTGGAGGTTTAACTCTGTTCTTATGCATTCTGGCTTCTTCTGTAAGATTAAATGGTTTACAGAAGTAATTTGCTTTAAATAAAGGGGTAACTGAGCAATTTAGGCTAAATATAGCTTATTTTGGGATTTTTTTCTCAATTAGGTTTATTCAGAGGATGTAAACTGGGATAAAACAGAAAACGAGGGTTTTCTGAGTGGATTTGACTAAGAGAAGGAGTTTCTAGGGTATATTCGGATTTTCAACCCTTTAAATCTTTGAATTTTGGTCTTTGGAGCTTAGAAACGGAGGAAATTGGCCTATAAAAGACTGGCTCCAGTATAAAAGGCTCCATAAATTCGTAGGTATTTTGATGTTTTGACAGGGTTTCTAAAGCTTATGTGGTCAAATTTGGAATTCTGTTGATTTTGTTGGGGTCCAAAAAATGTACTTTATTATGTCAACATGGTATCTTCAATTGAAACTGGATCTTTGACGCTGCAGAGGGTAGCTTTAATGGTCTTTCAGATGCAGCCAAGTGGTAAAATTTCATTTCAGGGAGAAAAATTGACTATCAAAGGTTTAAATTTCATTCGCAGGGTCTAGGCGCATTTTTCATAACAGGTGAGGGGGTAAACAATACAGAAAATGATGAGAAATTAAGGTAAAACCTTACATATTTGTTGTAATATGTATCATTTATTGTAGGTCATAGTCAATGGTGGGAGTGGATTTGATTTGAATGTGAAAACCATCGGTGGTTATCGCATTACTTTTAGATCGTAAGCTTTTTTGGCCAATATGAACGTGATCGAATAGAATTTGGACACGTAGCAATGGGTAGTTTAATGAAACTACTTTTATCGCGTGAATTTCATCAAAATTCAATCGATCAGTTTTGGCGTGCGATATGAGACCCGCACTGTTAGATTTGATTTCACGATGCGAACGGTCAGGATTAGTTTTTGGAGTTGCAGCGGACAAGCAGGTGGGACCGGTCATTAAGATGGGCTGTTGATTTGATAGATATGATCAACGGTCACTACTTAACGCGACGGAGAATGGTGGGGCATGGGGCTGGTTCATCGTGTTGAGTGTGGACCGTTGGATTAGGAATATAAGTATGATCGGAGGGTGATGGATGAATGTGAGGACGCTGGGTTATATATAAAAGGGGTTTGTAGGGTAAAGTGAATGGAGGCGGGTTAATATGAAATTTTAACCAAGGTTCAGACTTTTGTGAAGGTGCATATAACGGGAAAGTGGGGTAAGGTGAAACTTTAACCTCGAGTAAAGCTTGTGCAGGGAAGAGAAAATGGTAAGAGTATTTACAAAGGTTTTAAGACTTAAAACCTTTATAAAATAATTAATATATAATGAAATAAGTGGGATAATGTTTTTCAAACATGCAAGATATATATGAAAACTATTTTCTCATATTTTTATTTTATTATATAGTTTTTGATTATTTGAAGGTTCAAAACTATAGGGGATCGGGACATTTCATTATGGATAGTTTTTATGTCAAAGGGATAGTTTCGGGATTTAATTTAAACATGTGAATAATAACTTTGACATAAAAAACTTATAATAAGGGGTTTTTTAGGATAATTAATAAAAAGGAGTTATATTAATAGGACTAGGACTTTCTATAGGGAGTTAATAAAATAAGTTAGGTGTTAATATGAAAAGGGACAATGAATACTCAAAACATACAATTGTAACCAAGAAAAGTGAAGATTTAACGCCAAGCTTTCATAATGATAATTTCATCACTTCACCTTAGGATAAAATGCTATTTTGAGGGTTTTATGCTTCATGAGATGCAGGAAGTTAATCAAATGAGGTTTTGAGCATCATTAAGTAAAAATGCGATCTCTACTTATGATTTTCATGGTAATGAATGCATGAAAGTAAAATGATGTGATTTCTGGGATTAACATAGAAACTTAACACTTTCAACTAGTCAGTCATTGAGCCTTGTGTCTGGTCCCAACAGAAGTCAGGGAAATGCCCTGAGCCTCTTTGACTGATAGTCTAAAATGTTAAATAGCTATTGGGAGGGGAATTTAGTTATTTGTAGCATGATGAAAAATATTTACAATGGATTTCTTGCCTTCTTCTACCTACCCAGTCATATCTTCTAACATTTTTTCTTCTATTTTAATCAGGTGCATTTGAGCTAGCAACCTTCAAAACATTTATTTTTTTGAAAGCAGTAAAACTATCTAATTCTAACTTATTTCCTCCAAGAATCCAGATTAAACTGTTGGATTCTTTTTATTCTCTACCTAACTATTGAATTTCAATGATTAAACTGTATGACAATTCCTTATTCACTATCTACAACAAGTAAAATTGAAACATGACAAGTTAAGATTAAATTGTTCAGCTCATCATGGATTATGGCATTTATTGACATTGCCATAATCAATTTCAAGAAGTAAAAGTAGTGGCATTTAGACTTGCACACTTTCATGTTTTATTCATATTTTTTCTTTTGGGGTACATTATTTTTTATAAGTCCTTTGATTTTTATTTTAGGACTTTTTACCCTCTTTTTTATTTTTTATTTTTGATTTTTTTACAAAATATGGGAAAATAACTTACAGAAAGCAAAGTTTGAACATATTTAAAAGACTACCATTAGTCAAGTCAAAATTATGAATCCTATATTTATAGGTTACTAACATCGGCTTCACTTGGGGATGGCTTCTCATTGTGAGATGTCAAGAACACCATCGACTAGTAGCCTAATCCTTTGAGCCAATCCCAAACATGCATTTTCTTTGTTATATCATCTATGTGACTGAAAATCTTGAACTGAATTTAGTCCTTTCTCTGCAAACTAAAATCTGATTTGAAACTAAAAGATCATACTGAAATTTTCAAACCAAACTGATAGATCTTAAATATATTTAGGACCTCATCCTTGGCTTTAAATCTTAATGAAAAAATAGCTGAAAAATAAAAAATAAAAAAAACATGCTCAAAATTCTGAGCTTATTGGCACTCATCTACCTGCTCTAATTTACTAAAAATATTGTTGAATTAGGTAATACAAAAATTCCAATGAAGCCAATCAATTAGCTGTAAAAATAAATGGATAATTTGATTCCTTATGATCAAAATTGGAAGTATATTATGATCATGTGCCTTTATAATAAATGATGTGATGTGTAAAGGCCACTTTTGATGTATTTTATCCTTATAGAGAAAACATGTTTGCAGATTTGAGCTAAAAATAGTCTCCATATAATTTGCTATAGGATCATCAAAAGCATAATGTATGATTTTTGCTTCTAGGCCTTCAATGAATAGTTGCTCAGTTGTATTCTGAATATTAATCCCTGAAACTATTTCTTCAGTCTTGTACTTGAAAGAATAATCATCCTTCAACTAAAAGTCAAAAGGTAGTACAATTTCCTCTTGCTTTGGAGAAGGAAGATTTTCCAAGAATTCTTTAGGATCTTGAAAATTATATGACTGAATTTGAGAATGCAAAAGTTTAATGTCATTTTCATATTTTTCAGAAACTAACTCAAGAGCACATATTTTAAGTTTAGGAGAATATTTTCTAGATTTCAAAAGAAGAAAGAAAGCTCTTAGAAAATCTTCATCAAGCTGAAATTCTAATAACGCATCCTTCAATTCATTGAAAATCTCATGAGATGAAAGGTTTTCCACAAACCCTGTCATCTTGTATCACCATTAATGATTTTGAATATGGAATTTTGGTTATAATGTTTCTTCTAAACTTGGAAGTTCTGGATCTTGGACAATGGAGTCGCAAAGTGGATGATTTTAACCTTTGTATGTTTGATCATTGTCCACCATCATAAATCATATCTGAACCTATAAAATATATCTAAAGAAAATGTTAGTCTTCCCTAGTGGAGTCGCCATTATGTTATCACTCAGCAATTTCTCTAGGTTGAAGAGAAATAGTCCGAGGTAACCACAAACCTACTTTTGAAATATAGGATCTAGCCCTCCTAAATTTCAGAGAGGGATATCTATTTATGATTTAAATTTGTTTTGGATTAAATTTTAGGCTAGGTATGATTGAGAAATTGGTTTGGTTTGAATTTTTGGTGGGAATAAAAGGTACTTCAAGGTAAACCACAGAGGGATCTACCAGATCATTGGGCTATGGAGTAAATTTCTTGGCAAGCAGAGCTAGGAAATAAGGCCAAAAGAGAAAATGTACTAAGGGTAGGGTAGATGACCTTCAAAGGGTTCAGAAATAGGCTTTTTGATGAAATAGTAAGATCTGAACAAAAGGGAAATGAAGGATCCTTAAGTTACAAAAAATAAGATGAAAGAAAGGCGTCAAAAGGGACTAAGAGCAGTTAAGGATTCTTAAGTCCGGATATCAGCAGAAAACATATCAATGAATGACTAGTAAAAAATAGGGAGCTTTTGACACTAATCTTGTATAAACTTTCCTAGTCAATCATTTAAGACAGAAAACATGTAAATGTATGTATGGAACTTAGAAAGATAAACATTGAAAACAGGAAAATACTTGACTTATCTGATCAGCACAAGAATCCTGAGTTATGATGTCTGTTTGACTTAGTTCCAGTCTGCTGCTTTACAAAGAGACTCACACAAAATCCCAATGTATTCAGCAAAAAATTCTATAGTAGTCTTGACAAATTTTATTCCACACAAAATACTTCAAAGAGTGAAGTATTTATACAAATTCTAAACTAGAATATCTTGAAAAAATATCAAGATTGTCTTACAAATATCTCTAACTGTTTTACATAAATAGAACTTAATTAAAGGACACTCAAAACTAATGCATCTATTTGGCGCTATTTTTTATGGATAGGTGATGAAAAAGAGGAGAATTCTAATTTTATCCAACTCTTAGTTGATGATGAGGTATCCAAGTCGCTAACTGTTTCCTTTCTTTGTGCATTCTGCTCCAGCAATTCTGCAAAGTTGGCGTCCAATGATACCTTTTTATTTCTCAATTTGAAAAATATATGTAACAAGTGAAAGAGGTTATTGTGGATGAATATGTTGGTGATATAAACCTCTTTCATTTTCCTAAAATTCCTCTCCAGCTATGCACAATAGGCTTTGCAAAAAGATGTGTAAAATAGCGTTTTATAGAGTCTGAAAAATAGGCTGTAAAGATGCGCATGTATCTCTCATTATATAATACCTATGCAAAACGTGAGATAGATTTTGTAGCTGGGTCGCTTAGGAACAAAAAACTTCTTCCATTTTTTATGATGTATTTCTTATTGGCCACAATCTTCTTTGCAAAATGATGACTTAATAGGAATTTTCTGCAAAAAGTGCTTTAAAATATTGTTTAATATCTCCAAACCCAAAATGGTTGTTATAAACATGAGAGAGGTTTTTGTATTAGAATACCTTAAGAATATAAACCTCCTTCAGTTTTGAAAAATTCATCTTGGATTGGTCACAATAGTTTCTGCAAAACAATGACTTAAACATGAAATTTCTGAAAAAATGTCCCTTCTTGTTGTGTTTTCATCTTTTCACCTTTTTGTTCTTTTAACTGTTTTACTTCCACTTTGGATAAACTCCATTGTTGGTGAAAGTATTTTCATCTCTTTTTACCATTTACTTCCTTTATTTTTACTTTTACTTTTTACCTTGACTACTTTGTAACTTTGTTTTAACTTTCACTCCAACTTTTACCTGATACACTTTAACCACTGATACTCTTTAACTGTTATGTTTTCAGTGTCATTTTGAATTCTGATTTCAATTTTACCATTCACTTTGCAAATTTCATCATTCTAATCTCCATTTGACTTGATTTTATTCTTTATTTGTATACAAACTATTTGTTGAATGAAGCTTTTGAATTGAAATCTGAGAATTTGGAGCAAACAATTTTGTCAACTAGTATTGAAATTGTTGGCCCAATTTATTTTCTGATAATAACCTGCAAAAATCAAAAAATTTGTTAATAAAACAGAGGTATGTAAGGAGGTAATTGAAGGCTTTTGAAATACCTATGGAATGAGATCTGTCTGTGCAGGTTTAACTCTTTTTTTAGGCATTCTGGCTTCTTCTGTAAGATTAAATGGTTTACAGAAGTAATTTTCTTTAAACAAAGGGGTAACTGAGAAATTTAGGCTAAAGATAGCTTATTTTGGGATTTTTTCTCAATTAGGTTTATTCAAAGAATGTAAACTGGGATAAAATAGAAAACGAGGGTTTTCTGAGTGGATTTGACTGAGAGAAGGAATTTCTAGGGTATATTCAAATTTTCAACCCTTTAAATCTTTGAATTTTGGTCTTTGGAGCTTAGAAACGGAGGAAATTGGCCTGCAAAAGACTGGCTCCACAAAACAGAGCTCCATAAATTCGCAAGTATTTTGTGTTTTGATAGGGTTTCTGAAGCTTTTGTGGTCAAATTTGGACTTCTGTTGATTTTTTTGGGGTCGAAACAGTGTACTTTATTATGTCAACAGGGTATCTTCAGTTGAAACTGGATCTTTGACGCTGCAGAGGGTAGCTTTAATGGTCTTTCAGATGCAGTCACAGTGGTAAAATTTCACTTCAGGGAGAAAAATTGACTATCAAAGGTTTAAATTTCATTCACAGGGTCTGGGTGCATTTTTCATAACAGGTGAGGGGGTAAACAATACAGAAAATGATGAGAAATTAAGGTAAAAACTTACATATTTGTCATAATATGTATCATTTATTGCAGGTCATAGTCAATGGCGGGAGTGGATTTTATTTGAATGCAAAAACAATCGGTGGTTATCGCGTTACTTTTAGATGGTAAGCTGTTTTGGCTAATATGAACGCGATCGAATAGAATTTGGACACGTAGCAATGGGCGGTTTAATGAAACTACTTTTATCGCGTGAATTTCATCGAACTTCAATCGATCAGTTTTGGCGTGAGATATGAGACCTGCACCGTTAGATTTTATTTCATGATGCTAATGGTCAGGATTAGTTTTTGGAGTTACGGCAGACGGGCAACTGGGACAGGTCTTTAAGATGGGTCGTTGATTTGACAGAGATGATCAACGATCACTGCTTAACGCGATGGAGAATGGTGGGGCATGGGGCTGGTTCATCGCGCTGAGTGTGGACCGTTGGATTAGGAATATAAATATGATCGGAGGGTGATGGATGAATGCGAGGGTGCTGGGTTATATATAAAAGGGGTTTATAGGGAAAAGTGAATGGGGGCGAGTTAATATGAACTTTTAACCAAGGTTCAGAGTTTTGTGAAGGTGCATATAACAGGAAAGAGGGGTAAGGTCAAACTTTAACCTCAGGTAAAGCTTGTGCAGGGACGAGAAAATGGTAAGAGTATTTACAAAGGTTTTAAGACTTAAATCCTTTATAAAATACTTAATATATAATGAAATAAGCGAGATAATGTTTTTCAAACATGCAAGATATATATGAAAACTGTTTTTTCATATTTTTATTTTATTATATAGTTTTAGATTATATGAAGGTCCAAAACTATAGGGGATTGAGATATTTCATTATGGATAGTTTTTATGTCAAAGGGATAGTTTTAGGATTTGATTTAAACATGTGAATAATTAATTTGACATAAAAAGCTTATAATAAGGGGTTTTTTGGGATAATTAATAAAAAGGAGTTATATTAATAGGACTAGGACTTTCTATAGGGAGTTAATAAAATAAGTTAGGTGTTAATATGAAAAGGGACAATGAATACTCAAAACATACAATTGTAACCAAGAAAAGTGAAGATTTAACGCCAAGCTTTCATAATGATAATTTCATCACTTCACCTTAGGATAAAACGCTATTTTGAGGGCTTTATGTTTCATGAGATGTAGGAAGTTAATCAAATGAGGTTTTGAGCATCATTAAGTAAAAATGGGATCTTTGCTTATGATTTTTCATGGTAATTAATGCATGAAAGGAAAATGATGTGATTTCTGGGATTAACATAGAAACTTAACACTTTCAACTAGTCAGTCATTGAGCCTTGGGTCCGGTCCCAATAGAAATCGGGGAAATTCCCTAAGCCTCTTTGACTCATAGTCTAGAATGTTAAATAGCTATTGGGAGGGGAAATTAGTTATATGTATCATGGTGAAAAATATTTGCAATGGATTTATTACCTTATTCTACCTACCCAGTCATATCTTCTAACATTTTTCTTCTATTTTAATCAGGTGCATTTGAGCTAGCCACCTTCAAAACATTTATTCTTTTTGAAAGCAGTAAAACTATCTAATTCTAAATTATTTCCTCCAAGAATCCAGATTAAACTGTTGGATTGTTTTTATTCTCTACCTAACTATTGAATTGTCATGATTAAACTGTATGACAATTCCTTATTCACTATCTACAACAAGTAAAATTGAAACATGACAAGTTAGGATTAAATTGTTCAACCCATCATGGATTATGGCGTTTATTGACACTCTTCCATAATCAACTGCAAGAAGTAAAAGTAGTGGCATTTAGACTTGCACACTTTCATGTTTTATTCATCTTTTTTCTTTTGGGGTATATTATTTTTTCTAAGTCCTTTGATTTTTCTTTTAGGACTTTTTACCCTCTTTTTTATTTTTTATTTTTTATTTTTTTTACAAAATATGGGAAAATAACTTGCAGAAAGAAAATTTTGTACATATTTACAAGACTACCATCAGTGAAGTCAAAATTATGAATCCTATATTTATAGGTTTCTAGCACAGCGCAAATAATTCATGGATTTGGTTCTTCCAATTATTCAGTTCTTCATTTGAATCGAAGAAGAAAGAACTATCTTTTCCCTAATTAAGATTTCCATTAGTTGTTGGATTGATCCAGTCATCATCTCGCATAGTTAGCTTATAGATACGGTCAACATCATCTCCCGTGCATGTTGGTTTTGTATATCGTGCACCTTCTGCGAGATCTAAAGGAACTAAAACTCAAGTTCCATTGTTCTCAAATACCATACTTCTCCTTTTAACATTTATGATGACATTCATATAAATAGCCCAAAAATAGAGGATAAGGATCAGTATCATCAAAAATCTGTATGACTTCGAAATCTTCAAGCACCTTAACTCCTTCAATATCTACTACCACAGGTGAGAGTCTTCCCAATGGAATGATTTTCCGTTGGTTTTCCATGTGCAGTTGAATCATAGACCATTCCAACTTAGGCTCTTCCATGCACTGCCAAGTTGGCTTAGGTAAGACATTTGCATCAGATCCTAGATCTAGAATGACCTGATCCATCTCATAAGCACCAATGTAAGCAGTCAAGCACATCTCTCATCTAGTTCTTCTTTTTTTCTTATATATCTTATTGATAGTGTTATGTTTCATCGAGGGATATTCTTTTTCTGTGCAGTTATCTATCAATTCTTGAAGATTCTCCACTGCCTTTTTATTGCGTAGAATTTTGATGCAAGGTTGTAAGAATGGCTTTATTTCTTCGTCTCCTCTGGCCACATCCATCAGTCTACCTGATGTTGATGCGCTTGCTTCTGAAAACCCCTTATTTGACTCAAAAAAACTGTCACTTTTGTGTTGTAATTCAAATCCATCATTTTTCTCAAGCGCCTTACGGATCTAGAGATCAACATCTCGCTTCTGTCCACTTTACTCACCAGTGGCTACACCACTCCTAGTGAAAAAATTCACACTGGGATCCTCTTCATGCGGCTTCACTCTTACCATCTGAATATTCTGTGTTGAAGTGTGAGTTTTCTTCTCTTTCATCTTAGTAATTAAAGTAGGATAATCTTCAATTAAATGATCGAATCTCCTACAGTACCTGCAGGATTGTTACACTGGATTTAGAAAGTCACGTGCATAATGGCCAGCATCTACACAATTGTAGCAGATGAGTTGTTCCCTCCCTCGATCAGCTGATCCTCCTCTCCCTCTTCCTCTGGTCCAGAATCTACCATGACTAGACAAGGAGGCTGGTGAAGTAGGTTCATGCTACTTTCTATATAGCTCAGCTTTGTTGATCATCAAATAAAAACTGTGACAGTGTTGTTCATCATGTCCTAGTGATGAGCAGAACTGGAAAAAAGGATGCTTTAGCTCAGGAATATAATTTTCAATTCTTGGAAAGTAATAAGTCACATGTAGACCCATATAGTGACAAATTGTGCACATAGTGCAGGTGTTTCACTCAGCCTAGCAAGGCTCTTCAATGTGCTAGGTCCTCTAGCTTGTAGATAATCATTGAATATGAGGCATTGATCCTTATGATGCCCAACATATTTGCGTCATATGCACCATCCATCGACACACACCTCCTTTACCTTATCTTTGCACAGATTCTGAATTTAAAAATGCATTTCTTCTAACTGACTCTGAATCTGATGGCTTTCGATCACAGCAGGTACCAACGTAGCTTCTAGTTTGATTGCAATTTCTACAACCTCAGTCTGCGTGGAAATATTCTGTTGACTCAAGGGCTAATGAAAATGTGGGAGAATCATAGCAATGAACAATACCCTATGTTTGGTATCGTCGATATTGAATCCACCATCTCTGATAGTTCACTTTAACCTGTCATCCATATCCCATACAGATTCATTCAACTCCTATTGAATTTCTTTCAACTCTGTTACACATTGCACGTATGATTTTGGATTTTTCGATTGTTCATTTTGGGCATCGTTTAGATTGTTAGTGGTTGCATTACGATTCACCAATACATATATTATATACCAATCCAACATGTGGTCTTGAAAAGAAGTGGCCAACACCACTTTCTTTACATCGTCATTATTAAGATGTTGTGCAAACCATACAGAATTAGTGACAAACTAGAATTATTATGTATCTTCATTCCCAATACCTCTTAAATTAGGAAACTTCATAGACATGGCCATATCTGCGCCTGGTGGTGGAGGTGGAGGTGGATGTGGAGTGGATGACTTGTGAGATGATTTTAGAAGTGGGGTAGATGGGATATGAACTATGTCCAACACTCCTTGATTATTTTGATCTCGTGCGGCTTCTTCTTCTTCAGAGTGCACAAATTCACTGGAGATACTAGTTTCTAATTCTTCGTCACTATCAGATCTACCTTTGAGAGGACTGTAAATAAACCCTTATTCTAGGTCTGCACGGTAATTTCTTCCATTGCCCGTATTCGGGCCCCTTTGGTACATTCATGCAAAATAATCGCACAAAGAACCATAATCACACAATAGCATCTTAATCCACAACTTCAAATACTGAAGGAACTTACCTCTGCGACCCTTGAAAAATATTCTTTTAGCTTCATAATAATATATGCACTAATCAATAGAAAAATCAGTCAGGAATCCTCCCAGAACAGGATTGATTCAATGATATATCGTGCAGGTAATTGTATTACTGGTCTTTTCTAACTTTTGTACAAATTATGGAGTCCACTGAGTGACTATGTCGTCCTTTGCCTAAGTGTTAAATTTAGTCAATCAAGATAATGACTTATGTAGCTCAGTCACAAAGGAAGAAAATAATATTTCGTGGACTTCTGTATAAATTTACTTTTGAACCCAATCTTCAACAAGTAATTTAGAACTTATATTCCCCTGGATTGCTAACTGAAGGATTTTTTCATCTAGCCAATCTTGTGATTTTTTTTTTGTAGGATGCCACAACATCAATTCTCCCTCAAAATGATCCTGGTCCCGACAACAGAACCATTTTTTGGCTTGAGAGGTCCTGACCTAGGTTCGTATTTATTGTGCAACCAATAAACCCTTCGACTACTGGCCCTTTCAGAAATGACTTACTTGCATAGATCAAAGTCTCACCGGAGGCAGTATGGGGGGGTGGTGGAACTAGGTTTCTGCACCCTAAGCAATAATTTAATTTGGTGGCCTTAAAAATACTTATAACATAATTATAATAGATGATATAAAAGTGCACGCAATAACAAATCGATAGAAAAAGAGATCAACTTCGTTGTAGGTTATCACAGAATTCCTCAATATGTATTCACCCATAGTAAATAGATATACTTAAATCCAATTATTCATCAACCAATATTTACACATAATACATTATACTTGTTACTCATTCGCACATATGCATTTAATCATAACTAAATATACAATCATAGAAAATATTTCAAACTCAAAGCAGATAAATAATTGCAATCACATAATAGTTTCAAGTTTTCCAAAACAATATTCTTTGTTAAGATATATAATAGTTCCAATACATAGAGTCCTTCAATACCATTTACCCTTCTGCACACATAGCCAGTAGAGTATGCATACAACAAGGACTTAGGTCCCACACACACAACCAACAGGAGCCTCTCTACCCAAAAACCTAGAATTTATACAAAAATATTACAAAAATACATGTGTCATCAATCCATATCTCTACTTGCCTCAATATATTCATATTTATCCTAACTTAGCACACAAATACCATGTTCTCAAACCATGGTTTGCGACTCATGATTTTCCCTTGAACCCCTTACATTGGTTAGGGGCTTTGACCTGACCTAAATCCCCTTTGACTCTTTCACGCAATGCACACAACAAAACATATACAAAAATTTACCAAATTTGACCCTTGGGGACCCCACTCCAACATAAAGTTATTTATCATGATGGATTACAAATCATATTGAAAAAATGCAGCAAGAAATTCTGAATTTGATTTTTCCTTGATTAAATTGAGAAAATTTAAATTTTCACATCAACAAACAACTTGGACGGAGTTAACTGAGATGAAATGGCTCTTATCGCTCATTTATCTAAATAAATTCAATTTATAGGAGCGAGAGTTTAGTTAATCATGTATGATTGCTAATTTGTAGCAATCAAGTTAAGTTATTTCAATTTGTTTTGAGTTAAACTAGTTCTAATTGTTGGAGGAACTAGTGGAAGCTTAGTTGTGTAGTGATACTTTATTTTAACAAAGTGATCATTCATTTAACTAAGAAATCAACCCAAAATATTTGTTGCATGAAAATATGTCGAGTTCCCCTTCTATGGTGGAGATTCCAAGGTTGTGTAACATAAGTTGTAGACTAGTCTTGACTTTACAGGTGTTGGATGCAGTGAGATGATCAACCTTGGGACTTTTACGATCAATTTGAGGAATTTCCTAAATAATAAGGACCTAATTTCTCACGACATTGTGTAAGGAAATAGGGTCCCAAGTAGAGGCATAAATTGACTAAGTATGAGTCAATTCTTCTTAGTGTGTAGAGAGATAGGTTGTTCACTTGTAGACTATGCTCAATTTTGTAGAAATTATACAAGATGCATGTATATTAACAGACTCCCCTGATCTAAAAAATTAATCTTATGTTAAATACAGAGTCCTTCTACTTAATTCTTTGCGGAAATCAAATCACCATTTGCAAAACACATATGAAGCGAATCAATCGCACATAAACATAGTTTTTTAACGGGAAAGCTTAAAGCTAAAAACCCCAAATATCATATATTATGTATATCAATGGAACATGTAACAATCTCATACAAATCATAGTACTTCAAGCTCTCATACAATCAACAATCGTCACACACTATCATGCATAAATTTGCATATCTATGCACCAATTTCTTGATTCCTGATAGCCTACCTCCACTATGCAATCCCTTCTAAAGAAGACCCCCGAAATAATTTGATCTTGCCTTACCTTGACTGTGAAATCCTCATTGGCAACTCCAATGTCTGTGTAGATGCATTTAATGCATCACTATAGTCACAACATATAGTCCATATCACCCTTTCACCTACCTCTCCATTGGGTCTCCACTGGAACTAACATCCAAGTAGTTAATTGTTGTATTTGTTCAATTTCATGTGAGTCTCTAGTTATGAATTAATTAAATAATTAATTTACTAAAATCTCACTAGTGTATCTTTGGTTAGAACTAGATATAACTAGCACAACTGAGTTTAACTCACTTAACTGAGTTAAACTAAATAATATCTCACATAACTACTCTTCCAACTCTGTCACAACTTGCCACTATCAGTTATAACTGAGTCCTCCATGCATGAGTCACCAACCACCCTAGGAATTGCATAATTCCTTCAGCCCACTAATTTTCCAAATCTGTTCACTGACATAAAGTTCTCCAACATAATAATTTGATATTTATTGTCGGATTATTATTAAGGGCTAACAATAATCAACATGCATCTATTTTTAGATTAGTGATCTATAAATATACTTCACCCAATCTTCTAAAAATAGAAATTCATCCAAAGATAGAATTTGCTCAACCATCTAGAATTAGCATCCTGCTAACTTTTGAATATGCTCACCATTCTAAAAATAGACATACACCTAAAAATAGCCTGTGGGCCCCACTTAGTGAAGGTGCTTAATTTTCACTAAGCTCATCATCTTGTTGAATCTCAACACTCCCTCTCAAAAAAATAGGGATTATCCTTCATCCTGATCCTGTCTCTATGGTATTTGAATTTTCTCCTGGTGAGTGCCTTCGTTAGAATTTTGCATCCTGATCTTCCGTAGGAATGTACTGAAGCAACATGATCTTACATTGCACACAATATTTGATATGATGATATTGAATATCTATATGCTTAGATCTATCATGAAACACATGATTAATAGAGAGTTTAATGCAACTCTGATTATCACAATGTATCACTGCAGGATCTAAATGAGAACCAAACAAATCGACCAGGATATTCCTCATCTAGATAGCCTCACATGCAGCTTGAATTGCTACCATGTATTCTTCTTCTGTTGAACTGAGTGCCATGGATCTTTGTTTCCTGATGTACCAATAAATAGTTGTAGATATGATATTGAAACCCCCCCCCTGATGTGATCTTTCTATCCGTTGGGCTGCCTGCCCATTCTGTATCCATGAAGCCATGCAAATTCACCTCATCCATTTTTCTATACCATAAGCCATACTCAGATGTTCCCCTAAGATATCTCATCCTGACATACTTTCCTGCCTTCCAAAAGAACTTGATAGGCTTAACCATCACTTGACTACGCTGGTTCAATGCATAGCATATGTCCAGTCTTGTATTAACTAAATACTTGAGCGAACCCACCAACTATCGATAAACAGTAGCATCCACTACCTCTGTCGATGTAGCATTATCTTTCCTCCAATTTCCTGGAAGAGGAGTATCCATGGGCTTGCAGTCCTGCATGTGAAACTTAACAAGTATCTCCCGAGCATATTTTCCTTAAGACACAAACAGTTCACCTTCTCACAGCCATATTTCCAATCTAGGGAAATAATGAAGGAGGCCCAAATCCTTCATCTCAAAATCCTTTGAAAGATCCTCCTTGCATGAGTGTATCAACTACTAATCACCCGTTAGTATTAAATAAACAACATAAAGAACAATGATTAAAAGCTTACGCTCCACCAAAATTTGGTATAGGTTTGCATCCACCTCACTCTTGGTGAAGCCACGTCTAGTAAAATAGCTATCGATTTGTGTGTACCAAGCACGTGGTGCTTGCTTTATCCCATACAACGCTCTTTTGAGTCTGCACACATACGAATCGCTACTGAAGGTCTCAAATCCTTCGGCTTCTCAATGTACACTTCTTCCTCAATGATCCCATTAAGGAAAGCAGTTTTCACATTCATATAATGAATGTGCCAACCCATCTGCATTGAAAGAGAAAGGATGGTCCTTATGGAAGAATACTGTGCAACAAGTTCAAAGGTTTTTTCATAATCAATCCCCTAGATCTGTGAGAAAACCCAAGAAAAAAATATTGCCTTATACTTCTTGATGCTCCCATCAACATCTTGCTTTACCTTGTAGATCCATCTTTAACCTACCATTGATTTACCAACCGGCCTCGAAAAAATCTCCCAAGCATTGTTTCTGACAATGGAGTCATACTCCTCCACCATGGCATCTACCCATGTGGGCTCCTGTGCTTCTTCCTCAAAGGAAGATGGCTTTGTCACGATACATTTTCTCATGAGAGCCATGTATCCAGTGAATCAATCAGGTGATTGTCTCTATCTACGTTGTGATGTAGGGACTCCTACATTCTGTACCGCATCAAGCTTTAGCCTCTCAGTATCTGTGGTATGCCTTTTGCTTATTCTGATGTTTGGCTCTGCGTGAGTGGACTCCTCCACTCCACGATACTCCTTCCGTGTCTCATCAACATCTTGAGGGTCATCTTTGGGAGCCAGAAGTTCCTCCTCTACATGCAAGTGTAGCTTCCTCTCAAGAACAAACTTCATGGATTTCTCCTCTGTAATGTTCCCAAATTAACATTAAGCTAATTAGAACATTAATTTTGGTTATTTCAGCTAGGAGGAGAATAAAATGGGCAAGGAGACCCATTCATAAATAAAATATCAATGAAGTCCCTCATGAAATAGAAGCATCATTAGAGCTAGTCTTGCACACCCATGTGTGAAAAGGGATAATTGTAAGGAGGCTAGGTCATGTGACCAAGTCAAACTACGCAATAGATCAAGGTGTGGCTTGCTTGGGGAGCCAAAGCAAGTTATTGAGGAGGAAGAAACCCTAACGTGTGGGATCCATGTTCAAGGAGCCTTCATTGGCATAAAATAAGGAAAAAACGACCATTTTCTCATTCATGAATGGATATTTAGAATTGCTTTCTCTCATCAGTTGCTTAACTGAGATAGCTGTGCTGTTTAGCACAAGGGAACTCTTGCTTAGGATTCCCTCCTTCTTGAGAATCCTCTTGAAGGTTTTTTCTTCAGCTCCTCCACATTCTAGTTCAAGGCCAAAGCATTTCCCTTCAGTACAGCATTTTAGCAGTGCATGAAACATTGTGTTGTTGGGTTGCAGTGGATATTTCCATAGCATCACTTCCGGAGCTCTGATTTTAGAGGAGAGAGCTTCTTTGCATTTGGTAGGCCACTAGAGGATATTTCAGATCCATTCTCTATATCTTTGCATCAGGCCCAACTCCTCTCACCATTCACAGCGTAGTTCCTTCCTTAGACTGCATTATTTCTGAGAAGAATTGCAGTGGAGTTTGCACCACTAGTTTGGAGGGAGAGATCTTCAGGGATTGGATTAGCCTCTCTCTTGAAAGATACATTGGAGGATATATATTTAGAATATGCAGCATTTTCAGCCATCTCCATCCATTTTCTGAGTTGCAGTGCTATTCCAATTTAGAGGCAACAACTCTGGCATTTTTCCTTTTTGTACATTTCAGCCAATCCTCCCAAGGATTGATGTATTACTAATTTTAGGGGTTGAGATCTTGCTCCCCCATATTTCTTTGAGCATTATACTTCCATATTCATGTTTTGACATTATATATACAGTAGTACCTCCTATTTACTGCGCAGTTTTAGTCACAAGCATTCTTGTGCAGCAATGTTGTGATATATTTCCATATGCATGCCATTGAGGGTTTATTTGCTCAGCTTGAGTGACTGATTCCTCAAGTATTTGTATATTCCCTTTGCTGCTATATAAATTTGGTGACTATTCATATTTTCATGTACATTGGTTCTCTGAAATAACGCTGCTATGCTCACATATGTTCATGTGTTGATGCAGCCCTCTTCATATTTTTTGAAGATAATCAGGTGGAGGAGGCTTGTCTCAAGCTCCTAGAAGGATTTGTTTTGAGCCCACTTTAGGATTTTAGCTTTAGATAGATATATTTAAAGGATCCCAGACCAAGGATCAAATCCTGCTGCCTCCATTTATGGGAAATGCGTTTTCCAGGCTTGGTTTGCTAGCCATTCCCAATTGAAAATTCCACATATGTATAGACAGAGTCTGTGAAGGGCCAGCTAGCCTCTGGATCTCATCCTTCCTTGTGAAGGTGATATATCCGGTAAATTCCCCCATAGTCCATCTCTGGCATAGACTTGTGATATTTCTGAAAAGGAATATTATAGTGGTATCAGAGCACCTTTTTTGGCTCAGCCTGTGGCCCTCAAAGCCCAAGAAAGAGAACAAAAGATGAAGAGGAAGAGATTGATATCATCCATTTTTTAAAAGAAGAAGAACCTCCCCAAGGATGAAGAGTAAACAAAAAAGGAAGACCCATGCACTTCCTATTCTCATCTAGAAAGAGACAAGAAGACGAGTAGGAGAGAGACTCCATCTCTTGGGAGAAGGAAGGAGGATAAGCTGTCAAGGCTTCTTCCTAAATCTGTTCAAAGAATTCATGGAGATCTCAAGGAGACAAGGGAGGATATGGATGAATCATCTCCAAATGATTTTGATTCCACGACAAACTCTAGAGTTGCACATAGTGGGAATGAGCATGCAGCCACACACTATGATGACCAGCACAGTCCTATGTCCAGCAGTGACATAACTGAGATGAGAGAAGAAGGAGGAGTGACCAAGGAGAGGAAGTAGCAGTATGATAGATCCATTCTCTCAAATTTTTATGGGTCACTTACAGTTTCAGCCAAAGCTTGGGTGGAGGGGCTAGACTCCATTTTGCAGCAACGAGACATTTCTGAAGAAGAAGCAACCACATTTGCAGTGCTGCACTAGAGAGGTAAAGCTTACACCTGGTGGAATTTTGAATCCTTTCCTTTTAAAAATGCACATGCTTTATCTCATACATTAGTAAAGAGATTTTATGGGAGGATTCATAAAACACATGTGGGGGAACACACTTAAAACAGAACCCTACATGTGATGGATGGAACTTGGGACTCCGCTCTACTTCATACAACCATAAGGGAGGCTGGGACCTTACACCATACCTTGCTGGAGGGAATATTTTCATCATATACACTTGAGCAGGGAAGCATGAAGGTCTCATTCCCAAAGGAGGACCCCATTATTGGAAGGTTTCCCACCCATGAGGAGGAGGTTGGGAGCAAAAGCGCTCGCACAACTATAGAGTATCTAGTAACTCATGCATAGGAAGGCACAGCCCTTGCTCCAAGTGGAGGGATTCTTGCATCATTGCAAGAGGGACCCCAGGATCTCATGTATAGAGATCAAGGCACAACACATGATCCATATGTGCCATTTATTAGGAGGTGTGGAATCTTGGGGACAAAAGGAGAAGGTAAGGGGAAGAGCCAACATCAGTTGATGAGGATTAATTACCCTTACTCATTTTTAGAGGTTTATGCTCCATGGAGGAGACTGGATTGCATACTGAGGACATGGACACATCTATCCATTCATGTATACAATCTACTTTTGATGATGATGTCTCACTGCATGGAGACATTCTACCGAGGAGACCACTGGATTAGCAGAGGAGGAGGGATGCTTCACATTTTGGGGCACCACTCACTGACTTCATAGAGGTGGAGACCTTGGGAGAGCTTGACACAGCTTAGGGAGCTTTGGGTAGCTGCAAGAAGGAGGGGATTTTTCTCTCATCATCACTATTACCCACTCCCATTTCAGGCTCTGCGCTGAGGCAGAAACATCAGAGGGAGGATGGAAATCATCCCACTTATATATTTGGCATGGGAGATGTCAAAGAAGGAAGCAGCCATATGACAGTGAGTCTACATGAGGGATCATCAGCGCTATCATTATGGAGGATGGATCCGCATTGGAGCTCCCAAATTTTGGTGGAGTACTCGAAGGATATTTTTACCTGCATGGTGTTAGATGACTAGTTGCATGAGGAGGGAATACATCAGCACATAGGGAGATGCATAAGTGATGCATATATGGAGGAGGAACATCCCTTTTTAGGGGAGTTCACACAGTCATTCATTCTCTCTTCGAGGATGGGAGGAGACATATCTATGAGCTACTCCACTTACATGAGCCGAGCATATGGTAAGAATGTTAGTTATGTACATTATGATTTTTATATTGCATGTATATTTCCCTTGACCATCCCTATGCAGAAAATTGCTCCAAGAGGGAGCATTCCTTCTCTTAGGCTTCATGGCCCACCAGAGACCATCAGCAGGATTGAAGACCATCCCCTAGGGAGACTTGGGGAAGAGCTATGTGTTGGAGGGCATGCTCATCTTGCATCCTACATTATTCATTTCCTCCAAACACATAAGGAGGATGGGGCAGCCCACAGGTGGTTGGGAAACCACCATCATCTACATTCTCTATTGCAGTTGGGGATGAAGCTGTGCTAGCTACACATGAGGGACCATTGTCCTTCACACTTACTACACATGGCAGCCAACATGATGCTCATATTGGCTCCTTATGATTCCATTTTTCTTGCCTTTGTGAGGAGCAGGTTTGAGGAGGAGACACATAGGATGGATGTGCCCTTTGAGGGAGGGGTTCCTCACACCTTTTTCACAACATGTTCTGATGGGAATATGGAAGATGGTATGGCCACTACAGCAGCACAGTTGTTTCATTATGAGGTAATCCATATGATGGATATGATACCATATGAGGATGACTACCAACTCATCACATGTGGAGATGTTTGGGCCAGCATAATTTGCAGCATCGGGGGAGAGGCCTTTGGAGGCCCAACCTTCATCTTGCCACTTGATGGCAACCTTATTGTAGCCCAGATTCAACATACACCCTAAAATTATCTTAAGTGGAGAGGTAGACAACATGGGGTAGACTATGTGGACTACCATGAGCATATTTTCATCCCACCTACTTTGCCGGAGCCAAAGGTGGATGACAGATTTCAAGAGTTGCCTAGTTGGGAGGTGACTCAATTTTCATGGCACATAGCTTGGGCATGGATGGAATATATGGGGATGATAGTTTCCCCTACATTTCAGACTTCATACTCTGAGAGGACCTCTAGACATCACTCTGTTATCCTCTTGAGTATTTCACCATTGCATGATGATAGCTTGACAGCTGACTTGCATACTTGGGAGGGACATTGTGAGGACTTGGTTGATGAGATGGCACCTTTCTACTTGGAGGCAGGCATCATACATGGGTGCTATAGGAAGAGGAGGAGGAATAATTCAATTCTAACCTAATACTTGGTTGAGGACAAGCAGTCTTTGGGAGGGGAGGACTGTAATGTTCCCAAATTAGCATTAAGCTAATTGGAACATTAATTTTGGCTATTTCAGCTAGGAGGAGAATAAAATGCACAAGGAGACCCATTCATAAATAAAATATCAATAAATTCCTTCATGAAATAGAAGCATCATTAGAGCTAGTCTTACACACCCATGTGTGAAAAGGGATAATGGCAAGGAGGCTAGGTCATGTGACAAAGTCAAACTATGCAATAGATAGAGGTGTGGCTTGCTTGGGAAGTCAACGCAATTGCTTCAGGAGGAAGAAACCTTAATGTGTGGGGTCCATGGCCAAGGAGCCTTCATTGGCATAAAAGAAGGAAAAAATAACCATTTTCTCATTCATGAATGGATATTTCGAATTGCTTGCTCTCATCAGTTGCTTAACTGAGATAGATGTGCTGTTTAGCACAAGGGAACTCATGTTTAGGATTCCCTCCTTCTTGAGAAGCCTCTTGAATGTTTTTTCTTCAGATCCTCCACATTCTGGTTCAAGGCCAAAGCATTTCCCTTCAGTATAGCATTTCAGCAGTTTAGGAAACATTGTGTTGCTAGGTTGCAGTGGAGATTTTCATAGCATCACTTCTGGAGCTCTGATTTTATATGAGAGAGCATCTTTGTATCCGGGAGGCCACTAGAGGAGATTTCAGATCCATTCTCTATATCTTTGCATCAGGCCCATCTCCTCTCATCATTCACAGCACAGTTCCTTCCTTAGACTACGTTATTTCTGAGCAGAATTGCAGTGGTGTTTGCACCACTAGTTTGGAGGGAGAGATCTTCAGGGATTGGACCAGCCTCTCTCTTGAAAGATCCATTGGAGTAGATCTATTCAGAATTTACAGCATTTTCAGCCATCTCCATCCATTTTCTGAGTTGCAGTGCTATTCCAGTTTAGAGGCAGCAACTCTGGCATTTTTCCTTTTTGTACATTTCAGCCAATCCTCCCAGGATTGATGTATTATTAATTTCAGGGGTTGAGATCTTCATCCCCCATCTATCTTTGAGAATTATACTTCCATATTCATGTTTTGACATTATATATACAACAGTACCTCCTATTGACTGTGCAGTTTTAGTCACAAGCATTCTTGTGTAGCAGTGTTGTGACATATTTCCATATGCATGCCATTGAGGGTTTCTTTGCTCAGCTTGAGTGATTGATTCCTCAAGTATTTGTATAGTATCTTTGCTACTATATACATTTGGTGAATATTCATAGTTTCATGTACATTTTTTCTCTGAAATAACGTTGCTATGCTAGCATATGTTCATGTGTTAATGTAGCCCTCTTCATTGGGCATTTTCTGAAGATAATCAGGTGGAGGAGGCTTGTCTCAAGCTCCTAGAAGGATTTGTTTTGAGCCAATTTAGGATTTTAGCTCTAGATAGATATATTTAAAGGATCCTAGACCAGGGATCAAAACCTACTACCTCCATTTCTGGGAAATGCATTTTCCAGGCTTGGTTTGCTAGCCATTCCCAATCGGAAATTCCACATATCTATAGACAGAGTCTGTGAAGGGCAAGCTAGCCTCTGGATCTCATCCTTCCTTGTGAAGGTGATATATCTGGTAAATTCCCCCAAAGTCCATCTCTAGCATAGACTTGTGATATTTCTGAAAAGGAATATTACATCCTCATTGAATTTTATATCTTTTCGCACCACAGTAATCCGATTGTTTAGAAAATACACACGATAATTATGGGGTTTTTCTGTGTACCCCACAAATATCCCAACTTCTGCAGTCGGCTTTAGCTTCTTCCTGGCATCCTTTGTCAAGTGAATGTAAACAGATGAGACAAAAATATTTAAATGAGAAATATTTGGCTTCTTACCAGTAAAATCTTCTTCAAGTGTACTCATGCCAAGTACTCTATGAGGACAATTGTTTTTCACATAAACCACAGTGTTGCATGCTTCCACCCACAAGTGCATCGGTAGGCCCTAGTCATGCAACATAAATCATGCAACACCCAAGATCATTACGTTCTTCCTCTTCGTGACCCCATTTTACTGTGGGTTATGAGGCACTATGAGTTCTCTTCGAATTCCTTCTTTTCTACGGAAGTATTTGAATTCGTTCGAGATATATTCACCACCATTATTGCTCCACAGAGCCTTCACTTGCTTCCCTGACTCCTTCTCCACCAATTCTTTAAACTCATAGAACTTTGAGAATGCTTGATCAGTCCTCTACATGAATTAGATCTAGCATATATGAGAATATCCATCAACAAATATAACATAATACCTGTGTTTTTCTGTTGAAGCAACTAAGAAAGGTCCACACATGTTTGTGTGAATTCTCTCCAGGATCACCGAAGCATGGTTCTCCTTCTCATGAAAGGTGGTCTTCACAAACTTACCCATAGTACATCCCTTGCATTGATCTTACTGCGGAAGAGTACCCTTGGGAAGTCCAGTAGAAATATGCTGCAAAATCTTCAAGGCGCCATGGTGAAGATGGCCCAATCTTTTGTGCCATAATTCACCCTCATCCCAGCTCACCAGTTCTTCTACTTCTCCCATCATTACAACGCAGCCATCTACCTCCAGATTGTAGAGATTCTTAACTTGAATCCCTATCATCTTGGTTTGACCCATTTTTTTATGTCGCAGGAAATATTTTCCCTCGCTGAAAACAATGCCATAACCTATGTTGTTATGAAACCAACTCCCAAAAATAGAAGAAAAGAGATATCAACGCCTTAGAAATAAGCCACTTCGAGGGGGAAACCTTGAATACATTACATGAATGAAAAATTCTTGGATGATTCAAATTACAAAACCTCCTTTCTATATATAGGAGTCCATGGGGCCATAATGTAATCCTAGCTGACCTAACAATAATAATTTAAAGGCACAATAATAATAATATGGGGGTTACAAGGGTACAATAATAACAATGAGGGGGCTACACTTGTTGGGGTTCCTGTGTTTTGGCCAGATTGGCAAGACCAAAAGACAAGACAACATCAAACCACTTTGGGATCCCAGGATCTAGCCCTCCTGGATCCAGAGAGGTATCTCTATATAAATGCAAAGAATGATATATATTTAAGTTCACATTATGGTATTAGGATAGGTATGAAGCACAGGGGTTTTGGTTTTTTTGCTTGGTTGGAGATCATTAACTGAGAAGGTTATGAGAAGTGAAGAAGGAAACCAAATAGTATGATGTTTCAGCATGGGAAGATAGGTGAAGAGAAGTGCCAATCCATTGGGCTATGGAGTCATGAAAGGGGTTTACTTGCATAACAACTGTCCAAGGGTTTCCATAGGGAAAGTCATCTGTACCAAAGGATCTCTTTAGATAGGTGGTGAGATGGAAACATTAAGAATGGGTGAAAGAAAGAAACCAGAGTGCAGCCTAAGATCAGGTAAGGACTTTTAACCTATCATACTTTCGACATACTTCAAAGGAAACTCTCAATAAAGACACAAAGGGTAGCTTAAGATCAAGTAGGGACTTTTAACCCAGCCTGATTTCAGCATAATCTCAAGGGAGAAAATCCAGCAATCCTCATAACCGCTTTCAGACAGTAGAAAACATTTAAGATTAAACACAGAGCAAGGTCTAAGATCAGAGAAAGAATTTTAACCTTCACTGCTTTTGACGCCAACTCATAGGGAAAATTTCAAGACAAACTGTTGGAGAATAAACTAGAGGACAGGGCTAACCATAGACTTCCCTAGTTTAATCTTTACTTAGCATGAAATGAAGGTATCTTTCAAGGACAATACTTCAAGTTGTACTCAACAAGACATGGGCTCACCAACATTTCTTGACTGGTTATACTATATAGAATTATCCTTAAATACACAATCAGAGGAAAACATAGAGATAAAGATTTACAGTGAGATTCAGGGTACTTCCAACAGTATGTCCTGATCTATGCTTGATGTTCTTTATCAAAGAATAATGGACAGTATGAAAAACATGAAAGGAGACAATTACAGTAAGGGAAACATCACCAATAATATAGACCAGGATCCTGTGAATCTGCTTGTTCAATTGATGTGAAAAACTAGTCACATACTCTAAGTCCAATGGCTCTTTACAGTCCAAACTTCTCTTCCCAGCCTACTATATTACAAACTTCTCCTCAATAATAGTTCAAACATTCAATAAAATCCTAACCCTTTACAATGAATTTTCAATGAATACTTATAGGTGAATGAGGAGGTGGAGTAACTGAAGAGATTGTTGGCCCAATTTAATGAAGAATTTAGTGCTTCTCGGCCTCTAGGAGGCTTGATGGAGAAGAAATGACATGCTCCATACTTCATTAAATGGGATTTTGCTTGTATTTGCACTCTTGCTGTTTTTGTTTGACTTTCAGAAGCTCTGGAAGGCAGGGCATTTACTTCTAAGTTGTAGATATCCAAAATATTTCTGACTGCCTTAATTGTGCCTTGTGTTGATGAAAATAGGATGGAAAGTGGCAGTATGGGTCGACAGAAAGTACTAGCCTCTCTGATTTGGCGTGTAGAGGCTTCTCTACTGATATGTCTGTGGTGTGGGCTTTAGGCTTCATTAAGATTCTTTGATCATTTTCAGGTCTTTATCTGTGTCCTTTATCCTTCTAAATATTGGATATAAGCATTAAATCTTCAATATTATGCATTAATCCTTTAATCTCCTTTTGATACACTTTAAATCTCTGTTGATGGCTGCACAGGTGGTAGTGGCGCTGGAGGGTTTGTGTAAGGGTCGATGACTAGGATGCATTGACAAACATGTAATTGAAACCCCACTGGTCCCTTTTATGCATTGATTCAGGCTCAAGATCGTCACCCTAGAACCTTTTGGTCACCTATCTGTGACTGTGGGATAAACTGGAAAGAACCACCATTAAAATTGTAAACATAAGATAAACCTGTTATAAAAAACTGCGAGAGTGGGAAAAGTTGCTTCAAAGGCTCATGAGGGTAGAGGAATAGTGAGGGGAAATGTGAGCATAGTGGAAAAATGGGTGAAAAATTTGGCAGAGCAGCTAACCAGGTGCAGATGGAGGTTTGGGTGTGGGGATGAATGTGGGTCGTTAGATTAGAAAAACCAACGGTGGAGATCTTTTGATGGAGTCATTTGGAAGATCGAATGAATGGAGAATGTTTGGGGACGAAATTAAATCAGAATCGTCCAATCTCAAAGATTGACAACTGGGGAAAAACATGAAAGGAAACGTTATGGAGGGTAGGCTATATGGTGAAAAACCGGGAATGGTTTTCGCGCGGCGAAATGGGGGGGAGGCGGTATTTTAAAAAAAAAACATGACTCCATACACCTGCTGACACCTATCCCTCCTAAAACTGCTTATTTCGCATAATTTTTTGGTGTTAAACCTCGAGCACAAAATTTTTGTGAAACACAGCGTCCGCCGTCGGATCAGAGGACCCAGATCCGATGGTGTGGATCACACGCGACGGGAAAGTTGCACGGAAAGGGCGATAGTGGAATACAGGTGGCAGCGCGTGAGTGGATATGTATTTTATGAGGTGGGAGGTAGGTCCCAAAGGAGTCGGGTCTATCGAGTTAAATCTCGACTATTAGATCTTCGCAATGAACGGTCAAGATTTAAAGGGAAGCGGAGTTTTTGAATAAGAGGAAAACGGGGTAAGTGAATGAGCGGAAAGATGGGAACTTTCGGATCTGTAGGAATGGACGGTAGAGATCTAATCAATGATCAGCAGAATAGTGAAAGGGAGAAAGGAAAATGCGGAGTGCGATGAAATCTTGGCCATCGGTTCTTGTGTATTCGATGGCCAGGATAAAATCGGGAAATCGGGCCATCAAAGGAAAAGAAAAGAGGAAAGACTGTGTTGGCCATATGCGATTAAGCACTGGCCGTAGGATTGGAAGAGATCAATGGTCAGGATTAAGTTGGTGGGGTGATGATGGACGGCTATGGGTGGAGCGCAATGAGATCCTGGCCGTTGGTTCTTGTGGATTCAACGGTCCATATCCAATAGGGGGATCGGCATCGGAGGAGGCAAGGAAAGGGAACAAAGAAAAATGAAACCTCGATTTCGATTGCGTGATGGGGTTAGCTCCTGGTTATGGCTCCGGGTCACTTGCAGGGAAAGGGGCTAGGGCTAAGGCCGAAAGGGGCTTAAGGCCTTAATGCAAAAATGAAGATTTTTAAGGATTTTGAAGGGTTTTTTGAGGAATTTGGAGGTTTCGATAGATGGAAGGAGGGATTTTTTAATCCAAATAAATGGAAATATAAGGTTAAAAATGGGGATTAGGATGATTTAGAGGTTAAATGAAGGTTTATAGAGGAATTTTTTTGAAGGGAATAAGGGTGAAAAATGGAATTCTTTGTGGGAGTGGAATGGAGCAAATGGAGGCCTTTTGAAAACAGTTTCTTTCACAAACAGGGTTCGTTAACAGAAACAGTAGTGAAGATTCTTTAAAGGATAGAAAACACATGGAGGCTTCAAGAATGATAGATTTACAAAGGAAATGTTTCTCTTGAAGACTCAGAAACATATTTAACCACTTGTTTGCTTTGACAAAATATTATAGGTGGCCAACAGTGGCTCCACATGGGTATGGCATCTTCTTGAAGGTGTCAAGAATCTTAGATATAATCTTTGGAAGTAGGCCAGTTGCCTGGTACTTGACCATATTTTCTTCTTTTATCAATTGCTACAAACATGATGGATATTATGTTAGCAGAAAACATCTTCTCAAACAACTACCTACCCATCCTACTGTCCTAAATTTTTTTCTTCAAGGTGCATTTGGACTTGCAGACCTTTCACATCATCAATTTTTATTGAAAGTAAAAACCAATATAATTCTACCCTTATTCCTCCATGAGATCATATTAAACAGTTGGACTCATAACTTCTCTACCTAAACTAATATCTGCCAGGATTAAACTGTCTGGCAGATTTCATTCTCTACATTCTAAAACATAAATTTAAATACAGACAAACCAAGATTAGAATGTTTGATTTGCTATGGGTTCATGGCATAAAGACAAGTTTCACATGGACTGAACTTTGCAGAAATAAAAAAAAAAAATTTGAAGGCTTCAAATCTGAAAATCACTAGCATCCTTCCTTCTTCTTGTGACTCAGATTTTGAGCTTTTTAGAGTCACCTTCTTTCTTCTTTTCAGCTCTGGTTTTGATCTTATTAGAGCTGCTTCTTCTTCTTTTCTCTGCTGGTTCAATTTTTGAGCTTTTTTGAACCCCTCTCTTTCTATTTTTGTATTTTTTAAATATTTCTTCAAAGTAAAATCAACAACTATCTAAATGCTCACAAGCTGAGCTTTATTGAGATTCCTACCTACCCTAATCTAACTTGGAAATCTATATTGTTTTATATGTTACAATAGTGCCAGTGCAACCAGTTCAGTAGTAACAAAAATGAAGAAGAAATCTAACTGCTTCTCAGAGATAACCATGGGGTACTTTGAATGTGGGTCTTCAAAACCAAGGCCACCACCAGTGGTGACCACTCCTGATGTATCTAGCTCTTGCAAAGGGTCAATGCTCAGGAACTTGAGCCAATCACGGCCTCCATATATTCTGCCATAGGATCAATGAAAACATGATATAAACTTTCTTCTTTTAGGCCTTCCATGATTGGTTAGCTATTTTCATCCTTGACATCTTGGTTCACTGCATCTTTAGTGTGGCTCTCGAAAGCACAATCATCCTCTTCTTGCACATCAAAAGGGAGTGAAATTTCTTCTTTCTTAGGGGAGGGAGACTTTCCAAAAATTCTCTAGGGTCCCTAAATTGGTATGATTTTTCTTGTGAATTCAATATTTCAATCTCAATTTCATATCTTTCAACCACCAATTATAGAAAAATTTCCTTAAGCTTAGGTTTATCATTGAATTTAGAGCTGAAAATGAAAACCTCTAGAAGGTCCTCACATTTAAGTTTTGCAAGTATATTTGATATTCCACATTGAAACTCTTCTAGGGGACTTGGCTACATTTTTGCAAATTGCTTAGAGTCTTCCATTGGTGGGGGGATTTGATCTACCACCATGTTGAGTTTTAGACCAAGGAAAAGAAAAGTTAGCCTGATATGACAGTCTTTAAGGGGCAACTGAGCTTCAACAAACAAAAATGATACCAATAGTTTCCTTTAGAGTGGATGATGTTATGATGAAACTGGTCTCCTAGTGGAGTCTTGTGAAAACAGAGATAATCAGCAGGACTACTGATCACCAGTGGAGTATTTTGGTCATTTAGGAACTGTGGAGTCGCCAGGTGGAGGGTTTAAAATGTTTTGAAGCAGGTTGTTGTCGACCATCAAAAATCTATACCAAATCGAGGCTAATTGGTCTTCTTCCCCATCGGAGTCACCATTATGTTGGGGTTCCTGTGTTTTGGCCAGACTGGAAAGACCAAAAGACAAGACAACATCAAACCACTTTGGGATCCCAGGATCTAGCCCTCCTGGATCCAGACAGGGATCTCTATATAAATGCAAAGAATGATATATATTTAAGGTCAGATTATGGTATTAGGCTAGGTATGAAGCACAGGGGTTTTTGTTTGTTTTTTTGGTTGGAGATCATTAACTGAGAAGGTTATGAGAAGTGAAGAAAGAAACCAAATAGTATGATGTTTCAACATGGGAAGATAGGTGAAGAGAAGTGCCAATCCATTGGGCTATGGAGTCATGAAAGGGGTTTACTTGCATAAAAACTATCCAAGGGTTTCCATAGGGCAAGTCATCTATACGAAAGGATCTCTTTAGATAGGTGGTGAGATGGAAAAATTAAGAATGGGTGAAAGAAAGAAACCAAAGTGCAGCCTAAGATCAGGTAAGGACTTTTAACCTATCCTGCTTTCGAAAAACTTCAAAGGAAACTCTCAATAAGGACACAAAGGGTAGCTTAATATCAATTAGGGACTTTTAACCCAGCGTGCTTTCAGCATACTCTCAAGGGAGACAATCCAACAGTCCTCATAACCGCTTTCAGACAGTAGAAAAAATTTAAGATTAAACACAGAGCAAGACCTAAGATCAGAGAAAGACTATTAACCTTCACTGCTTTTGACACCAAATCACAGGGAAAATTTCAAGACAAATTGTTGGAGAAGAAACTAGAGGACAGGGCTAACCATAGACTTCCCTAGTTTAATATTTACTTAGCATGAAATGAAAGTATCTTTCAAGGACAATAATTCAAGTTGTACTCAGCAAGACATGGGCTCACCAACATTTCTTGACTGGTTATACTCTATAGAATTATCCTTAAATACACAATCAGAGGAAAACATAGAGATAAATATTTACAGTGATATTCAAGGTACTTCCAACAGTATGTCCTAATCTATGCTTGATGTTCTTTATCAGAGAATAATGGACAATATGAAAAACATGAAAGGAGACAATTACAGTAAGGAAAACATCGCCAATAATATAGACCAGGATCCTATGAATCTGCTTGTTCAATTGATGTGCAAAACCAGTCACATACTCTGAGTCCAATGGCTCTTTACAGTCCAAACTTCTCTTCCCAGCCTACTATATTAAAAACTACTGAACTACTTCCCCTCAATAACAGTTCAAACAATCAATAAAATCACAACCCTTTACAATGAATTTTCAATGAATACTTATAGGTGAATGAGGAGGGGGAGTAACTGAAGAGATTGTTGGCCCAATTTAATGAAGAATTTAGTACTTCTCGGCCTCTAGGAGGCTTGATGGAGAATAAATGACATGCTCCATACTTCATTAAATGGGATTTTTCTTGTATTTTCACTCTGGCTATTTTTGTTTGACTTTCGGAAGCTCTGGCAGGCAGGGCATTTACTTCTAAGTTGTGGATATCCAAAATATTTCTGACTGCCTTAAATATGCCTTTGTTGATGAAAATAGGAATGCAGATGGCAGTATGGGTCGACAAAAAGTACTAGCCTCTCTGATTTGGCGTGAAGAGGCTTCTCTGCTGATCTGTCTGTGGTGTGGGATTTAGGCATCATTAAGCTTCTTTGACCATTTTTGGGTCTTTATCTGTGTCCTTTATCCTTCTAAATATTGGATATAAGCATTAAATCTTCAATATTATGCATTAATCCTCTAATCTCCTTCTGATACACTTTAAATCTTTGTTGATGGCTACACAGGTGGCAGTGGTGCTGGAGGGTTCGTGTAAGGGTCGATGACCAGGATGCATTGACAAACATGTAATTGAAACCCTGCTGGTCCCTTTTATGCATTAATTTAGGCTCAGGATCTTCACCCTAGAACCTTTTGGTCACCTATCTGTGACTGTGGGATAAAATGGCAAGAACCACCATTAAACCTGCAAACATAAGATAAACCTATTATAAAAACCTGCGGGAGTGGGAAAAGTTTCTTTAGAGGCTCGTGAGGGTGGAGGAACAATGAGGGGAAATGTGATCGCAGCAGAAAAATGGGTGAAAAACCTAGCAGAGCAGCTAGCCAGGTGCAGATGGAGGTTTGGGTACCGGGATGAACGTGGGTCGTTATATTAGAACAATCAACGGTGGAGATATTTCGATGGAGTCATTTGGAAGATCAGATGAATGGAGAATGGTTGGGGGAAAAATTAAATTAGAACTGTCTGATCTCAGAGATCAACGGCTGGGAAAAAATGCGAAAGGCAACATTATGGAGGGTAGGCGGTATGGCGGAAAACCGGGAATGGTTTTCACATGGAAAAATGGGGGGGGAAGCGGTATTGTAAAAAAAAACATGATTCCATACACCTGTTGACACCTGTCCCTCCTAAAACCGCTTATTTCGCATAATATTTTGGTTTTAAAACTTGGGCGCAAATTTTTTGCGAAATGCAACGTCCGCCATCTGATCGGAGGACCCAAATCCGACGGTGCAGATTGCATGCAACGAGAAAGTTTCACGGAAAGGGCGATAGTGGAATAGAAGTGGAAGCGCGTTAGTGGATAGGTATTTTATGAGGCAGGAGGTAGGTCCCAAAGGAGTCCGGTCTATCGGGTTAAATCCTGACCTTTGGATCTTTGCAATGGATGGTCAAGATTTAAAGGGAAGCGGAGTTTTTGAACAAGAGGAAAACGGGGTAAGTGAATGAGCGGAAAGATGGGAGCCGTCGGATCTATAGGAATGGATGGTAGAGATATAATCGGTGATTAGCAGAACAATGAAAGGGAGAAAGGAAAATGTGGAGTGCAATGAAATCTTGGCCGGCGGTTCTGGTGTATTCGATGGTTAGGATCAAATCGGGAAATCGGGCCATCGGAGGAGAAGAAAAAAGGGAAGACTGTGTTGCTGATATGCGATTAAGCTCTTGTTGTAGGATCAGAAGAGATCAACAATCAAGATTAATTCGACGGGGTGATGACGGAGGGCTATGGGCGGAGCGCGATGAGATCCTGGCCGTTGGTTCTTGTGGATTCAACAGTCCAGATCCAATAGGGGGATCGGCATCAGAGGAGGCAAGGAAAGGGAACAAAGAAAAAGGAAACCCCGATTGCGATTGCGTGATGGGGTTAGCTCCTAGTTATGGCTCTGGGTCACTTTTAGGGAAAGGGACTAGGGCTAAGGTCGAAAGGGGCTTAAGGCCTTAATGCAAAAATGAAGATTTTTAAGGATTTTGAAGGGTTTTTTGAGGAATTTGGAGGTTCTGATAGATGGAAAGAGGGATTTTTTAAACCATAGAAAGGGAAATATAAGGTTAAAAAATGGGGATTAGGATGATTTAGAGGTTAACTGAAGGTTTATAGAGGAATTTTTGTGAAGGGAATAAGGGTGAAAAATGGAATTCTTTGTGGGAGTGAAATGGAGCAAATGGAGGCCTTCTGAAAATAGTTTCTTTCAGAAACAACAGGGTTCATTAATGGAAACAACAGTGAAGATTCTTTAAAGGATAGAAAACACATGGAGGCTTCAAGAATGATAGATTTACAAAGGAAATGTTTCTCTTGAAGACTCAGAAACATATTTAGCCACCTGTTTGCTTTGACAAAATATTATAGGTGGCCAACAGTGGCTCCACATGGCGATGACATATTCTTGAAGGTGTCAAGAATTTTAGATATAATCTTTGGAAGTAGGCTAGATGCCTGGTACTTGACCATATTTTCTTTTTTGATCAACTACTATAAACATGATGGATATTATGTTAGCAGAAAACATCTTCTCAAACAAATACCTACTCAGCCTACTGTCTTAAAAATTTTTCTTCAAGGTGCATTTGGACTTGCAAGCCTTTCACATCATCAATTTTTATTGAAAGAAAAAACTAATCTAATTCTACCCTTATTCCTCCATGAGACCAGATTAAACAGTTGGACTCAAAAACTTCTCTACCTAAACTAATATCTGCCAAGATTAAACTATCTAGTAGATTTCATTCTCTACATTCTAAAACAGGAATTTAAATACAAACAAACTAGGATTAGACTGTCTGATTTGCTATGGGTTCATTGCATAAAGACAAGTTGCACATGGACTAAACTTTGCAGAAATTAAAAACAAAATTTGAAGGCTTCAAATCTGAAAATCACCAGCATCCTTCCTTCTTGTGACTCATATTTTGAGCTTTTTAGAGTCACCTTCTTTCTTCTTTTCATCTCTGTTTTTTATCTTGTTAGAGCTGCTTCTTCTTCTTTTCTCTGTTGGTTCAATTTTTTATCTTGTCTGAACCCTTCTCTTTCTATTTTTCTATTTTTTAAATTTTTCTTCAAAGTAAAATCAACAACTAACTAAATGCTCACAGGCTGAGCTTTATTGAGATTCCTACCTACCCTAATATAACTTGGAAATATCTTCTGTTTTATATGATACAATAGTGCCAGTGCAGCCAGTTCATTAGTAACAAAAATGAGGAAGAAATATGACTGCTTGTCAGAGATAACGATGGGGTACTTTGAATGCAGGTCTTCAAAACCAAGGCCACCACCAGTGGTGACCACTCCTGATGTATCTGGCTCTTGCAAAGGGTCAAGGCTCAAGAACTTGAGCCAATCAGGGCCTCCATATATTCTGCCACAGGATCAATGAAAACATGATATAAAATTTCTTCTTTTAGGCCTTCCATGACTGGTAGGCTATCTGCATCCTTGACATCTTGGTTCACTGCATCTTCAGTGTGGCTCTTGAAAGCACAATCATCCTCTTCCTACACATCAAAAGGCAGTGAAATTTCTTCTTTCTTAGGGGGAGGGAGACTTTCTAAAAATGCTCTAGGGTCCCTGAATTGGTATGATTGTTCTTGTGAATTCAATATTTCAATCTCAAGTTCATATCTTTCAACCACCAATTCTAGAAAAATTTCCTTAAGCTCAAGTTTATCATTGAATTTAGAGTTGAAAAGGAAAACCTCTGGAAGGTCCTCACATTTAAGTGTTGCCAGTATATTTGATATTCCACAACAGAACTCTTCTAGGGGACTTGGCTGCATTTTTGCAAATTTCTCAGAGTCTTCCAATGGTGGGGGGATTTGGTATGCCACCATGTTGAGTTTTAGACCGAGGAAAAAGAAAATTTAGCCACATATGACAGTCTTTCAGGGGCAACTGATCTTCAACAAAGAAAAATAGTACCCATAGTTTCCCTTAGAGTGGATGATGTTATGATGAAACTGGTCTCCCAGTGGAGTCTTGTGAAAACAGAGATAATCAGCAGGGCTACTTATCACCACTGGAGTCTTTTGGTCATTTAGGAACTGTGGAGTCGTCAGGTGGAGGGTTTAAAACGTTTTGAAGCGGGTTGTTGTCCACCATCAGCAATCTATACCAAATCGAGGCTAATTGGTCTTCTTCCCCAGCGGAGTTGCCATTATGTTGGGGTTCCTGTGTTTTGGCTAGATTGGCAAGACCAAAAGACAAGACAACATCAAACCACTTTGGGATCCAAGGATCTAGCCCTCCTGGATTCGGAGATGGATCTCTCTATAAATGAAAAGAATGATATATATTTAAGGTCATATTTTGGTATTAGGCTAGGTATGAAGCACAGGGGTTTTGGTTTGATTGTTTGGTTGGAGATCATTAACTAAGAAGGTTATGAGAAATGAAGAAGGAAACCAAATAATATGATGTTTCAGCATGGGAATATAGGTCAAGAGAAGTGCCAATCCATTGGGCTATGGAGTCATGAAAGGGGTTTACTTGCATAACAACTGTCCAAGGGTTTCCATAGGGAAAGTCATCTATACCAAAGGATCTCTTTAGATAGGTGGTGAGATGGAAACATTAAGAATGGGTGAAAGAATGAAACCAGAGTGCAGCCTAAGATCAGGTAAGGACTTTTAACCTATCCTGCTTTCGACATACTTCAAAGGAAACTCTCAATAAGGACACAAAGGGTAGCTTAAGATCAAGTAGGGACTTTTACCCCAGCCTGCTTTCAGCATACTCTCAAGGGAGACAATCTAGCAGTCCTCATAGCTTCTTTCAAATAGTAGAAAACATTCAAGATTAAACACAGAGCAAGGCCTAAGATCAAAGAAAGGCTTTTAACCTTCACTGCTTTTGACACCAACTCACAGGGAAACTTTCAAGACAAACCGTTGGAGAAGAAAATAGAGGATAGGGCTAACCATAGACTTCCCTAATTTAATATTTACTTAGCATGAAATGAAATTATCTTTCAAGGATAAATTTTCAAGTTGCACTCAGCAAGACATGGGCTCACCAACATTTCTTGACTGGTTATACTCTGTAGAATTATCCTTAAATACACAATCACAGGAAAACATAGAGATAAATATTTACAGTGATATTCAAGGTACTTCCAACAGTATGTCCTAATCTATGCTTGATGTTCTTTATCAGAGAATAATGGACAGTATGAAAAACATGAAAGGAGACAATTGCTGTAAGGAAAACATCACCAATAATATAGACCAGGATCCTGTGAATATGATTTTTCAATTGATGTGCAAAACCAGTCACATAATCTGAGTCTAATGGCTCTTTACAGTCCAAACTTCTCTTCCCAGCCTACTATATTACAAACTAGTCAGCTACTTCCCCTCAATAATAGTTCAAACAATTAATAAAATCCCAACCCTTTACAATGAATTTTCAATGAATACTTATAGGTGAATGAGGAGGTGGAGTAACTGAAGAGATTGTTGGCCCAATTTAATGAAGAATTTAGTGCTTCTCGGCCTCTTGGAGGCTTGATGGAGAAGAAATGATTTGCTCCATACTTCATTAAATGGGCTTTTGCTTGTATTTACACTCTGGCTATATTTGTTTGACTTTCAGAAGCTCTGGCAGGAAGGGAATTTACTTCTAAGTTGTAGATATCCAAAATATTTCTGACTACCTTAACTGTGCCTTATGTTGATGAAAATAGGACTGCAGGTGGCAGTATGGGTCGACGAAAAGTACTAGCATCTCTGATTTGGCGTGTAGAGGCTTCTCTGCTGATCTGTCTGTGGTGTGGGATTTAGGCTTCATTAAGCTTCTTTGACCATTTTCAGGTCTTTATCTATGTCCTTTATCCTTATAAATATTGGATATAAGCATTAAATATTAAATATTATGAATTAATGCTTTAATCTCCTTCTAATACACTTCAAATCTCTGCTGATGGCTGCACAGGTGGCAGTGTCATTGGAGGGTTCATGTAAGGGTCGATGACCAGGATGCATCGAAAAACATGTAATTGAAACCCTACTGGTCCCTTTTCTACATTGATTCAGGCTCAGGATCGTCAACCTGGAACCTTTTGATCACCTATCTGTGACTGTGGGATAAACTGGCAAGAACCACCATTAAACCTGCAAACATAAGATAAACCTGTTATAAAAACCTGCGGGAGTGGGAAAGCTACTTCAGAGGCTTGTGAGGGTGGAGGAACAGTGAGGGGAAATGTGAGCGCAGTGGAAAAATGGGTGAAAAACCTGGCAGAGCAGCTAACCAGGTGCAGATGGAGGTTTGGGGATTAACATGGGCCATTAGATTAGAACAATCAATGGTGGAGATATTTCGATGGAGTCATTTGGAATATCAGATGAATGGAGAATGGTTGGGGGAAAAATTAAATCAGAACCGTCTAATCATAGAGATCAATGGCTGGGAAAAAACGCGAAAGGAAACATTATGGAGGGTAGGCGGTATGGCAAAAATCCGGGAATGGTTTTCGCATGGCGAAATGGGGGGAAAGCGGTATTGTAAAAAAAAAACGTGATTCAATACACCCGTTGACACCTGTCCCTCATAAAATTGCTTATTTCGCATAATTTTCTGGTGTTAAAACTTGGGTGCAAAATTTTTTCGAAACGCAACATCCGCCGTCGGATCGGAGGACCCAGATCCGACGGTGCGGATCGCACGTGATGGGAAAGTTGCACGAAAAGGGCGATAATGGAATAAAGTTGGTAGCGTGTGAGTGGATAGGTATTTTATGAGGCGGGAGGTAGGTCCCAAAGGAGTTGGTTCTATCGAGTTAAATCCCGACCGTTGGATCTTCGCAACAAACGATCAATATTTAAAGGGAAGAAGAGTTTTTGAACAAGAGGAAAATAGTGTAAGTGAATGAGAGAAAAGATGGGAGCCATCGGATCTGTAGGAATGGATGGCAGAGATCTAATCGGAAATTAGCGGAACAGTGGAAGGGAGAAGGGAAAATGTGGAGTGCAATGAAATCTTGGCCATCAGTTCTTGTGTATTCGACAGTCAGGATCAAATCGGGAAATCGGGCCATCAAAGGAAAAGAAAAGAGGAAAGACTGTGTTGGCCATATGCGATTAAGCACTGGCCGTAGGATTGGAAGAGATCAATGGTCAGGATTAAGTTGGTGGGGTGATGATGGACGGCTATGGGTGGAGCGCAATGAGATCCTGGCCGTTGGTTCTTGTGGATTCAACGGTCCATATCCAATAGGGGGATCGGCATCGGAGGAGGCAAGGAAAGGGAACAAAGAAAAATGAAACCTCGATTTCGATTGCGTGATGGGGTTAGCTCCTGGTTATGGCTCCGGGTCACTTGCAGGGAAAGGGGCTAGGGCTAAGGCCGAAAGGGGCTTAAGGCCTTAATGCAAAAATGAAGATTTTTAAGGATTTTGAAGGGTTTTTTGAGGAATTTGGAGGTTTCGATAGATGGAAGGAGGGATTTTTTAATCCAAATAAATGGAAATATAAGGTTAAAAATGGGGATTAGGATGATTTAGAGGTTAAATGAAGGTTTATAGAGGAATTTTTTTGAAGGGAATAAGGGTGAAAAATGGAATTCTTTGTGGGAGTGGAATGGAGCAAATGGAGGCCTTTTGAAAACAGTTTCTTTCACAAACAGGGTTCGTTAACAGAAACAGTAGTGAAGATTCTTTAAAGGATAGAAAACACATGGAGGCTTCAAGAATGATAGATTTACAAAGGAAATGTTTCTCTTGAAGACTCAGAAACATATTTAACCACTTGTTTGCTTTGACAAAATATTATAGGTGGCCAACAACACTAACAAGAATAAGGGACTACACTAGTAATATAGGGACCTAACATGCCCCTCTCCTTTAAAAAAATTTCTTCCTCAATGCTTGAGTAGCTTTGGATGCTTCCATATAAATTTCTTATCCTCCCATGTTGAATCTTCAGTGGGTAAGTTCTTCCACTTGATTAATACTCTAAAATTGATCAATTTCGTAGCTGTCGAGTTCTTTTTTCCATGACTGCTTTAGGTTCCAATATGATTTTTCCTTCCTCATTAAGTTCTAGAAATATTGTTTGAACTAGAAGTTTCTCACCTATAACCTTGTTTAAGCATGAAACATGGAAAAATTGGATGCAATTTGCAGAAGAAGCAGAAGCTCCAATTTGTATGCCATAGTACCACCTTTTGCAACACTCAGAAGGATATCCATAGTACTTTGGAGATAATTTATTATCCTTCTTAGCTTGCTTGAGGGAAATTTTTTTGTATGGTTGTAGCCATAAAAATACCCAGTCTCCTACATCAAAACTTCTCTCGCTGCGATGTTGATCTTCCTGTTGTTTCATTCGATTTTGTGCCAAATTAAGGTTGTCTTTTAAGAGTTGGAGAACTTCTTGTTGATGCTTGATGTGATATTCCACTGCTTGAACCTTCGAATTTTCTCTTAAATATGATGTGATGGATTGTGGATGATATCCATAAAGTGCCATAAATGGGGTCATTTTTGTTGCAGTATTGAAGGAAGTGTTATACCACCATTCAGCGAGAGGTAAACACTTGACCCATTGTGATTGTTTATCAGATATAAAACAATAAAGATATATTTCCAAACTTTTATTTACTATCTCAATTTGACCATCGGATTGAGGATGATAAGATGATTTATGAGCTAATTGAGTACCCAAACAAGAAAATAAACTCCATCCAAAAATTTCCAGTAAAAATGGGATCTCTGTCACTCACAATAACCCATGGGTTTCCATGTATCTTTTGAATTTTGTCCATAAATGTAGTAGCAACTATACTTGCTTTTAATGGATGAGATAATGCACAAAAGTGTGCATACTTAGTAATTCTATCAACTACCACCATGATGAAACTCTTTCCTTCGGACTTAGGTAAAACTGTGATGAAATCCATTGAAATCTCCTTCCAACGTTGACTTGGAATGGGTAAAGGTGTAGAAGACCCGGGGTCTTAATTGTCTCAACTTTATTATGATGGCAAACCAAAAATTCCGCCATAAAATTTTGAATATCAGATTTAAGGGCATCCAAAAAAAATTCTTTCTTCACCCTGTGGTAAGTTTTTAAAAATCTTGAATGTCCTCCTAAAGGAGAAGTGTGCAATCCTAAAAGAATCTTTTGTTTTAGTTGGTAATTCTTACAAAGATATAAGTGATCTTTGTACCATAAAGAATCATTTTTCCAACTAAATGTATCAGATGTACTATGATCTTGCTCCAAATTTTGAATGAGTGTCCACACTTCTTCGTCCTTCTTCCATTCATCTCTTGCTTCGGTTATCCAATCTGGTTGGATAATAGAAATGGCACAAAGAAATGCTTCCACCTCTTCATTATTTCTTGAGAATGTATCTGCAACAATGTTTAGCTTGCCTTTTTTGTAGATTATTTCAAAGTCATAACCCAACATATTTGTGACCCATTTTTTCTACTCTTCTGAAGCTAGTCTTTATTCCAAAAAGTGTTTAAGACTATCATGATCATTTTTTACCTTTAAGTGTCTTCCCAATAGGTAAGTTCTCCATTTCTTTAGTGCATGCAGTATTGCTAACATTTCCTTCTCATAAATAGGTTTCTTTAAATGATTTCCTTTGATTGGACAAATTTCAAAAGCAATGGGTCTTCCTTCTTGCATTAAAACAACACCAATTCCATTTCCTGAGGCATCACATTCCACAATAACAGTTTTTGTGAAGTCTAGCATAGCTAAGACCGGTGATAGGCACATTGCCTCTTTAAGATGTTCAAAGGCCTTAGTTTCTTCAGGAGTCCATGAAAATGCATCTTTCTTCAACAATGTTGTTATAGGTGTTGTTATTCTCACATAATTCTTAACAAACTTGCGATAATACCCTGTTAACCCAAGAAATCCTTACAACTACTTTATGGTTTTGGGGACTTTCCATTCCTTAATGGCTTTAATTTTGCTAGGGTCTCTTTAACACCCTCGTGAGATACAATATCACCCAAATATTTCACCTCTTGTACTCCAAAGAAACATTTGGATGTTTTTGCATATAATTGTTTCTCCTGCAATAGTTTGAGCACCCTGCCAACATGTTGAACATGATACTTCCAAGACCTGTTGTAGATTAGTATATCATCAAAAAATACTAGCACAAATTTTATAAGGAAGGGATTGAAAATGGAATTCATCAACCCTTGAAATGTAGAAGGTGAAATAGTAAGGCCAAATGGCATGAACAAAAATTCATAACGACCCTTATGAGTTCGAAATGTTGTTTTCAGAATATCTTTAGACTTCATTCTAATTCGATGATATCATGAATGAAGATCCAACTTGGTAAAATAAATTACTTCATGTAATTCATCCAATAATTCATCAAACACAGGAATGGGAAATTTATCTTTAACGGTGAGCTTATTGAGCTCCCTATAATCGGGACACATGCACCATGATCCATCCTTCTTGTGTACCAATACTATAGGAGCAGAGGAAGAACTTTGACTAGGTTGAATTATACTCGCCTCTAACATTTCTGCAATCATACGTTCAATTTCACTCTTTTGGACATAAGGATATCTATAAGGCCTGATGTTCGGAGGAACACTTCTTGGAATCATATGAATAGCATGATCATGATCACGAATAGGTGGGAGTCCTTTGGGAGTTTCAAACACCTTGGAATGATTGTCCAAGACTTTTTCGAGATCTACAGAAATAGATGATTTTTATGTTGGAACTTCTAGTGAGCATAATTGTGCAATTATTCCTCATTGCTCTTTCTTTAGAATATTTTTCATGACATTAGAGCTTATTGTCTTTCCTCGCTTCCCTGCAATACCCCGTAATTCAACTTCCTTTCCTTCTGAAAAAAAATTCAAAAAAAGTTCTTGAAAATTAAAGGCTACCATTCCCAAAGATTGTAACCATTGTACTCCTAGTATAACATTAGCACCTCCCATAGGAATGGAAAGCATTGGACTATTCAATACATATTCCCCCATGGTTAGCTTGATATTATGGCATTTTCCACAGCAATTTATAGTTCCTCCATTTGCAACCATCACTTGACATTCTGGTGTTGGGTATAGGAAACAATTCAATTCCTTGGATACCTTACAATGAATAAAATTATGGGTACTACATGAATCAATCAACACTATTACCTTTTTATTCTTGATATGTCCTTCTATCTTGAGAGTTTGAGGAGCGGTAATTATTGCCAATGCATTACACGATATGGTCGGACTCATTTCTTCCTCTTCTAGGGTTGGTTCCTAGTGTATATCCTCTTCTTGTTCATTTTCTTCTTCCTCTTCACAATCTATGTAAAATAATTTCTTCTCAGCACACTCATGACCTTTAGTGTATTTGTTATCAAAACTATAGCAAAGCCCTTTTTCTCTTTTTTCTTCCAATTTTTGTCGTTTCAACTTTGTAGGTTGTTGAAATCTAGGAGCAGCAACACTTCCCTCTTTATATAAGTGAGTGGTAGGCTTCCTTGTCACCATAATTTTACATTCAATTTCTCTTGCCAACCTGAATGCCTTCTCCAATGAATCAGGTTCCAAAACATGAACTTCATGTTGGATGTTATCCTTTAAATTACCTATGAAGACATCAATTTTGTGTTCCTTTGGAATATCAGTTACCCTTATATTCCATTTTTGGAAGTCCTCAATGTGCTCCCCCACTAAACCCTTTTGTTTGAGATTTATCAATTGGCTAAAGAAGGTGTTGCTCTTTGTATCCTCATAATGTGCTATCATTTCCTCCGTAAAATTGACCAAGTGACAATTTTTTTACGGGAGCAAAGCCATCGATACCATACAAATGTATTTTGTTCTAAATGTAAAGTTGCAATGCATACCTTTTGTGTGTTTTGCACATTATTGAGATCAAAATATTGCTCCATCTCTAGTATCCATGTTACAGGATCCTTTCCATCAAACTTCCTCATATCCATTTTTGGAATATGGTGGTTCTTCCTGCCAACATTAGAGTTTATGAAATCACGATTATCATTTATTCTGTTCTCATCATGAGTTTCCTCTACTATATTTTCACCATTAGGAAACATTTTTTGTATCAACTTTGTCAAACCTTCCATGTCTGCTTTTAGATCATTCTTCATGTTTTCCATCTTAGCTTCCATGCCAGCTTCCATGCCATCCATCTTAGCTTCCATGCCATTATTCAAACCATCCATATTATATTCCATGCCTTTATTCAAAACTTCCATGTCATTTTTTGTTGCTCTTTGCGAGAGCGAAATTTGTTGCACTTGCTCTTGTAATTTTGATATGTCATGTTTCCATTCTTCGTCTTCATGAGTCATAGTAGAGCCTTCTAAAGGCTTAATGGGTGTTGAATTCTTCTTAGGGGCCATTTGAGTATCCAATACTGATATCTATTCTATAATATTCCCTTGGAATCAATTCAACTTGATTCTTCAAACAAGACTTATGCAATTCGAAAAACAAAAACACACCTTTTACTTGATTTTGAGGAGCTCGATATTGAAATTGACTTATTTCTATAATTACAGATCCTCAATTTTTGAAATTTGGCCCTGTAGTATTCGTCTGAAGCTTCTTTCAAATTCCACAAGTTTGACTTGATTTGGATTCTTCAAGGCAAAGTTATGTCCAATCTCCCATAATGACCTAATTATGGACTGGTTTAGTAGAGTGAACTTGTACAAATTTCCATGTGTTACTGTTTGCTCCTTTTTATCTGACATATATATACAGAAAACTACATTCTGTGCAATTCTAGTCACTTTTTACAGAATTCCAATCCGATGCTCAGAGAGTGAGTTATGAATATTTTCCCATGATCACCTCTTTGAAATTAAATTCAGGAGCCTGAAAAAGACCTAAATTCCACATATCATATCTCCCAAAATATTGTAAACCAAGCTCTAAAATTTTTCGAAGTTGTTCCTCAGGATTTTAGCTTCATGCCCCAAACATTTGAAGTTCTAAACCTTCGTAGAAACAAATTTATAGCAAAAATTTCGCGATGACCCTTTTAAGTGAAATTCAGGAGCCTACAAAAAGACCTAACTTCCATAGATCATACCTCCGAAAATATTGCGAACCAAGCTCTGAAATTTTGAAACAATTTTCCTCAGGATTTCAAATTTGCACTCTACAAATTTCAGCTTTTGAACCATCGTAGAAATTTTTTTTTAGCGAAAATGCCACGATGAGTTGTTTGGAGCAGCGAAACCCTAGAATCCCAACCTCTAATACCAAATGTTGTGAAACCAGCTCCCAAAAATAGAAGAAAAGAGATATAAACACCTTAGAAATTAGCCACTTTGAGGGGGAAACCTCCAATACATTACATGAATGAAAAATTCTTGGATGATTCAAATTACAAAACCTCCTTTCTATATATATGACTCCATGGGGCCACAATGTAATCCTAGTGGGGCGACAATGTAATCTTAGCCGACGTAACAATAATAATTTAAGGGAAAAATAATAAAAATATGGGGTTACAAGGGTACAATAATAATAATAATAATGGGGTTACACTAACAGTAATAAGGGACTATACTAGTAATATAAGGACCTAACATGTGTCCTCCAGCATCGCGACCGAGACCAAGTTATTCTTCAGACATGGAACATGCATAACATATTTCAATAGAAATGGTTTACTTGACTTCCTCTCAAAGGTAATGGTTCTAATTCCAGTCTCATTGTCTCTACCATCGTCTCCCATCTCTATATGCATTTGGAGATCTTCCTCCTCCAAGTCACTTAACAACTCCTTGTCTCTCGTCATTTGGAAGGAAGCACCACTATCAGGATACCACACTGATCCCATTGCACTTGAAACCAAGCATGTGATCAAAGAGAAATCAAGTTCAAATTGTAAGGCAAGGGCCTCACCAACTGCATCTCTAGCACCCTTCTTGTTCTTATTTTTTTGTGGGTAGTTAGTAGCGAGATGCCCATGTTCGTGACAGTGAAAACACTTCACCTTGGAAAAATCCAACTTCTTGCCTTTAGCCTCAAGTTTTGGATGGGATTTATTCCCCTTCCCTTTCCTTGCTTTGGCAGCCAAAACATAATTTTCTTCATCATCATTCTCCGATCAAGAGCCATCCCTGATACTTCACCTTATCTCCTCCTGCACTAGATCCGACCAAAGTCGCTCCCAATCTGATAGTTTCTCTTGTCCATTGACAAAGTCCTGATAGCTGTGCCAACTCTTCGATAGCCCAAGGAGAGCCAATCTCACCAAGTCATCATCTGCAACTGTGATTCCCACAATCCCCAGTTCATCCCTACATTGGACAAACTTTGTGAGATATTTGGGAATATTGTCGCCCTTCTCCATTTTGATTTTTTTGAGCTTATCTTTCAGCGCAAAATTCCTATGGTCACTACTGCTTTGGAAAATATCTGTCAAAGCCTTCCACATTGCAAATGTAGTGGCTTTCCCATGAAGAGTTGACACAATATGGTCTTTCACACCTTCCAACATAATTCTTCTTGTCTTCTCTACTTTATTTTTCCAGGCGTCAAGTACTACAGCATCCGCCGAAGTGGGCTTAGGAGCATCGCTATCGATGAACTCCTTCAGACCATTATCTTCAAGCACCGCCTCCATGTTATCCTTCCAGGCTATGTAGTTGGATCTGCCTTCAATTTCATACTCCAATCGCAACCCATTGAAACCCATTTCAATGAATAGTCAACTGTCGCACCAAGAAATTCTTGCAGAAAATTCGAATTGTCCACCAGCACAAAACTCAGCACCGCTTCAAGATTGCAATCTTCGGTGATTAACATGTTAGGTCCCTATATGACTAGTATAGTCCCTTATTGTTGTTAGTGTAACCCCCTTATTGTTATTATTGTACCCTTGTAACCCCCATTTTGTTATTATTGTTCCCTTAAATTATTATTGTTAGGTCGGCTAGGATTACATTGTGGCCCACTAGGATTACATTATGGCCCCATGGACTCCTATATATAGAAAGGAGGTTTTGTAAATTGTATCATCGAAGAATTGTTCATTTATGTAATGTATTGGAGGTTGCCTCCTCGAAGTGGCTCATTTCTAAGGCGTTGATATCTCTTTTCTTCTATTTTTGGAGCTGGTTACACAACATAACACTACTCTGATACCATGTAGAAATTATACAATATGCATGTATATTACTAGACTCCCCTGATCTAACAGATTAATCTTGTGTTAAATACATA
>CM076575.1:1985330843-1985446156 GCA_034641835.2 Pinus albicaulis | reverse complement strand
AATCCTTCCAATTAATTCTTTGCAGAAATTAAATCGCCAATTGCAAAACACATATGAAGAAAATCAATCGCACATAAACACAGATGTTTAATGGGAAATATTAAAGCTAAAAACCCCAACTATCATATATTATGTATATCAATGGAACATGTAAAAATCTCATACAAATCTTAGTACATTAAACTCTCAGTACAATTAACAACGTCACACACTGTCATGTAGAAATTTTCATATCTATGCACCAATTTCTTGCCTCCTGACAGCCTGCCTCCACTACGCAATCCCTGTTAAAGAAGACCCTTGAATGAATTCGATCTTGCCTTGCCTTAACTATGCAATCCTAATTGGAAACTCCAATGTCTGTGTAAATGCAATGAATGCATCACTATAGTCACAAAAGGTAGTCCATCTCACCCTTTCACCTATCTCTCCATTGGGTCTCCACTGGAAATGACATGCAAGTAGTTAACTGCTGTATTTTCTTAGTTGCAAGTGAGTCTCTAGTTATGAATTAATTAAATAATTAATTCACTAAACTCTCACTAATGTATCTTTAGTTATAACTAGATACAACTAGCACAACTGAGTTTAACTCACTTAACTGAGTTAAACTAAATAATAGCTCACATAACTACTCTTCCAAATTTTTCACAACTTGCCACTATCATTTATAACTGAGTCCTCCATGCATGTGTCACCAACAAATCTCGGAATTGCGTAATTCCTTTAGCCCACTGATTTTCCAAACCTGTTTTCTGAAATAAAGTGCTCCAAGAGAATAAGTTGATATTTATTGTCGGATTATTATTAAGGGCTAATAATAATTGACATGCATCTACTTTTAGATTACCGATATATAAATAGACTTCACCCAATCTTCTAAAAATAGAAATTCATCCAAAGATAGAATTTTCTCAACCATCTAGAATCAGCATACTACTAACTTTAGAATATGCTCACCATTCTAAAAATAAACATACACCTAAAAATAGCCTATGGGTCTCACTTAGTGAAGGTGCTTAATTTTCACTAAGCTCATCATCTTGTTGAATCTCAAAAAATTGAGTAAAGAAATTGTAACACATATATATTCATATGATTACTGCAAGTAGAAAAAAGGGGTTTTAGCACATTCTTTCCTATGTAAAAGTATTGTGTACATGTTTTATTTCTCATTGCATGTTTTTTATTGGTATTCTAAATTGTGAATTGAATACCACAAAGTAGTAGAGTAGGTTTGTGTCTTGTGATCTTGATTAAAATTTCATGAGAAATTGAAAATATACATCATAATTTCCACATGGTATCATAGAAAGAGTCACAATAGAGAAGGAACTTTGAATTTGCTCCTAAGGAAAATATAATTTTCATTTCAGTGCAGTAGGATATCTTTAGACTTGAGACGATGATCTTCAATTGGATGAGGCTAGAGTATGCCTTAGAAGGTAGCTCAAATTTCATCCCATGGAGATATTGAACGGATTTGTAGAATACATCAAGATATATGTTGTAAAACCACAAGAATATGATGCCAAAAACCTTGCTCACTGAAAGAACGATGTAGCCAAGGCGAGGAGAATAATCTTGGAGGGATTGTGAGATCACATTCTCTTAAACATCCGTGGGAAAGAAACTTCTTTAACAACATGGAAAGCATTGAAAAAATTGTTCCAGAATAGTAGTGACCATAGGAAGCTAACGCTCAAGACTAAAATTTAAAATATCAATATGAAAAATAATGACATTATTTCGTAGTATCTGAGCGGGTTCACATAAGTTTTTGATGAACATGGTGGATTTGGTGTTGATTTTGTAGAATATTACTTGATAATCCTAACAGTTTTAGGCCTTCCCAAGAGTTGGCACAACTACCAAGATTCAGTGAACAAGAGGGAGAAACTACCAAATTGGGAATGCTTATGGTATGATTTGGTACAAGAGGAAATAGAGCGAAATACCAGAGATGGGAATTCATTCAAGGATGAGGATGAAGAAAAAATTTCAATAGTTTGAAAGGGAAAGAAGGGAAAAGGGAAGAAATATGAAACCAAACACAAGTCCAACCAAGGGGAAAAGAACGAATATTTGCAAAAAATTAAATTCTTAAATTGTCATGAATTCGGGAACTATTATATCTTAAGAGACAATCCCTTGGTTGTGAAAGTAATCAGTGCTTAAGACATTTAAAAAATTGTGTCACAAAAATGATTTTATCATGAGGTCTTTGTTCTATCCCTTTGGAGACTAGTTTTCTAAAACCCTTAATGACCAGGAATAATAAAAGATTTCATAATTCCATTCACTGCTGATATCTGAATGGCAAGAAGAACTCCAGGGGAAAAACAAAGTAATATGGTGAATACACATAATCTACCACTTTTAAGTTTCAGAGAAAATTCATGGAAAGAGAGGAAACTAGAAATAATATGTTGTAAACACAGAATCTATTACTTCAAATTTTCTTCAGGAGTTTGCGAAGAGAGGGGAAACTCAAAGTAATATGTTGAATACATAGAATCTACCACTTTTAAGTTTCAGAGAGAATTTGTGAAGGGAGAAGAGATGGAGTGAAGGAGCGCAAATTAAGGTTATTTAACTCTAACTCACAGATGTAATTAAGAGACCGACTGCTACATTACTTCAGTTCGTTCAAATAATAAAAGACACAAAATGGCACAAGAAACATGAATCACCATCAAAAATTGCAAGAAACTTACTACTTCTTTAATTTACCAATCAGAAAAAGAAGTACAAAATGTAATCACCAAGAGGTCCAGAACTCGGAACCCTCCCCTCCTCTTTCTCTCTTCCTTCTATACAAACAACAACAGTTTTTAACTACTCGAGCTTCTTGAAACTCTTAAAATTCCTAAGTTGTTAAACTACTTATTGCATTGCAATCGAGGACACCATTGTAGCTTCAATCTCAAAAAAGAAAACAAAATACACTTGGAATATAATCCTTTTGTTGAGTCTTATTTGTAGCTGATGTGTCTCTTTCTGTTTCGGTTGTAATGTCCTAATAGTATGCATAAACGCATCTCCACCCGACTCTGTCCATGCTTTTGTGTTTCGAACGCTGTCATCATGTCACCTGCTACCTGACTCTGCCTCTTTTGCATGTGTTTGTTATGTTCTGTCTTCTCTTCTCCTTTGCTCTTCGTCGGGTCACTTACCCGAGTCTCTCTTCCCACGTTCAAACCTTCTTCTGTTATCAAGGCGTTTCACCGACTTTACATTATAAGCCTCCTTTCTTCCTCCGATGCGATTTCACACTGGAAAGGCTTTACATCTAGATTTGAAATGCTTTACAATTTGACTATGGCACTAAATCGCACTCGGGCTCTTGTCCCATGTCACAGGATTTATTTCTTGGCAGTAATCAATCCTCCCTTTAACATATGCGATATGTGATCACATCACATTGCAAACCAAACTTCTTATCACATCGCAAAACAAATAACTTGCGATGTCTTAACATGTAAATGTAAGAATCTTCGATTGCGATGTGCAGTATGCGGATGGGTCCCATATTGGACTTTAAATTCTCTAGAATTTAGCTTTGAAGCTCCATCGTGTCTACTCCTCTTTATCACACTTCGTAAGTTTTCGATTATAGAAATTACAAAATACTTGTGATTTTGTGATTTCGCAAATTGCAACGAACTCCCCATCGCAGCCCGCAACTTTTAACGTTTAACAATAAACTTATCCTATCCGATCTGTGATGCATGGTGTATGGGCCAGGTCCATGTCATCATGCCATGTCACCTTTCCATATCACCTTGCCACATCATCGCCCGCACTTTTCATTTCGCAATTTCTATGACTTATTGCATCGCTACTTAAACAATTTGATTTATGATTTCTTATTATATAAATGTAAAAATCACCAATATACCATTGGGTTTGCCATTTAATCTATGTCATTGATCTATGTCCAGATCCAATGGTCCTCATTTTATCTTTATTTTGGTTTTCCGACTTTTCTTCTTTGGTTGTGCCCGTTCGTTTCTATCTGGTTGTTCGTAGAACACTTGACCCGTTCATGACTTGGCCCACGTTCACGACTTTCATTTGTTGTTTTGATGCCTTTTCCTTTTTGTTGCTCCTCTGTCTTAGATTACTCCTCCAATACTATTGCTTCCTTGATTTTGGTTCTGGTGTACATGTGATGACGAGTCCTCATTGCGTTTGTGGTTATCCTTTTGAGCATATTGCAGGTCTTCTGAAAATTTTAACAATTGTTCCTCAATAACCTTGAATTTCTCAGAACCTCTCTTAACTTTTGGATGACTCAAATTAGGCTACAACATCTGGCTCCAATTGGGGATAGCACTTTGGTAGCAAAGTGTTGAGAACTTGTAGATCAATAGCCTTTATTGGGCATCGAGTCAAAGAGCACTTGCAGATCAATAGCCTTATTGGGTAAGGAGTAAAAGAGCACTTATAGATCAACATAATTTATTAGACATGGATTCAATCCCAAATGGGAGAAGATCTAATATAAAAACCTCGAGAAACCTTCTACAATTTGGATTCCTTCCTTTATTCTGAAACTGAAAATATCAAAATGAAAATACTACAACAAAAAATGCTCAACTTTTGAGCTTATTTATGTGCTACTCCTATCTATATACATGGTTGAACTTAATTAGGTGAATTCAGCCTTCCAATGGCACCAACCTAACATCTGTTTGTTAGAATTAATTCCCCCATATTGTGGAAATTTGAAAATCAAAATAGGGATGTACAATGAATTTTTTTTAGATACAGAGCTTTACACATACCCTTTCATAAATGTGTGTTGTTGACAAAAGAAAGTTTTCATGTAGTAAACCACTAGATCATAGAATTGATGACACAAATCATCAGCTGCTTCCCTTGAACATCTTCCTAATGTAGACTTCTTTGAACATGGCAGCTTCCTTCATTGATTAACTACTCAATTTAAGGTTGTATGTTAGAAGATTGATTGTTGTTTTCTCCTGATAACCATTTAGTCCGGAAAGATAAATCTAAGGTTTGTTCCTCATAATTTTGATGTTCTTCATATAATTCAAATTCTTCAAAAAAATATTCTCCCTCCTGCAAACACACCTGAGAAGCTCTGCTAGTTTTCCCTCTATTCACAAAATCAATAAAATTACAAAAAATGTCATGATCTTCCAGGCTTTCAGCATGTAGTTCAGTTGTTGAAAAAAATTTCCGACCTGAATCCTCAGAATACTTAAATTCTTCTGTTTCAACAATACAAGAATCCCCTGACCCCTTTTGAAAATCTGTGTTCATCTCTGAATTTCCATTCTCTTGTAAAGAAATTCCAATGTTTTCTTGACAGGCCTTCTTGTCTTCAACAAAACTTGTTCTTTCAACATGATAGGAGAAATTTCTACAAGGCCACACATTATCTTCAATTTCTTGTGCATAAATAAAAATCAAATCTAGAGTGCAAGGATTTCTCTCCTTCATTTAAAAAGCCAATACAAAAAAAAGAGCCCTCGAATAGTAAGCCATAGCTGCTGCAGCTTCAGGAGGCTGAATCTCTTTTGGCATGCTGAAATAAATTTTTTGAAACCTCCTATTAAACTTAGCGATTGATTCATTTCTTTGCCTCTGGATAGAATATAATTCCAAAAGGTGTTTTTCATATGACTTATGCTCACCCCAATATCTAAGAAATGTATATTGAAAACCTTGCCAGGAACTAATTGAACTTGCTTCCAAACACTGGAACCATTGCTGAGCACCCTGCTTTAATGAATGACAAAACATCCTTAAAGCCACCTCCTCATAAATAATTTGAAATTTGTCCATAAAGTACTCATATTCCAAGATATGTTGTTCCGCTGAAATATCTTCCTCCTCTCTAGAAAAACTTGGCAAAAATATGAATCCTTTTGAACGATATTGATGGAGGATTGTGGGCATCACCAAGGGTTTGAAAATCACCTTAGTTCCAAGCTGGAAAGAAGAATATTTCTTATGAGGTAGATTTATATCATCCAAAGATGATGAATCCTCACTTTTATGCCTAGACTGTGACAAATTACCTTCAGGAATAGTAATGAAAAATTCATCTCTCCTTTCATATTTAGGTGATAAATTTGTGTCAAGATCAATAATACAATCGGAAGAAAAAAATTCTTTCTCCAATAAAGAATGTAGATTTTGGGCCTTATAATCTTCTGAGAAAACAAAGCAGGAAACAATATTCTTGATATGTAAGGGAAAATAGACCACCAAACTGATAGTGAAAAATAAACTTCCTTTAAAAGATTCCAACCCTAATATTTGTATCTTCAATGATGCTTTCTCATTCTCTTGCCCATAGACTTCCTCATCTAATGAAACCTTCATCAGTGGAGTCGTCGGGTGAATAATACACAACCGAATTTGTATCTAAATATTGTTCACTATAAAGAAATGGATTTCAATACCCAGGGAAAAATAAATTTGTGCCTTTGTCCCCGACAATGGTGCCAAAAAATTTTGTATCTTAAGAGACAATCCCTTGGTTGTGAAAGGAATCAATGCTTAAGAGATTTAAAAAAGTGTGTCACAGAAATGATTTTATCATGAGGTATTTTTTCTATCCCTCTAGAGACTAGTTTTCTAAAAACCCTTAATGACTAGGAATAATAAAATATTTCATAATGCCATTCACTATTGATATTTGAATGGAAAGAAGAACTTTAGGGGAAACCCAAAGTAATATGTTGAATAAACAGAATCTACCACTTTTAAGTTTCAGAGGAAATTCATGGAGAGAGAGGAAACTCGAAATAATATGTTGTAAACACAGAATCTATTACTTCAAAGTTCCATCAGGATTTTGTGAAGAGAGGGGAAACTCAAAGTAATATTTTCAATACACAGACTCTACCACTTTTAATTTTGAGAGAGAATTTGTGAAGGGAGAAGAGATGGAGTGAAGGAGAAAAAATTCAGGTTATTTAACTGTTACTCATAGATGTAATTAAGAGACTGACTACTACATCACTTCACTTAATTCAAAGAAGAAAAGACACAAAATGGCACAAGAAGCATGAATCACCATCAACAGTTGCAGGAAACTTACTGCTTATTTCATTTACCCATCAGAAAAATAAGTAAAAAATGTAATCCTCAAGAGTTTTAGAACTCAGAACCCTCCCCTCCTATTTCTCTCTTCCTTCTATACAAACAACAATATTTTGTAACTGCTCGAGCTTCTTGAAACTCCTAAACTGCCTAAATTGTTAAACTACTTATTACATTACAATCAAGGACACCATTTTAGCTTTGATCTCAACAAAGAAAACAAAATGCACTTGGAATATAATCCTTTTACTGAGTCTGATTTGTACTTGATGTGTCTCTTTCCGTTTCGGTTGTGATGTCCTAACAGAATTCTTAAACGCATCTCCACCTGACTCAACCCATGCTTTTGCGTTTCGAATGACGTCATCATGTCACCTGTTACCCAACTTTGCCTCTTCTGCGTGTCCCTACTGTGTTCAGTCTTCTCTTCTCATTTTCTTTGTGTCGGGTCACTTACCCAAGTCTCTCTGCCTGCATTCAAATTTTCTTCCACTATCAAGGAATTTCACCGGCTTTACGTTATAAGACTCCTTTCTTCCTCCAATGTGATTTCACACTGGAAATGCTTTACATCCAGATTTGAAATCCTTTACGATTGGACTCTGGCACTACATAACACCTGGGCTCTTGCCGCATGTCATAGGATTTAGTTCTTAGCGCTAATCAAGTTTCCCTTTAACATATGCGATATGCGATCACATCGCATCACAAACAAAACTTCTTATCGCATCGCTAAAAAAATAACTTGCAATGTCTTAACATGTAAATGTAAGAATCGCCGAATGCGATGTGCAGTATGCAGATGGGTCACATGCCGGAATTTAAATTCTCTATACTTTAGCTTTGAAGCTCCATCGCATCCACTCATCTTTATCACACTTTGCAAGTTTTAGATTATAGAAATTTCACAATAATTGCAATTTTACAATTTCGCAAATTGCAGCAAACTCCTCGTCGTGGCCTGCAGCTTTTAAAATTTAACAATAAACTTATCCTATGTGATATGCGATGTGTGGTATGCGGGCCAGGTCCACGTCATCATCCCATGTCACCCTACCATGTCACCTTACCACGTCATCGCCTGCACTTCGCATTTCGCAGTTTCTGTGACTTATCACATCGCAACTTAAACAATTTCATTTGCAATTTATTATCATATAAATGTAAAACTCGCCAATATGCGAAATATTGTTGGGTTTTCAATTTAATCTCTACCATTGATTTCTTCCCAAATCCAATGTTCCTCGTTGTTATCTTACTCTGGTTTGCCAAATTTTCTTCTTTGGTTGTGCCCATTCATTTATTTCTGGTTGTTCGTAGAACACTTGACACGTTCACGACTTGCCTTTGTTGTTTTGATTTCTTTTCATTTTTGCTACTCGTCTAGCTTAGATTATGCCTCCAATGTTGTTGCTTCCTTGATTCTGGTTATGGTGTACATGTGATGATGAATCCTCATTGCGCTTGTGGTTATCATTTTTAGCATATTGCAGGTCTTCTTGAAATTTTAGCAATTCTTCCTCAATAACCTTGAATTGCTCAGAACCTCTCTTAAATTTTGGTTGAGTCAAATTAGGCTACAACAGGCACTATTCCATGAAGTGTCCACACAAAAATGAAATTAAGAAAACCTCAAGAGGTGTTAGGTCCCTATATTACTAGTATAGTCCCTTATTGTTGTTAGTGTAACCCTCTTATTGTTATTATTGTACCCTTGTAACCCCCACTTTATTATTATTTTTCCCTTAAATTATTATTTTTAGGTCAGCTAGGATTACATTGTGGCCCACTAGGATTACATTATGGCCCCATGGACTCCTATATATAGAAAGGAGGTTTTGTAAATTAGATCATCCAAGAATTGTTCATTTATTTAATGTATTGGAGGCTGCCCCCCCTCAAATTGGCTTATTTCTAAGGCGTTTATATTTCTTTTCTTCTATTTTTGGAGCTGGTTACACAACATTTGGTACCAGAGCTTTGGATTCTAGGGTTTCACTACTCCAAATAGGTCATCATGGAATTTTCTCTATAACTTTTTTTCTACTTTTTAGGGTGCGAAGCCAAAATCCTGAGGAATATTTTATAAAAATTTCAGATCTTGGTTCACAATATTTGCGGAGATATGATCTGTGGAAGTTAGGTCGTTTTTCAGGATCCTAAACAGGTCATCGTGGAATTTGCGCTATAAATTTTTTTCTACGAAGGTTCAGAATCTGAAATTGGTATGGTGCGAAGCTGAAATTCTGAGGAAATTCGTCAAACAATTTTAGAGCTTGGTTAGAAATATTTGTGGATATCTAATTTGTGGAAGGTAGTGCTTTTTCAAGCTCCTGAATTTCATCTCAAAGAGGTGATCGTGGGAAAGGTTCAATAAATCTCTCTTTGGGCATCGGATTGGAGTGCCGTAAAACGTGATCACAATTACACAGACTGTAGTTTCTTTGCTATCAATTTCAGAGACAAAGGACGAAACAGTGACACGTGGAAAGTCGTAAAAGTTTGCTCTACTGAACCAATCCATAACTAGGTCATTGTGGGAGATTCGACACAAGTTTGTCTTGGAGAATCCAAATCAGGTCAGACCTGTGGCATTCGAAAGATAATTTAGAGGGCTACGTCGGTACTAAAATTTAGATATTGAAGTGCTGCAATCACATAGATAATCCAATTTCAATATCGAGCTCCTCAAAAGCAAGAAAAAGGTGTGTATTTTTTTCCGAATTGCATAAGTCTTGTTTGAAGAATAAATTTGAATTGATTCCAAGGGCATATTGTAGAATAGATATCAGTATTGGGTTCTAAAATATGCCCCATAAAAATAATTCAACACCCATTAAGCCTTCAGAAGGGTCTACTATGACTCATAAAGATGAAGAATTGCAACATGATCTATCAAAATTACAAGAGCAAGTGCAACAAATTTCACTCTTGCAAAGAGCAACAAAAAATGAAATGGAAGTTTTGAAGAAAGGCATCGAAGAGAAGATGGATGGTTTGAAGAAAGGAGTGGAAGCTAATATGGATGGCATGGAAGCTGGCATGGAAGCTAAGATGGAAGACATGAAAGACAACATGGAAAACAACATGAAAAATATGAAGAATGATCTAAAAGCAGACATCGAAGGTTTGACCAAGTTGATAGAAGAAATGTTTCCTATTGGTGAAAAGATAGTAGAAGAACCTCATGATGAGAACAAAATAAATGTTAATCGCGATTTCATAAACTCTAATGTTGGCGGGAAGAACCAACATATTCCAAAAATGGATATGAGGAAGTTTGATGGGAAGGATCCTGTAACATGGATACTACAGATGGAGCAATATTTTGATCTCCATAATGTGCAAAACACACAAAAGGTACGCATTGCAACTCTACATTTAGAACAAAATACATTTGTATGGTATCGATGGCTTTGTTCCCGTAAAAAAATTGTCACTTGGTCAATTTTTACGGAGGAAATGATAGCACATTATGAGGATACCAAGAGCAACACCTTCTTTACCCAATTGATAAATCTCAAACAAAAGGGTTTAGTGGGGCAGCACATTGAGGACTTCCAAAAATTGAATATAAGGGTAACTGATATTCCAGAGGAACACAAGATTGATCTCTTCATAGGAACTTTAAAGGATAACATCCAACATGAAGTTCATGTTTTGGAACCAGATTCATTGGAGAAGGCATTCAGGTTGGCAAGAAAAGTTGAATGTAAAATTATGGCGACAAGGAAGCCTACCACTCAATTCTATAAAGAAGGAAATGTTGCTACATCTAGATTTCCACAACCTACAAGGATGACACCACAACAATTGGAAGAAAAAAGAGCAAAAGGGCTTTGCTATAGTTGTGATAGAAAATACACTAAAGGTCATAAATGTGCTGAGAAGAAATTATTTTACATAGATTGTGAAGAGGAAGAATAAAATAAACAAGAAGAGGATATACACCAGGAACCAACCCTAGAAGAGGAATAAATGAATCCGACCATATCGTGTAATGCACTGGCTAGAATTACCACTCCTCAAACTCTCAAGATAGAAGGGAAAATCAAGAAGAAAAAGGTAATAGTGTTGATTGATTCAGGTAGCACCCATAATTTTATTCATTGTAAGGTAGCCAAGGAATTAAATTGTTTCCTATACGTAGCACCAGAATGTCAAGGGATGGTTGCAAATGGAGGAACTATAAATTGCTCTCAAAAATGCCATAATATCAAGCTAACCATGGGGGAATATGTATTGATTAGTCCAATGCTTTCCGTTCCTATGGGAGGTGTTGATGTTGTACTAGGAGTACAATGGTTACAATCTTTGGGGACGGTAGCTTTTAATTTTAAAGAAATTTTCTTGAAATTTTTTTCAGAAGGAAAGGAAGTCGAATTACGACGTATTGAAGAGAAGCCAGGAAGGATAATAAGCTCTAATGTCATGACAAAGCTTCTAAATAAAGAACAACGAGGTGTAATTGCACAATTATGCTCACTAGAAGTTCCGACATCAAAATCATCTATTTCTACAGATCTCCAACAAGTATTGGACAATCATTCCAAGGTGTTTGAAACTCCCAAAGGACTCCCACCTATTCGTGATCATGATCACGCTATTCATTTGATTCCAGGAAGTGTTCCTCCAAACATTAGGCCTTATAGATATCCTTACTTCCAAAAAAGCGTAATTGAACGTATGATTACAAAAATGTTAGAGGCGGGTATAATTCAACCTAGTCAAAGTTCTTTTTTTGCTCCTGTAGTATTGGTACACAAGAAGGATGGATCATGGCGAATGTGTCAGGATTATAGGGATCTCAATAAGATCACCATTAAAGACAAATTTCCCATTCTTGTGATTGATGAATTATTGGATGAATTACATGGAGAAATTTATTTTACCAAGTTGGATCTTCGTTCAGGATATCATCAAATTAGAATGAAGACTGAAGATATTCCAAAAACAACATTTCGAACTCATGAGGGTCATTATGAATTTTTGGTCATGCCTTTTGGCCTTACCAATGCACCGTCTACATTTCAAGGGTTGATGAATTCCATTTTCAAACCCTTCCTTGGAAAAGTTGTGCTAGTATTTTTTGATGATATACTAATCTACAGCAGGTCTTGGAAGGATCATGTTGAACATGTTGACAGGGTGCTCAAACTATTGCAGGAGAAACAATTATATGCAAAAAAATCCAAATGTTTCTTTGGAGTACAAGAGGTGGAATATCTGGGTCATATTGTATCTCACGAGGGTGTTAAAGTATACCCTAACAAAATTAAAGCTATTAAGGAATGGAAAGTCCCCACAACCATAAAGAAGTTGCGAGGATTTCTCGGGTTAACAGGGTATTATCGCAAGTTTGTTAAGAATTATGGGAGAATAGCAGCACCTCTAACAACATTATTGAAGAAAGATGCATTTTCATGGACTCCTGAAGCAACTAAGGCCTTCGAACGTCTTAAAGAGGCAATGTGCCTAGCACCAGTCTTAGCTACGCCAAACTTCACAAAAACCTTTATTGTGGAATGTGATGCCTCAGGAAATGGAATTGGTGCGGTTTTAATGCAGGAAGGAAGACCCATTGCTTTTGAAAGTCGTCTAATCAAAGGAAAGTATTTACAGAAACCTATTTATGAGAAGGAAATGTTAGCAATACTGCATGCACTAAAGAAATGGCGAACTTACCTAATGGGAAGATACTTCAAGGTAAAAAATGATCATGATAGTCTTAAACACTTTTTGGAACAAAGACTATCTTTAGAAGAGCAGCAAAAATGGGTCACAAAGATGTTGGGTTATGACTTTGAAATAATCTACAAAAAAAGGAAAGCTTAATGTTGTTGCAGATGCACTCTCAAGAAAGAATGAAGAGGTGGAAGCATTTCTTTGTGCCATTTCTATTATCCAACCAGATTGGATGACCAAAGCAAGAGAGGAATGGAAGAATGACAAAGATGTATGGACACTCATTCAAAAGTTGCAGCAAGATCCTAGTACATCTGATACATTTAGTTGGAAAAATGATTCCTTATGGTACAAATATCGCTTATATCTTTGTAAGAATTCCAAACTAAAACAAAAGATTCTTCTGGAATTGCACACTTCTCCTTTAGGAGGACACTCAGGATTTTTAAAAACTTACCACAGGGTGAAGAAAGAATTTTTTTGGGATGGCCTTAAATCCGATATTCAAAAGTTTGTGGCGGAATGTTTGGTTTGCCAGCAAAATAAAGTGGAAACAATTAAGACCCCGGGACTTCTACAACCTTTATCCATTCCAAGTCAACGTTGGGAGGAGATTTCAATGGATTTTATCACAGGTTTACCTAAGTTTGAAGGAAAGAATGTCATCATGGTGGTAGTTGATAGACTTACCAAGTATGCACACTTTTGTGCATTATCTCATCCATTTAAAGCAAGTACAGTTGCTACTACATTTATGGAAAGAATTCAAAAGCTACATGGAAGCCTAAGGGTTATTGTGAGCGACAGAGATCCCATTTTTACTGGAAATTTTTGGACAGAGTTATTTTCTTGTTTGGGTACTCAATTAGCTCATAGCTCATCTTATCATCCTCAATCTGATGGTCAAACAGAGATAGTAAATAAATGTTTGGAAGTATATCTTCGTTGTTTTGTATCTGATAAACAAACACAATGGGTCAAGTGGTTACCTCTCGCTGAATGGTGGTATAACACTTCCTTCCATACTGCAGCAAAAATGACCCCATTTATGGCACTTTATGGATATCATCCACCATCGATCACATCATCTTTAAGGGAAAATTCGAAGGTTCAAGAAGTGGAAGATCACATCGAGCATTAGCAAGAATTTCTCCAACTCTTAAAGGATAACCTGAATTTGGCACAAAATCGAATGAAACAATAGGCAGATGAACATCACAGCGAGAGAAGTTTTGATGTAGGAGATTGGGTATTTTTACGGCTACATCCATACAAAAAAATGTCCCTCAAGCAAACAAAGAAGGATAATAAATTATTGCCAAAGTACTATGGTCCTTACAAGGTGTTGCAAAAGATTGGTACTATGGCATACAAATTGGAGCTTCCTTCGTCTTCGTGAGTACATCCAATTTTCCATGTTTCATGCTTAAATAAGGTTATCGGTGAAAATCTTCCAGTTCAAACAATATTACCGGAACTTGATGAGGAAGGAAAAATTAGATTGGAACCTGAAGAGGTCACAGAAACAAGAACTCGACAACTACGGAATCGATCAATTTCAGAGTATCTCATCAAGTGGAAGAACTTACCCACTGAAGATTCTACATGGGAGGATGAGAATTTTATACAGAAGCACCAAGAGCTACTCAAGTGTTGAGGACAACACTTTTTTGAAGGAGAGGGGCATGTTAGGTCCCTATATTACTAGTATAGTCCCTTATTGTTGTTAGTGTAACCCCCTATTGTTATTATTGTACCCTTGTAACCCCCATTTTGTTATTATTGTGCCCTTAAATTATTATTGTTAGGTCGGCTAGGATTACATTGTGGCCCACTAGGATTACATTATGGCCCTATGGACTCCTATATATAGAAAGGAGGTTTTGTAAATTGGATCATCCAAGAATTGTTCATTTATGTAATGTATTGGAGGTTGCCCCCTCGAAGTGGCTTATTTCTAAGGCATTGATATTTCTTTTCTTCTATTTTTGGAGCTGGTTACACAATAGGAGGAGTAGCATGTGAAGCCTTGTATTCATAGTTCGATCTTGGCATTACCCTTTTTGCATGCATGACAAGCACAATGATGGGGAGTGTGTGGTACTTTGACTCAGGTGCATTGTTCCACGTGACAAAGTGTAGAGAATTTCTCACTGACCTTGAGGAGAAATATCTCTAGATGTGGATTGAAATGGGGGACAACATAAGCTATAGAGTGATCAGGATTGGTATAGTCACCTTTCAGAGTGAGTTGGGCTTCCCTCTCGTGATCAAGGATGGCATGTTCATTTTGGATATAAAGAAAAATCTCATCTTTGTTGCAGTTTTGGAAGAACGTGGTTATGATGTGATCTTCAATGAAGGAAATTCATTCATGAGACACATATCCATTCGAAAATTGATGCGGATCATGGTTTTAGTGAAGAACCTGTATAACCTAGATGTGGAATATTGTGCTACATTAAGCACTAAGGCAAAGAAAGTGCATAGATGTAAATTCGATGATCTTTGGAACATAATAATTGGCCATTTTCATCATGGTGCCTTGACTATTATGAAAAAAATAACCACTGGCCTCCTTAAAGGAGAACTTGAGGAGTAGGATGTATGTAAAAGATGTACCTTGGGGAAGTAGATAAAATCCACATTCCATGACTAGGAAAAGGTAGCACATTCATTCTTGGAAAGGATCCACTCTGATGTTTGTGGGAATTTATGGACATCCTCCACTACTGAACATAAATATTTTTTCATTTTTAATGAATACTTCTCAAGGAAGTGTCATATATTCTTCATGCAAAATAAGGATGAGACATTATCCAGGTTTATAGAAGTCAAGGAACTAGTTGAGAAAGAAACTGAAAAGAAGGTGAAGGCTCTTAGGAGCGATAATGGAAGTGAGTATGTGTCGAATTAATTCAAAAAAAAAATTGAAAAAGAAGGAATTCGACAAGAGTTGACAACACCCCACAACCCATAGTAGAATGGGGTGCCTGTGAGAAATAATTGTAGCATTATGGGAGTTGCGAGGGATATGTTGCATGACCAAGGCCTACCATTACATTTGTGGGTAGAGGCATGCAAAATAACAATATATTTGCATACCCAAATTCCTCATTATATTCCAGGCATGATTACATTGGAGGAGGCTTTCTCGGGGAGAAACCTGAATGTGTCAAAATTTAGGATTTTTAGAGCATATATCTACTACCATGTATCCAAATAATCAAGGAAGAAGATCAAGCTGATACCAGAAATGGGGGTATTGGTGGGTTACACAAAAATTCCTCACAACTACCATGTGTACATGCCATCCCTCTAAATGACAGTTAAGCAAAGGGATGTAAATTTTGATGAGGAGAAAGTGATGTGATGCTCTCTTGAGAGGGATATTCACATCGTGCCATAAGAGGAGCTTTTACCTCCAAAGGAGGAGCCTTAGGAATTTTTAGAGAAACCAAAAAATGAGGATTATATAACAGAGACATCCACTCAAGAAGAACCATCTAGAGAAGGTATAAAAAGGACCAAGGAAGTTGATAAACTTGTGCAGGATGCAAGGGAGAATCTGGGGGTTCCTAAAAATTTGTGAAAATAGAGAATGGCACTTGATAGGTACACTGGCTACATGGGTTTGATGACTGAGCTTATAGAGACTTACCCATCATATTTCAAGGAAGTAGTAGAGAAACCTCTATGGGTTGATGCAATGTTGGAAGATTACAAACCCATTGTAAAGAATATTGTTTGGTATGTGGTCCCATGTTATGAAACCAGTTCCAAAAATAGAAGAAAGGAGAGATTAATGCCTTATAAATCAACCACTTCGAGGGGAAACCTCCAATACATTACATAAATGAAAAATTCTTCAATGATACAAATGACCAAAACCTCCTTCTATATATAGGAGTCCATGGGGCCACAATATAATCCTAGCCGGCCTTCCAATAATAATGTAAGGGCACAATAATAAAAATATTGGGGTTATAGGGGTACAACAATAACAATAATGGGGCTACACTAATAACAATAAGGGACTAAACTAGTAATATAGGGAACTAACATGCCCCTCTCCTTCAAAAAATTGTTTTCCTCAACGCTTGAGTAGCTCTCGGTGCTTTTGTATAAAATTCTACTCCTCCCATGTAAAATCTTCAGTGGGTAAGTTCTTCCACTTGATGAGATACTCTTAAATTGATCGATTACGTAGCTATCGAGTTCTTGTTTCAGTAACCGCTTCAGGTTCCAATATGATTTTTCCTTCCTCGTTAAGTTCTCGCAATATTGTTTGAACTGGAACATTTTCACCTATAACCTTCTTTAGGCATGAAACATGGAAAACTCGATGCACTCGCGAAGAAGCAGGAAGCTCCAATTTTTATGCCATAGTACCAATATTTTGCAACACCTTGTAAGGACCATTGTACTTTGGATATAATTTATTATCCTTATTAGCTTGCTTGAGGGATATTTGTTTGTGTGGTTGTAGCCGTAAAAATACCCAGTCTCCTACATCAAAAATTCTCTCATTGTGATTTTGATCTGGTTGTTGTTTCATTTGATTTTGTGCCAAATTTAGGTTATACTTTAAGGGTTGGAGAAATTCTTCTTGATGCTCGATGTGATCTACCATTGCTTGAACCTTAGAAATTTCTCTTAAAGCTGATGTGATGAATGGTGGATGATATCCATAAAGTGCCATAAATGGGGTCATTTTTGCTTCAGTATGGAAGGAAGTGTTATATCGCCATTCAACGAGAGGTAACAACTTGACCCATTGTGCTTGTTAATCAGATACAAAATAACGAAGATATCCTTCCAAAACTTTATTCACTATCTTAGTTTCACCGTCGGATTGAGGATGATAAGATGAGCTATGAGCTAATTGAGTACCCAAACAAGAAAAAAAATCCGTCCAAAAATTTCCACTAAAAATGGGTTCTCTAATGCTCACAATAATCTTTGGGTTTCCATGTAGCTTTTGAATTGTGTCCATAAATGTAGTAGCAACTGTACTTGCTTTAAAAGGATTAGATAATGCACAATAGTGTGCATAATTCGTAAGTCTATCAAGTACCACCATGATGACACTCTTTCCTTTGGACTTACGTAAACCTGTGATAAAATCCATTGAAATCTCCTCCCAACATTGACCTGGAATGGATAAAGGTTGTAGAAGACCACGGGTCTTAATTGTCTCAACTTTATTTTGTTGGCAAACCAAAAATTCCGCCACAAACTTTTGAATATTAGATCTAAGGCCATCCCAAAAAATTATTTCTTCACCCTGTGGTAAGTTTTTAAAAATCCTGAGTGTCCTCCTAAACGAGAAGTGTGCAATTCCAAAAGAATTTTTTGTTTCAGTTGGGAATTCTTACAAAGATATAAGCGATCTTTGTACCATAAGGAATCATTTTTCCAACTAAATGTATCAGATGTACTAGGATCTTGTTGCAAATTTTGAATGAGTGTCTACACTTCTTAGTCCTTCTTCCATTCATCCCTTGCTTTAGTTATCCAATTTGGTTGTATAATATAAATTGCACAAAGCAATGCTTCCACCTCTTCATTCTTTCTTGGGAGTGCATCTGTAACAACATTTGGCCTCCCTTTTTTGTATATTATTTCAAAGTCATAACCCAACATCTTTGTGACCCATTTTTGTTGCTCTTTTGAAGATAGTATTTGTTCCAAAAAGTGTTTAAGGCTATCATGATCATTTTTTACCTTGAAGTTTCTTCCCATTAGGTAAGGTCGCCATTTCTTTAGTGTACGTAGAATTTCTAATATTTCCTTCTCATAAATAGCTTTCTGTAAATACTTTCCTTTGATTGGACGACTTTCAAAAGAAATGGGTCTTCCTTCTTGCATTAAGACAACACCAATTCCATTTCCTAAGGCATCACATTCAAGAATAAATGTTTTTGTGAAGTCTAGTGTAGCTAAGACCCCTACTAGGCACATCTCCTCTTTAAGATGTTCCAAGACCTTAGTTGCTTCAGGAGTCCATGAAAATTCATCTTTCTTCAATAATATTGTTAGAGGTGCTGCTATTCTCCCATAATTCTTAACAAACTTGCGATAATACCCTGTTAACCTAAGAAATCCTCGCAGCTGCTTTATGGCTGTGGCGACTTTCCATTCCTTAATGTCTTTAATTTTTTTAGGGTCTACCTTAATAGCCTCTAAAGATACAATATGACCCAGATATCCCACCTCTTGTACTCCAAAGAAACATTTGGATGTTTTTTCATATAATTGTTCTCCTGCAATAGTTTGAGCACCCTGTCAACATGTTGAACATTATCCATCCAAGACCTAATGTAGATTAGTATATCATTAAAAAATACTAGCAAAAATTTTCTAAGGGTTTGAAAAAGGAATTCATCAACCCTTGAAATATAGAAGGTGCATTGGTAAGGCCAAAAAGCATGACCAAAAATTCATAATAACCCTCATGAGTTCGAAATGCTATTTTTAGAATATTTTTAGTATTCATTCTAATTTGATGATATCCTAAACGAAGATCCAATTTGGTAAAATAAATTTCTCCATGAAATTCATCCAATAATTCATCAATCACACGAATGGGAAATTTATCTTTAATGGTGAGCTTATTGAGCTCCCCATAATCCAGACACATGTGCCATGATCCATCCTTCTTGTGCACCAATACTACTGGAGTAGAGAAAGAACTTTTACTAGGTTGAATTATACCATCCTCTAACATTTCTGCAATCATACGTTCAATTTCTCTCTTTTGGACATAAGGATATATATAAGGCCTGATGTTTGGAGGAACACTTCCTGGAATAAAATAAATAGCTTGATCATGATCACGAATAGGTGGGAGACCTTTGGGAGTCTCAAACACCCTAAAATGATTGTCCAAGACTTTTTGGAGACCTGAAGAAATAGATGATTTTGATGTTGGAACTTCTAGTGAGCATAATTGTGCAATTACACCTCGTTGTTCCTTCTTCAGAAGATTTTTCATAACATTAGAGCTTATTATCTTTCCCATATTCTCTATGATACCCCGTAATTGACTTCCTTTCATTCTGAAAAAAATTCAAGAAAAATTCTTGAAAATTAAAAGCAACTATCCGCAAATATTGTAACCATTCTACTCCTAGTACAACATCACCACATCCCATTAGAATGGAAAGCATTGGACTATTCAATACATAGTCCCCCATGGTTAGCTTGATATTATGGCATTCTCTAGAGAAATTTATAGTTCTTCCATTTGCAACCATCACTTGACATTCTGGTGCTGGGTATAGGAAACAATTCAATTCCTTGGCTACCTTACAATGAATAAAATTATGGGTACTACCCAAATCAATCAACACTATTACCTTTTTCTTCTTGATATGTCTTTCTATCTTGAGAGTTTGAGGAATCGTAATTCCTGCCAATTCATTACACGATATGGTCTGACTCATTTCTTCCTCTTCTAGGGTTGGTTTCTGGTGTATATCCTCTTCTTTTGAATATTCTTGTTCATTTTCTTCTTCCTCTTCACAATCTATGTAAAATAATTTCTTCTCAGCACACTTATGACCTTTAGTGCATTTTCTATCACAACTGTAGCAAATCCATTTTTCTCTTTTTTCTTCCGATTGTTGTGGTGTCAACCTTGTAGGTTTTGGAAGTCTACGAGTAGCAACACTTCCATCTTTATATATGTGAGTGGTAGGCTTCCCTGTCACCATAAGTTTACATTCAATTTTTATTTCCAACCTGAATTCCTTTTCCAATGAATCAAGTTCCCAAATGTGCACTTCATGTTGGATGTTATTCTTTAAAGTCCCTATGAAGACATCAATCCTATGTTCCTCTGGAATATAAATTACCCTTATATTCAATTTTTGGAAGTCCTCAATGTGCTCCACTACTGAACCCTTTTGTTTGAGATTTATCAATTGGATAAAGAAGGCGTTTCTTTTTGTATCCTCATAATCTGCTATCATTTCCTCCATAAAAATTGACCAAGTGACAATTTTTTTACGGGAGAAAAGCCATAGATACCATACAAATTTATTTTGTTCTAAATGTAAAGTTGCAATGCGTACCTTTTGTGTGTTTTGCACATTATTGAGATCAAAATATTGCTCCATCTATAGTAGCCATGTTACAGGATCATTTCCATCAAACTTCCTCATATCCATCTTTGGAATATGGTGGTTCTTCCATCCAACATTAGAGTTTATGAAATCATGATTAACATTTATTTTTTTCTCATCATGAGTTTCGTCTACTGTCTTTTTGTCATTAGGAAACATTTCTTGTATCAACTTTGCCAAACCTTCGATGTCTACTTTTCGATCATTCTTCATGTTTTCCATTTTTTCATCGATCTTGGCTTCCATGTCACGCCTTTCTTCAAACCATCCATCTTAGTTTCCATGCCTTTCTTCAAAACTTCCATTTCATTTTTTGTTGCTCTTTGTGATAGGTGCACTTGCTCTTGTAATTTGATATCTCATATTACATTTCTTTGTTGTTGGGCTAGAATTGTGAACTACGGATAAAACATGCTTCCCTAGATAGATGACAGTCTAGAACAACAGATTAAATACTATATGACTACCTTTCCTAACTCAGAGAAGACACACAGAAAGGATTAGAGCGTTACTTTTAGTCCAAGTGCTTCTAAATGGCTCCTTCTATCGCTTCCATTGTAGCTTCAAATTCAAGCGGCTTGTGCAAAATGATTCCTGTAAAAAAAAACACTAAAACAACAGAAGATAGAAATAGTACATATTTCTATTCAAGTTAGTTAGCTAAATTATTAAAGCATAAACAATATACATCAACTAAAATCTTGCAATATGGAAAATCAAAGCCAATACAGATGCATATAGAGAAAAGTAAGTTGTATTATTTATTGATGATAGAACGAGAGGTTACAACCAAATGACTAATTTTAAGTGACCCTTCCAAAAATGATCCTTAGCCCCATCACAGTATAAATCTCTCCAACAATTGTTACACAAATCTAGCTCTCAATTGAAAATCCTCCAACATTTCTCTACTCAAATTCTTCCTTATCAAACACTTAGATCTGTGCTCAATTTATAGATGAGCTGAATTTTGTTTTGTAATCAATGAATTTCCAATAATAGGCAAGACATGGTCCCAATATTGTAGTGTCAAATGGACACTTGGATTCGAAGCTTGACACATGCGAACTCTTCTAGAAGGCACTGGCCAAGGGGAGATTTCGGAACAATGAAAATTTCGCTCCCAATGTGACCAACACACCCATAGATGTCAGGAAGTGCTTTGCAGAGCAGCCTTGCATGGGGATACCTGCATATGCAATGCACTTAGTCCCCTTAGAGGCAGCGTTGGTGAGATCCTACATGCTATATAATAAACTTTAAACCTTGGAAACCTTTTCTTGATGAAATTCATGCTTGATTTGTCTTGTCCTTGCCTTAGGGTATGTAGCAGCTTGAAATGATAGGGAATGATAGAACCTTATTCATTGGTCCTGGAGATGATGCCTAGTTAGCCAAGTCATTGGGAATAATGCCCAAATTGACCTATAACAATTTCCCCCTAAAGTATGAGGTCAAAATAATAAAAAAATTTGATTGAGATGCTTTACACTGTGATGGGCTGGAGATGAAGAAGAGTGGTCACCTGCATCAATATTACAATACATTACATCATGATATATCCTCTTTGATCATGATTGCTGAGGGTAGGCATTCCCATGTTCAGAACATAAACAATCTAATAACATGTACATAATTCAGAAAGTCATCGACATTGGAATGTTGTGCAATGCAGACATGCCTATAGATATAGGCCCATGTTTGGATGATGATCTGTATGTAAGGTCACCGTAAAGATGACGTGTACAACAATCCTAAAATCGCAGCCCAGATGGCTGAAACTAGATCAGGGGTGTTCTTATCTCGTTCACTCGATCATTCGAGTACAAGTCTAGCCATGCGAATATATGATTTGTCATTGAACATGGAAAGACATCATTTGATTACCAGCCAATGATGTGAGTTGTTAACAAACGTGAGAGAACCACCATTAATGAAAATGGCCCTCAAGGTATTGCGGTACATTTCGTAAGGCGTGAATAGATGATTTGATTTCGAATGCCAAAAAAAATATTTTGGTCAAAGGTCTAGAAGTGAGGATCTTTTCGATGCTGTAAAAAGCCTCATGGTATTGGAATCTCATGTTTCTAAGTGAACTTCCTGGATATTTATTTTTCGTCGACAGGAAGTCACCTTATTGCGAAACGGGAGTTACTGATTCTGGAGACAAGGGTATGACTTGATATAGAAATTTTCAGGGATGACGGTCATGAGAATGAAGGTTTACGAGTATTACAGAAGGATGAGTTTATTCACTGGATGACTTCTTTTCAACATATCGGCGACACTGTGATGATTTGGCACCATTGACCCAAAAACGAAGTGAAGGTATGATGAACCATAGGTGTGAATGAACCGTCAAGATTATTACCCAACCCAAAAAGTGACGGACATGGGATGAAGGAAGTGTCATGTTCAAGAGCGACTTGCTACCATAAATAAATTTTGCTCACTTTTCCCAAATTTTCCCCCGTCATTTGTCGACCAGCACCTCTTTATTTTTTAACAAGCTTGAGGATGATAGCATTTGCTTGATCTATAATTCAACCCTTTGGGCGAATAAAGTATCACTATTTAGTAATTTAATGAGTATAGCAATGAATGAAACTCAATTCTTGCCATGATCAACAAGCTCATCGCTATTTTATGTTTTAACGAGCTTAACGACAGTGATAGCCTGGTCCTTTTTCTTATTTAGAGAATTTGAAAAAGTAGATGAAAGAAAACTCAGTAAGTACTTTTTCATAAATTTGTCACTCAGATCCTAAAATGTGTAAAATAATATCTGAGAGAACCTCTTTGGTCATGTTTAACCATGGTATTCCTTTTTCGTAAATAATCTATCTCAATCTGGAAAAGGGTTAAACTTATACTGAGTAGATATCAATTCATTTACTTTTACGAGCTCGAACAGACAAGTGCTTGACAATATTTTCACATTATCATAGTCTGAAAAGAGCTAAAAGAAGACTCCAGGGGTTCCTTTTTCACTATTATTGAAGCTCGAAAAAGAGATAAAAGTGTGCTTCAAATCCTTTTTCATTTTTAACAAAGCTCAAAAAATAAGGAGAAAAAGTATGCTTTATGGTCAAGTCATTCTCTGAAATAAATTTGCATGACTAATCTGTTCATCAGTTGTATTTCTTGTTCAGAAAAACATCAAATGGATTAAAAATACATGTTTCATGACAAAAATGTAGTAAAACTATAGTAATAGCAATAAATTTAACTTGCAACTAATTAAATGACTATTAAAAGTAGTTTCACTATTCATTTTTACCATTTCGTAGTTACCATTTGTATTTTGGAGCTCTGAACCTGATTTCGCCACCGAACTTCAGCTGCTGATTGCAATCATTTCTGTGGATGGATTTCATTACCGTTTGATCTAGGGTAGTTCCATGAACCTCCTATTCCCTTTTGTATTCATTTCATTTCCAATTTCTGCAAATTTTTAGGGTTTTAAGGCCCGTAGGGTAAATTATGCCAAAAATGATGGCAACGCACCCCTGAATGTCAAAACCTGTGTTGCATAGCAGGTACAGTGAGGTGTACTTGCATGTGCAATGCACTGTCTCTGGTTAGGGAGTGCGTTGGGCGTAGTTTAATTTTTTGATTTTCTTATTATGCCCAAAATTGACCCAGTTTTTTGCAATAAATGGAATCTAATCGATCTTATGGTTGGGTTTCAGGTTTCCATTGGATTATAATGACAATTACATGGAGGGAAAGAGAACATGAAGAACAAGGTATGATTGCCTTGAATGATCTGGGTACTGTAAGAGCCCTAAGAGATTGTGGACTACTTAATTACTTCAAAGTGTATAGGATGAGGCAAAAAATAGAACCCTTGCAATTCTTATTTCGAGCATGGGATCCAACGATAGAGGCATTTCATATTAAGAACCAAGTGGTTCCCATAACAGTTGAGGATGTGTATTATCTCACAAGTTTGTTGAGGAGAGTTTTTCCCATTTCGCTCTTAGGGTCTACCGTTGGAGGAGAGATAGTGAGGGATTATATTATGAAGTATTACCTTCCATGAGCAGAATTTAATATTCCAAATTAGGAACAGCTCATGAATCATGCATCAAAAACGTATTTCCAACAAAATTTGCAATAAAACACTAAAATGGACCCTTGGATCCCATAAAATAATAAATATACAATCTAAATCAAATATTAGATCTGAAACAAAGAACACTAGGTGGGTTAAACAGATCTCCCACACCTAGGATTGCCAAAACATGCTAAATCCCCAAGACTGCAAAATGCCGAAGTTGCTACTGAAGGGACTGCGCAGTCTAAGAGAGGGTTTACACATAAAATCATAGGAGAAAAATAGATATACTCATGTATTGATAAATAATGCTAAATAACATAGATCTAATCTCCTTATACAAAATACAAAAGAAACCGACAAGGGTTTCTTGTCAAACACTCTACATACAACATATGATATTCAGTAATTTACTAAATCACCACTGCAAAAATAAATCACATGAGTGTACAAGGCTGGAAATATGTTTGATATTATGTATATCCCTCAAGTTCTTCCTCCCATGAAAGGATGAACCTCTCAATCACAAGGAAACTCAGCAATGAAGCCACCAAACCATGCACTGAGCACTGCCTCCAAAATAATGCATTCCCTAGTAGAAACAACACTGGGAATGTATAGGAAATGTGTGGTCTGACACCAAAGATCTTAAATAATCTCTGGAGCTCTCCAAATAGGTCTCTCAAGTGAAGGAAACCTTCCTCCAATGAGAAACTAGCTCAGAAACTGAGATTCCAATCCCTTCCACAACTGCACCCAGCAACACTGCACAATCTCTAGAAAAAATGTGCCGATGAAGATGGATGAAGCTTGGCTTGAAAACCTGATGTGGAATTATGAATTCAAACTCTCCCAATGAGGCTCCTCAAAGGAAAGAGGTGGGATTCCAGCTCAGGAACACCCAGTGCTAAACAACACTGCAACTCTGCTAAGCAGCAAAGCAGCAGCAAGTCTTGGTAGAAAAGAATAATAATATAAGACATGAAAAATAATGCTGCCATCCTCTTCCTTATATAATACATGAGTTTTATTTCCCTTGGCCCCACTCAATTATGTCGTCTCCCTCCAAAACTATGTTATTCCTCCTTGGATTCCTCCTCCACTAAAACTGCACTATTGACTTGGTCAAAGCAGCTTGATTGTAACCCTGTTCATACATGGAGGTGATTTATTAGGCTTGAAAGAGTGTCCCCTTTCACATTTGGAGTATTTTATTCATCCTTAGGAGACTTATGGGCTTTTCTCCCCATTTTTTCACCAGCTAGAGCTGTTGCTAACTCTAATGTTCCATTTAGCTTGGAGGCTAAAATTTTGGAACATTACAGTCCTCCCCTCCAAAATATTTTCTTTTACTCAATAAAATGCATAAGGAGAACAAAATTTATCCCCTATTCCTCATGTGGCCTCCCATCAATAGCCTCCATCACTGCATCGAGAGAATTTGAAAATAAATTGTAATCCAATGTTTCCTCCCAAGTGTGAAAAATGAAATGGTCCACATCAATCAAAGGTGGAAAGTGTGAATGGAAACTTGCTTGTTGTCTCATGGCCTCCACAAAGTAGGAGTGATGATCATAATGGTCAATGAGTACCCATTCTATCATCCAAATGAAGTGAGTCACCCTCCAACATGATAACTCATGAAAAATCTCCTCCACCTTGTGCTTCAGAAATTTAGGTGGACTGAATAAATGAACATGATAGGCAATAGAGCCTATCCCAAGTTTTCCTCCTCTCCACTTATGATAATTGTAGAGGGTATGTTGATCTTGGGCTGCAACATGAGTGCCCTCCAATGGCAAGCAGAATATTGAGCCTTCAAGGACTCTCCCTCCAAGTTCATGAGACATGTCAACCCAAACCATTCCATCCAAGATGAATGGCACATCATCACCATTTGGCCTCCAAATCAGAAAATTGCTGAAAGTTAGGTGCAATTTTGGATGGTACCAAAGGTTATCCAAGTGGATATTATGAAGTCTTCCCAACTACTGTTTGGGAATGTCATATGGCAAGTGGTCCTACAACAAGTTAGAAGCTGTATATGTTTGTTCTCCCAAAATGGGGAAGTAAGCATTAATGTCTATCAGTTGTACATAGATAAAATAAAGATACACTTGCCCAAAGTCATGTATAGATGGGCTGCTATCATCATAAACATTGGCCCTAAAGTGACCATGAAACCCAAAAATACTCTTGCTCTTTTGAGGAGCAATGCACTGTTCAAACATGGTGAGAAAGTACAAATACTCAATGGAGTAATCAACAAGTAGAGAAATGAATTCCCTACCATACATAGTGAGTTGGATGAAAGTGAGGTCCCTTAATAAGTCCTCCCATGAGAATATCCTCATAGAAATCTGGAAGAAGAAGGAACACATCTTCTCCTCAGAATATTCCATCCATAAGAACATACTCCTATGTGACAGTGATGTAGGCCTTTGTGATAAGGCTCCATAACTTCTTTCTTTGACATCTCATATGCCAAGGTCATCCACCATCATGCTGCTATGTGAGAAGATCTTATTCCTACATGGAAGTCTCTCATGATCCTTCAATGTTGAAGGGTAGCCTCCTTGCACCATGAATGTGCCTTCCTTTTCTTTAGAAATATCATGAAAAGTATGGGAAGAATTTTTCCCATACTCTCCCAAGTGCAACCATAGCAACAAAAAATTTTGCTGCTGCCTCATCTCTCCCTCATACAAGTCATAGAGTAGGATCATGATGGTCAACTTGTATGATGTCTCAACAAACAGTTTAGCCATGAAGTGCCTCCTAAAATGTACAACATATAAGGTGGGGAGAATCATGCTCCCAATGGGCACCTCCAATCTCAAGTTCACTCTCTAAACAAAGCTCCCCATGAACATATACATATTAGCAATATATGGAAGCAAAGTACAATGAGAAAAAGTTTCCAAGTGACAACTGGAGAGTGAATCATGGTCCTTCTCATGGAACCAGCGCAGTGCACGCTTGGCCTGCATCAAAATAGGAAATAACAAGTTCTTTTCCAGCCACTTGTTTGTTGACACAGTCATCTCATAAGATGAAAACATGAGGTTACAATATGGTGTCAATGGTGCACACCAATAATCATGTGGCTTCCCCCACAAACCATCAAAAATATAGCCAAGATCAATGCCATAAGTAGCTGCAAGTACATCATCATACAATATGCAAGAAGAGATAATTCTTCTTGTTACATGCTGCTCAAACAAGGAAAATAAGTACAATAAAAAATCTAAGATTATACCTCCTCCATCATGTACTTGAAGTCTTGAGCTGAAATGGGTCCACTGGAAATTCTCCCTCACCTCCAAAGAGTAGGGAAGTAGTTGTGACCTCCTCTTCATTAACATCCGGGCTATGCATCTCTCCATATGATGATATATGTCATTATGGATGCCCTCCCAAGTGAAATCCTCCATCAAATGGAAATATGCATTAAAGTGCATAGAAGAGAAGTCCTCATGTGCTGCATGTAGCAGCTTCTCCTTGAGACTAGAAGATATAGTCAAGAAGATCCTGCCATAGGAATAGATGACTACATCATCCACCATGTATCTATCATCTCCATATGGGTCATCAAGAATCATGCATGCACCAAGATCCTTGGAGTACCCTACCAAGAGCTGAGATCTCCAATAAGGATCAATCCTCCTAAGAGACAACACTGGTGATCTGGCATGTGAAGCTCTCCTCATGCTGCTGCCTGCTAATTTGACATCCCCCATGCCAAAGTCTTCCTCCAGAATCTTCACCTCTCCAAAATCTAAGAGTGGTGAACCCAAAGACAGGATGTCTTCCATCATCTCCAGATCAGGTGGCCTCCCAGGTGGAATGCCTCCATATAGTGAGGCATAAATTTCAAGAGTAGACTGTTCATATGGTTGGGAAACCTTTCCCCTAGCCTTATAGCGCATGTCATTCTGCCTCTTTCTTGCACTGGCTCTCTGAAATAGAGAAGGGTGTATGCCTCTCATCAAGTGATGTTGCTCTTCCTCCCTACCTCCTCCTTCCAGCTGTAATGCTGCACAATCATGCTGCTCACTGATTGTGCTTGGACCTCCATGTATGAGATCCTGGGGAACTTCTTGCAAGGACATAAGAATCCCTCCTTTTGAATCATGTGCTCCTCTTCCCTCTACATAAGGCACTAGATGTGCTCTAGATGTGACAGCATTGTTTCCCTCATCTTCCTTCTTGTGTATGGGAAACATCTCAATAGTTGGATCCTCCTGTGAAAAGGACATCTCCATGCCTTCTTGTTCAAGAGTATGAACTAGAGGTCTTGCTTCCGATAATGTGTAATGCAATATGTCAGCTCCTCTCACGGTTTTCTGAAATGGGGTTTCCTCCATCACATGCAAGGGTTTTTTTTCTCAAGTTTTCCTTGCTCACGTGACTTAGGAAGTTATTCACCAAACCTCCCCATCAATGTTTCTATGAATCTTGCATAAGATGAAGTGTTTGCATTCTTTAAAGAAAAATATTCAAAAATCCACCATGCATGAGCCTTGCCTCTGAAATGCAGCACTGCAACTCTGATGGCTTCTTCTTTGGAAACATGGTGCAGCTGAAAATAGGAATCTAGATCCTTCACCCAGGCTCTAGCTAAACATGTAGGTGATCCAGCAAAAGTAGATAGAAGAAATCTATCTGCATCCTGTTGCTTGCTCTTCTCCACCTGGATCTTTCAAAACTCTGGGAAATCAGTATGATCTCTAAACCTTTCAGTTTGAGATTCATACTCCTGCAACAAATCACAAAGAGTTCTCCTCTTAGGCATTCTTCCTCATCCTATCCATCTCAAGATAGATCTGGGCACTTGAAAATGTTGTGCATCATGGTGTGTAGCTGCATGCTCACACTCACCATGTGAAAATCTAGATTCAACCTCCTTTGGAGATCCCATTTCCAATCTCATTTTCTTCAGCTCTCCTTGAAAGCTCTACATAGATTTTGGAAGAAGCTTTGTAAGCTTGTCTTCCCTTCTCCTTTCACATACTAAAGCTTTCTAGCTTTTGTCCATATCTCCTTCCTCTGATATCTAGATCTCATAGGCTAAGCAAGAGATCATGCTTTGATACCACTGTAATAATCCAAATTAGGAACAGCTCATGAATCATGCATCAAAAATGCATTTCCAGCAACATTTGAAATAAAACACTAAAATGGACCCTTGGATCCCATAAAATAATAAATATACAATCTAATTCCAATATTAGAGCTGAAACAAAGCAAACTAGGTGGGTTAAACAGATCTCCCACACCTAGGATTGCCAAAAAGTGTTAAAACCCCAAGACTGCAAAATGCCAAAGTTGCTGCTCAAGGGACTGCACAGTATAAGAGAGGGTTTACACTTAAAATAATAGGACAAAAATATATATACTCATGTATTTATAAATAATGTTTAAGAACAGAGATCTAATCTCCTTATACAAAATGCAAAAGAAACTAGCAAGGGTTTCTTGTCAAACACTCTGCATACAACATATGATATTCAGTAATTTACTGAATCACCACTGCAACACTGAAGCACATGAGTGTACAAGGCTGGAAATATGTCTAATCTGATGTAGATCCCTCAAGGAATTCCTCCCATCAAATTATGAACCTCTCAATCACAAGGAAACTCAGCAATGGAGCCACCAAACCATGCACTAAGCACTGCCTCCAAAATAACGCATTCCCTAGCAGAAAAAACGCTAGGAATGTATAGGAAATGTGTGTTTTGATACCACAGATCTGAAATAAGCTCTATAGATCTCCAAATAGGTCTCCCAAGTGAACGAAACCTTCCTCCAATGAGAAACTAGCTCAGAAACCAGGATTCCAATCCCTTCCACTGCTGCACCGAGCAACACTGCACAATATCTGGAAAAACTGTGCTGATGAAGATGGATGAAGCTTGACCTGAAAACTTGATGTGGAATGATCAATGAAAACTCTCCCAATGAGGCTCTTCAAAGGAAAGAAGTGGGATTCACACTCGGGAACACTCAGTGCTAAAAATCACTACAACTCTGCTAAGCAGCAAAGCAGCAACAAGTATTGGCAGACAAGAATAATAATCTAAGACATGAATAATAATGTTTCCATACTCTTCCTTATATATTACATGATTTTTCTTGCCCTTGGCCCCACTCAATTAGGTCATCTCTATCCAAAGATACATCTCCCTCCAAAACTCCTTTATTCCTCCTTGGATTCCTCCTCCACTAAAACTACGTTGTTGACTTGGTCAAAGTAGCTTGATTTTAACCCTGTTCATACATGGAGGTGTTTTATTAGGCTTGAAAGAGTGTCCCCTTTCACATTTGGAGTATTTTATTCCTCCTTAGGAGACATGGGATTTTCTCCCCATTTATTCACCGGCTAGAGCTGCTGCTAACTCTAATGTTCCATTTAGCTTGGAGGCTAAAATTTTGGAACATTACATAGAACATAGAAAATATGGAAAAATAAATATCCAGGATGTTAGAGATTTAACTTTGAGAATTATCCTTTTCAAAATATCTAAACTTTTCAACACCGTTACACTATATGTAGCGAACATATCATATATGTAGTATGCACTAGAGTGTATGGAGCAAACAGTCTTCAACTGGTCTGAAGTTGTTTTATGTCAGATAAAGGAACACATTAATAAAGAAAAGGGAGGAAGGAATAATAATTTCAGTTATGGTTCTATCCTTATATCCTTCACCTTAGAACGGATTCCACTGATGCAGCCACAGCATGTGACACTGGATATAGCTAGTCCTAGAGATCCTCGGATGCAGAGATGCGTAGAACTCATGGGTAGGCATGTAAGCTAATCGACTGTTGTGTTCTCTACTACATTCTTCAATTGGTTCCAGTGACAGATCGTCACCATCTATGAGTATGCATATGCAGGCATTGCTTTTTGAGGAGATCCAGATTTAGCACTACTAGAAGGCCCTCAGTGGGGTGCAATAGGTAAGAATGTTTTGACCATGTTTTTTTATTTTACTGAGGTTTACACAATTTTTTTGTGTTTTTATTTCTTTCCAAGACTAAACTAAATGTTTGATGTAAGTCAAATGTTGGTTGTGTTCAACCAGTGGTGTTAGTATGAATCCTTTGTCGAAGTGTACGAAAAAGGACCACTTTAGCTACACATAAATAATATCCCTAACAATAAATGTGGCTGCCAATATCTTCAGATCTACAGTTAGTTGATCAAGAAAAGAGCTGCAAAAAACCAGATCTATACAAGAAAGACATTAAGCAGTAAAAAGAAGGGTTTTCTCCATATACCAATAGAAAAGACAAGAACAATTTTTGAAAGAATTTTTGTATTAAGGGCACCTGGGAGGAAAACAAGAAGGCGTATCCAATTCTCCTCAATGGGATGGGTTCTTGGAAGTCCTCAGCACTTCAGATCTAGAATCTCTCTCTCTTGTTGGTGTAGAAAACCCATGCAAAGAATAGAGCTCAAAGGGATCTCACACAACAAATAATGGAAAAATTTGACCAAGTGTATAGATCTAGAGTGATCTAATAGGCAACAAAAGGTGAAGAATGGTAGGAAAAACCCTCCTATTTATAACAAAATATTGGGTCATTCTAGATCTTGGTGCATGATTAAAATAATGTTAACCAAATCTAGATCCACCTTTCATGGAATATTTTATTATATTTGTTGGAGGGAAAGGGTCTTTGACTTGGGTCAAATCCCTTGATTAGTCAAAAATAAATAAATAAATGATTTATTTATCTTTTAAAGGAAGTGGTTGGAAGATAATCAAATAAATAATGATTTATTTAATTATTTGTGGGTGATTTGGTCATATTTAACAAGGAATATTATCTAAATAAGATTTAAATAATTATTCCTAGAAAATAATAAGATAAATAAAGTTTATCTAATTAATTTCTTTGTTTTTGGGTTAAACATGACTGGGAATAATAATTAAATTATGGTTTAATTAATTATTCCATGAGGAAAATCAAACAAATATAGGTTTGTTTAATATTTCCTTTTGGGGTTTCCTGTTTGGACCATAAATAACCTAATAAATGTGGTTTATTAAGTTATTTAACATAGTGAAGGCAATTTTACTTAGGATAAAATTGGTCTTACATGGTGTACTTGGGTCCATCTAATGATAATAGAGTAGATGACCAAAAAATGGTGTAACAGATTGCCCCCCAGCGTGCGAGTGTTAGGAACAAATCGTATGACCGAAGTACGTTGTAAGAATTCAATCACCAGACAACAAAAGGGAAGTCAGAGAGAGAAATGTGAGGTAGACTAAGGTGCTGAAGAACTAGACCCTGAGGAAACGATACTTACAGGTGCAAAAATTCTCTTTTTATGAGAGGGTAACTGTGCTAAAGGCGACGGGGGAGGCATACCTATTCCCGCCGAGACAAAGTACAAAAGAATAGGGTGTCTAGTAAACAAGGGACCGAACCATAAATTACAGCCGGCATAATCATGAGCCAGATAAAAATACAATGAGGAATCCCACATACATGCTGTGCCTGGGATAATAGCCAGGACTTATACAATAATATCTAAGTACATGAGATACAAATACAACCCAAATGCCCCCTGTGAATGGGGAAGGGCTCACAAAATCTGACTGATACATGCAATTCAAAGAGGCGCTGCAAGTGGCTAAGGCCAACATCATCAAATATCTGGAACTGCATCGAAGGCTGCAAGGAGGAGGTCATCCGGGCATGTGGGGGGCTACCTGCAGGGTCACCCCTTCATGAGGGTTGAGACATCTCACACACACCCGAGAATCATCAAGAGCTGCTGCTGTATCACTGAACCATCAAGTATACGGATCTAGGTCATGCTGAAAGGAGCTAGAGTGGAGAAACAATCAAGTCAAAGGGAAATGAGAGATCCGTTTGCCTGATCTGAGGCACCGAAAAAGAGTGGAAGCTGGAACCAAGGTACACCGCCCTCTAGACCTGGCTTCTGGAATGAATGCGCTGACGTCGACAGAAGGAGGTCCGCCATAGGTGAGGCACTGAGAGATCCTCGACTAAGGCAGGAGAGAAATAGTAGAGCGACGGACAGACTGACACTAATGATGATGGTGAAATGGAAGGGACTAAGTAGCGAATGGACGACTTCCCTTGTTAGAGCATAAAGGGCATGAATGACATGGCAGCGACTGACACAATATCATAAGGGATAGGGGACGGTGGGAATGAAGGCCATAATGTGCGACACAAGAGAGAGACCAAGCAATGAAGGATGGAGGGCTATAGCGGGGTACAAAGGGACTCGGGATAGACTCCAAGAATGCGATGATGACTCAACTTGGATGCTCTAAACAAGGGCGACTCGATGGTGCTTCCACACAGTAAAGGCCTAATGGGGGACCATGAAAACATGAGTACAAGGTGGGAACTCATGACGAAAATCGACACGAACATGGACAAGTATGGAGGCGAAGTGGTGCCCCAAGTACAAGTGTTGTAAGTGAGGAAATTTGATTTAAAGGGGAGGTGAAGTGACCCTTCTTGGACAAAATGGGTCCGGGTGAAGTAGCAAATCACAAAAACGAAAGTAGATGTTGGCTATCTAAAAGAAAATAAAACATGCATTTTAGAAGGGAAATGCTAAGGGTAATATTTCTTAAGATAGAGTGCATTGCGAGGATTAGGAAGGGGATTGCCTTTGAAATCTTCTAAGAGGTATGCCCCCTTACCGAGATCCTTACTGATGATGTAAGGGCCTAGCCATAATGAGTCGAACTTCCCATGACCAAGGACATCATGGGCCTGGTCATACACTAGAATGAGGTCACCTTCGTGAAAAGTGCGAGGCTGGACTTTTCTGTCATACTGAGCTTTGGTGCGTTTCTTGGCCACTTCCATGGTTTGCAAGGCAACACGGCAGTCTTCGGAAGTGCGCTCAAGCATTATAAGTCGTTGTTCTAGAGGTTGGGTGTCAGGGAGAAGTTCAACGGCCAGATGCAGGGAAGGAATTTCACACTCGATCGGTAAGACTGCCTCCTCTCCAAAAACGAGGTGGAAAGGAGTAAACCCGGTGGTGGTTTTAACAGAAGTTTGATAGGCCCACAAAGTAGGGAAGAGCATAAGATGCCAGTTGGTTCTGTGCTTATTCACCGTTCGTTGAAGCATCGTCTTGAGGATTTTGTTGACTGCTTCAACTTGGCCATTACCTTGGGGGTAATAGGAGGAGGAATATTGGTGCTCAAAACCCAACAGTGAGGATAGCTCACGCCATATCTCATCTTCAAAATGTCTTCCATGGTCAAAGACCAGTTGTTTCGTAACCCCAAATCGAGCGATAACGTGGTTAAAGAAAAAGAGGGCTGCGGTAGCTGCCGTTTTGTTAAATGTTGGCATGGCCTCAGCCCATTTTGTGAAATAGTCGACCGCCACGATGATATATTTGTGGTTACCAGCGGATGGCGGGCGACACTCCATAAAGTTGATGGCCCATTTACAAAAGGGACCAGTTGAGACGATCGGATGGAGGGGAGCTGAGGGAGCTCGCGCCTTAGGGGCGAAATGTTGGCAATTGGGACAATGTTTGACTGCCTCAATGCAATCACTGATGAGGGAAGGCCAAAAATACCCACCACGCATGACTTTTTGGGCATCAGAAAGACCGGAGAGGTGGCCACCGCAAGCGCCGCTATGGCAGGCATTAAAGACCTGTTCAGCTTTAGCGTGTGTGAGAAAACGACGAAGGACAATATCGATCCCGCGACGATAGAGGTCGTCACCGATAAGGAGGTATCGGGGAGCCTGGTGTCGGATACGTCGGCGAGCCTCACGATCAAGGTGGAGGGCGAACTTTTGGGTTCGCAAGTAAGTAAGAATATCGCCATACCACGGGTCGTCGGAAGTAATGGAAAATAAGTGTTCATCAGGAAAATCATCATTAACTGGGGGGTCTTGCGATCCGGTAGGTAATTCAGAAATGAGCTCAGCGAGGGCTAAGCCTTTCTTACTCTTTGGTGTGACAAATTCGAGGTCGAATTCCTGAAGAATAACGACCCAATGGGCATACTTCCCAGTGAGGATATGACGACTCAATAGGAAAGCCATGGGGTTGGAATTAGTCACTACCTTGGTGGAGCGTCTGAGGATATAATGACGAAGTTTTTGGACTGAGAACATGACAGCCAACACTAATTTTTCTTCATACGAGTAGGAAACAGGAGGCCCTACAAGGTTCTTACTGACGTAGTAAATCACATGCTCGATACCATTGTCATATTCCTGGATAAGGACTCCAGCGACCGAATAGGTGGAAGCGGAGATGTACAGGATGAAGTCCCGATCAAAGTCGGGAGGGCGGATCAAGGGAGCAGATGTGAGAGCCTGCTTGAGGGCATCAAAAGACTCATGAGCATAGGTATCCCAAACAAATGGGATATTGTATTGGAGGAGTCTAAGGAACCCATGTGCGGTGGTGGCATAGTCAGGGACAAATCGACGAAGAAAATTAGCTTTGCCTTGGAGACTTTGGAGCTGGCGTAGGGTACGCGGAATGGGAAGTTCAAGAATGGCTTGAACTTTCAAAGGGTCAAGAGTGATACCATCCTTAAACACTATGAAGCCTAAGATACAGCCGGTGGGAATGCAAAAGACGCATTTCAATAGGTTAAGGCAAATATTATACTTGCGACATCGGAGAAAAATGGTACGCAGATCATGTAGGTGCTGTGCCCGATGCTTAGAACGCACAGTGAGGTCGTCTAAATAAGAAAGGATAATATGAGCTAAGTCATGGAAACAATAAGACATGGCCCGTTGGAAAGTGGCTCCGGCATTTTTAAGGCCGAAAGGCATGACCCGGTAAGAAAAATTTCCCCACGGACTAATGAACGCGATTTTTAGTTGATCAGCAGGACGGATAACAATTTGGTTGTATCTGGAGAAACCATCCATAAAGGATAGAACCTCATGCCCTGCACACTCGTCAATGATTTGGTCAATAAACGGTGTGGGGAAGTTGTCTTTGGGACAAGCTTTGTTCAAGTCACGAAAGTCCGTGCAGACATGGATGGTGCCTTGCTTCTTGAGAACGGGAACTGGATTGGACACCCAAGTGGTGTATTCAATGGGGTAAATGAAACCAGCCTGCTTGAGCTTATCAATTTCGGCTTTGATAGCATCACGTTTGGAAGGATGAATGGGTCTCAACTTTTGATGGACCGGATTGGCATCAAGCCATGTGTCGATATGGTGTTCGACGACGGCGGGATCGAGTCTGGGCATTTCAGAATAGGACCAGGCAAAAATATCGCGGAATTCTTTGAAAATATTGGTGTAAGCTTCAATTTCTTTCGGGGTGCATTGGGTGCCCAAGGTGACATATTCTTCGATTCCTGGTTTGATTGAAATGTCAGTTTTGATGATAGGAGAGATATTGGCCATGTTTCCTTCTTCTAAAGCATCAGGTGCAGGGATGGGATTTTTGAACCAATCGACTGCATTGGGAATGAAGTCTTTGGTTTCCACAGCATATTGGTCATGGGACTGCTGTGGGAGGAAGTATGCGCGATGGTCCATATCATCCCATGGAAAGTCAGGGTTGGTCATGGCTTCCATAATGTCTTCATTGGACTGGAAGATGGGAAGACTGGAGGAAGAAGGATCACCCGATGAGGTACTGATGTGTGACGGGTCATCTTGTGGAGAAGGGCTTAGATGCGCAACATCAACAGATCCAAGGTCGACTGAGGGGGAACTGAGGGTGTGTGCAGGTCGAAGGTTAGGTGAACTGTCTCTCAAGGATGATGATAGGTACAAAATGGTGGTCGAAGGATCCGTTGGTTCGATAGTGGGAGGAGGAATGTGAATGGGAGTAGGAATATCCTCTGGTCCTATCGAAGTAGAACTTGCAGACAAGTGAGAAGGTATCTTGTCGTGCGTCGCCTTGAATTGGCGGTATGTGTCTAAGGAGGAATGATACTCGTCAAGGCGGGGACAGAGGTGGGTATAATGGCCGTGGAAATCGCATAAAGCACAAGGGTGATTTGTGCACAAGGTTTTAAGTTTCGGGATAGAATCCGGGATAGTGACGTAGACTTCGGGGATATCAGAGTCGGGAAACGTCTCGTTGACCAGGATCTTGAGGTGCGGAAATTCAGGAAACATATGGGTGGCATGACCGACAATATCGCACAAAGTGCACTGGATAGCTGGCTTTGGCAGTCGCGGAGGGGTAGGGTTTGTCGGGGCGGCTTGGTCCTGATTGGTTGCCCCCTTACAAGCTTTGCCTTTCTTTCCCTGGGCTGTCACCACAGGGGCAGGGTCCTAGGGAGGTGCGGGGGGCCCGGAGGAAGCGAGGGGGATCGATTGAACCGGTGTCAAAGCAAGGTAGGGTTTGGGGTGACCGGGTGGGGTAGCGGCTGGAGGGTCAATGTAACAGACAGGTATGCCCAGGGCCAGGTTAGGGAGAGAGAGGGTGGCCATGACCGGTACCGTGTACACTCCTGGTGGGGGAGCTAGGAATGCTATCTAACCAGAGGGGTAGTGGCTAGGTGGGACGGCTCCTAAATGGCTAAGGCTTGGAGGAACCGTGCTAGGAGGATAAAGAGGCTCATGACTACCAACTGCAGGTGAAGGGCTAGGAGCAGGTTGCGGAGAGCATGGTTGCTGACTAGCTGAAGCAGGTTTCTTGAGAGCAGCCTGAGACGATTGCATCATGCAAACATTCGATGAGCTGGGGTCAGAGATAGGAGGAGGAGGAAGACCAGGGAAGGTTCTGAGCAAAGAGGAGTCTTTGTAGATGCCAGGAGAGACACTGGTCACAGAATCGACGGTTTGCTTGTTGGATACAGAAGAGATGATTATCTCCGGTGAGGTCTGAGATTTTGGCTCATGATACGTCAACTGGTCAATGGTGACTATCTTTCCATTATGAGGGAAAGAAATCTTGCGGAAAACTCCGGATGTGACAACAGACATAGCATAGGTGTAGCTTCACCCCAATAGAATGTTGTAGTCTAGCGGGGCGTCGATGACTTCGACATCAATGCAAATGGTCTTACCGGCAAGGGTGATACGAAAATTATGGAAAAGGCCAATGGGCTGGGAGGCGTGGCCGTCCCACGCTCGAAGGGTGATCGTGGAAGGGGCCAACTCAGGAGATCCGAGTTTCTTCCAAACTGAAGCGGACATCACACAAGTGGATGCCCCCTCATCAATGATACACCGAGAAACGTTGGCGTTCCGGATTTTGACTGGGATTTGGAAGGTGACGGAAGCAGGAAGGGGAGGATGGTCTGATTCATGGGCGTCGAACACAATCATTTGGTCATCAGCAGGATCTACAGCGCCCACGGAAGATAGTAGAGCCTTCTTTTGGGAAGGGCACGACTGGAGGAGTTCCAGTGTGGAAATGGTAGCAGGAGATTGCGCCAAATCATCTACTATGCTATACGAATGAGCAGTTTGACCAGAAGCAGCATTTCGACGTAACGGTCCTTTAGGAATCTTGGGATGGACCTCAACTTTGGGTTGAGGGATATGTAAGGGACCATTGGTTGTCAAAAGAGGCTCTGTAGAACCAGAAGAAGGTGACTCGGGGGCAGACTGAGCGGGAGGCTTGGGGTACTGGCGAGACCGAGTTTGAAGGTGAAGGTCGACAGTTGGGGAAGTATCAGAGTTCATCATAAGGATCTGGTAATCAGAGGAACCAGAAAGGGAAGGTGGAGTGGTGACCTGGCTGTCAGGCGGTTAGGTAGCCATGAATCCTTGCTGAGGGAAAGGATCAGTAAACACAGCTGGTTGGGTAGTGGCCACATTAGGAGGAGCATGAGGGGAGGCATGTTGTCTACGCAATGTGGCTTGAGACTCCCACATCTGCCGCATCTGAGGTAAGAGGGGACAATCGTGGGTGTAATGACCATAAACACCGCAACACGAACAAGGCTTATTTGTGCGAAGCGGCCTGTCCGGCTTGCGCTGAGTGCCATGTTGCTGGTTGGCAGTGTTAGGGTCAACACCTTGAGGATTGCGTCCACGAGTACCAGGGGCAGATTGGTTTGGATGGCCTCTCCGTCTTCTTTGAGAAGAATGGGGATTAGTCGCGCCCTTCTGTGCAAATACTTGCCCTGGAGGGGGCTGTAGGTGCTATTGTGGGTTTGGAGGAGGCAAGGGAGATGGAAGCGCATATGCTGGAGGAGCTGGCGCACCAGGCTGCGGATAAAGGTAATGGTTAGGTTGGGAAACATTGAGGTAAGCAGGAGGGTGGTCAAAAGGAGGAGGCATGTCATATCCTGGATACATGCTACCGGGAGGGGGAAGAGTGCTAGAGGTGCTGGCCCCTCCCTAAGGGAGACCATAGCCCATAGGAGGTTGAGCGTACAGATGGGAAAGGGCTCCAACGATACCGTCGGCGAAATGAGATGCCCCCGGGGCGTTAGCTCCGCCAGGCCTGGGGAGGTCAGGAAGAACGGTATAAACATAACCAGACTGAGCATAGATCAGGTCATATTTCAAGGCTATTTGGAGGGTGGCTTCTTCGGTTTGAAGAAAATGGGAGGCGACATCTTTGCCAATGAGAGCTAAGAGAGAGTGAAGGAACCAGTCCATATAGATCCGATCTTCAAAGGGGGGAGCTCGACATAAGCTTCGTCTTCGTCGCCATTCCTGGACATGAGCGGAAAGGCGGGTTGAAGAGGTTTTCTTGAAAGAGGTCAAAAGCTCCGTACCAGTATCGTATCGGAGAGGGAGCTGGAAGTAAGATAAAAAGGCTTGGGCAATGGTTGCAAAGGTGGTATGGGAAGAGGTGGCTTGGTCTACATACCATTTAGAAGCTTAGTCGGTAAGCGTGCGTTGGAACAATCGAAGACGGATGGAGTCATCGGTAATGGAATTGGAGGAACACCACATGTGGAAAGATCAAACATGATTGGTTGGATCTTCTCCAGCAAGGCCTTCGAACTTAGGGATGTAGGAGGGGAGCTTGGTTGGCATAGCAGGCTAACCAACATCGTGGCAGATAGGGTCATTGATCAACTTATTGAAATCGGAGAGGCTGAGGCCTGCGATGTACGGAAACAAGGGTATGGCCGAGGTAGTTCCTGTGGTGGTTCCGCTAGTGGTAGTTCCGGCATTAGGGCCGGGAGAACTGCTAGCGTTAGGCCCTGGACCAGACATAGTGAAGGTGACAGGGGGATAACCAGAAGGAGAAGGAGAACCCAATGAATCAGAAGAGGAGTTGGAGTGCAGACTCGGAGGAGGACTGGCTCGACGACGGCGGGACAGAGTAGGTTGATCGACTGGAAACTGAGGGTGCAGGCCAAGAAGTCTCCGGGAAGTGTGCCTTGGGGGCACAATGATGACAACACAAACATGGCACAAGGGAAAGAATAACGACCAAAAGGGAAAGGAGGTGTAGAATCAAGTCGAAACAAGGGCAGATAGGTGCAGTGTCAATTGATTTTAAAGTCTTTGCCTAGCGGTGTAAACTAGGCTCTTCTTCTCTTAGGGTGAGTGTGTGGCATGCGTTAATTTTAATTTTTAAACCCTTTTCATTTTGAGAGAAAGAGAAAAAGTGTGCTGCGTAACTGAAAATAAATCTGCAGAGAATGGTATATAATGCTAAAATAACAGAAAAATAACAGCTACTAGTGCATCGATTCAACCCAAGAAGGCAGGTCACTCAAAACTAATCTAAAAAAGGGCAAAAATCTAGTCAAAACACACTTAAAAAGATGCCAATAGATCTAGGGTCAAAAGGGACAGGGATCTAAAGGATAAAGCTGCTGAAAAGAGGTGCAAATCACAGCTAAGAGGCAGAGGCAAGGTGGCTGGAAAAAAGGAGGAAATCAGCAAAAAGAAGAAGGGGCAAGGAGGAGGCCCTAAAAGTAGATCCAAACAAATATTCAGGAGGTGATTTGAGAGGTAGAAGAGCTGATTAAAAGGGATCTGAAAAGGAGGTATCAGATCTAGAAAAGGGGAGGCTGCAACTCTGAAAAATCAGACACCTGAAGCAGCTAAAACTCTTCCACCAAAAGTGGAGGGTACTGAAGCCCTGGGGGGCTAGGTTACCACTTAGATGAGAAAAACAGATCAGGAACAGGTTGAAACGGGCTGAGACAGAGGCTGGAAAACCCTGACAGAAGCTTCATAAAAACCCAGAAAATATGCAGAAAAACAGTTGAAAAATTGGCAGGTCGCAGGTTCTGACCTGTTTTCAGTGCAGGTCATAGAAAATGGGTAGAAAAGTGCGACCTGGAGGTCCAGGTCGCAGTTTATGGGCTGAAAAGTGCGACCTGAAGCTCCGGGTGTCTCGGCGGCAGATTTTTGGAAAAGTTGTCGTCTCAGTTGCGGCTAATGTCGCTTACCTGCGCAATAGGGCCAGAAACACATGGAAGTTTGAAATTTTAATGTTTTAGGGTTTTATAGGAGAAAAAAAACATGAAAATAAGAAAAACAAAAAGCTAAAAAGAAACCCTAGGGTCTGAAGTAGCTGGATATGCAGGAATATGAAAAACGACAGCGGTCGTAATTTAAAACCCGTGTGGAGTCGCCATTTGTTAGTATGAATCCTTTGTCGAAGTGTATGAAAAAGGACCACTTTAGCTACGCATAACTAATAGCCCTAACAACAAATGTGGCTGCCAATATCTTCAGATCTGCAGTTAGTTGATCAAGAAAAGAGCTGCAAAAAACCAGATCTATACATAGAAAGACATTAAGCAGTAAAAAGAAGGGTTTGCTCCATATACCAATAGACAAGACAAGAACAATTTTTGAAAGAATTTTTGTATTAAGGGCACCTGGGAGGAAAACAAGAATGCGTATCCAATTCTCCTCAATGGGATGGGTTCTTGGAAGTCCTCAACACTTCAGATCTAGAATCTCTCTCTCTTGTTGGTGTAGAAAACACATGCAAATAATAGAGCTCAAAGGGAGCTCACATAGCAAATAATGGAAAAATGTGACCAAGTGTATAGATCTAGAGTGATCTAATAGGCAACTAGGAAAAACCCTCCTATTTATAACAAAATATTGGGTCATTATAGATCTTGGTTCATGATTAAAATAATGTTAACCAAATCTAGATCCACCTTTTATGGAATATTTTATTATATTTGTTGGAGGGAAAAAGTATTTGACTTGGGTCAAATCCCTTTATTTGTCAAAAATAAATAAATAAATGATTTATTTATCTTTTTAAGAAAGTGGTTGAAAGATAATCAAATAAATAATGATTTATTTAATTATTTGTGGGTGATTTGGTCATATTTAACAAGGAATATTATCTAAATAAGATTTAAATAATTATTCCTAGAAAATAATAAGATAAATAAAGGTTTATCTAATTAATTTCTTTGTTTTTAGGTTAAACATGACTGGGAATAATAATTAAATTATGGTTTAATTAATTATTCCATGAGGAAAATCAAACAAATATAGGTTTGTTTAATATTTCCTTTTGGGGTTTCCTGTTTGGACCATAAACAACCTAATAAATGTGGTTTATTAAGTTATTTTACATAGTGAAAGCAATTTTACTTAGGGTAAAATTGGTCTTACATGGTGTACTTGGGTCCATCTAATGATAATAGGTTAGATGACCATGAGCCGCCGTCTCAGACCTCCCCCGAGATGACCATCTCTTCTGTAGCTAATAAGCAAACCGTCGACTCCTTGACCAGTGTCTCCCCCGACGTCTACAAAGATTCCTCCCTGCTTGGAACTTTTCCTGGTCTTCCCCCTCCTCATATTTCTGATCCCAGCTTGTCGAATGTTTGCATGATGCAATCGTCTCGGGCTGCCCTTAAGCGACCCGCTTCAGCTAGTCAGCAACCTCAAACTCAACCTCGCCCACCGCAACCTGCTCCTAGCCCTTCATCTCCGCCAGCCGAACCTCCTCCTTCTGGCCCTGCTCCTACAGCTGGTATCCCTTAACCCCTTTATCCCCCTAGAACGGTTCCCCCAGGCCTTAATCATCTCGTGCCGTCCCTCTTGGTCATTATCCCACTGGTCAGATCCCATTCCTGGCTCCCCCTCCTGGAGTCTATTCGGTCCCCATCATGGCCGCCCTCTCTCTCCCTAACCTGACCCTGGGTATACCCATCTGGTACCTTGACTCTCCAGCTGCTACCCCTCCTGGTCACCCCAAACCCTATCTTGCTTTGACACCGGTTCAACCGGTCCCCCTTGCTTCCTCCATTTCTACGGTGCCCCCTGCACCTCCCCAGGACCTTACCCCTGTGGTGACAGCTCCAGGAAATAAAGGCAAAGCTCGCAAGGGGGCATCCAAAGACAAGGCCACCCCAACTGACCCAGCTCCTCCTCCGCCTGCAAAGCCTTGCGCCTTGTGTGATGTCGTCGGTCACGCCACCCATACTTGTCCTGAGTTGCCCCGCATTCAACCCATGGTTAAATTCGCGTTCCCTGATTCTACGGTCTCCGACCCTTCTCTTCCGTCCTCGTCCGTAACCAAGAACCCCAAAACTATTCGCACTAGCAAACCCTGTGCTTTGTGCGGCGTCCATGGCCATTACTCCCACCATTTTCCTCACCTGACGCATTACCGCGCCTCTTTAGAAGTAGTCCGAGAGTATGAGGTTGAACAAAATCAATCCGCCTCTCCCATACTCGCGCAGTATGCTTTGGGCCAGCCTGAGGATCTCCCCGCTCCCATCGACATCCCCCCCCCCTAATGTTCAGATGACGGAGTCTACTACGACCATTCTTTAGCTATCCTCCTCTGTGCGACCTTTGGAGCCCAGTCCCCTCGCATCCTCCCCTGTTGTTTCGCCTGACCCCCTCTTTTCTACCGATACACGAGATCACTCCACCCGTATCTCTGTTGCCCTCCGCAGCCCGAGTCCCCGCCATACCTCCTATAGCCCTCATATACCACCCTCTCGTTTGTATATGAGCCATAGCCATCCTGTTCATTGCACTCCCTCCCGCAGTTGCCGCTCGATGTCTTCTATTCGCTCACGCTGCCATCATTGTATCTCCTCCCCCCATTTGTTGTCTTGTAACACCATTCTGCAGGACCTCCCGTCCCCACCCTTTATCGGTTACGCCGATGGTGCAAGTCGTTACTCCCGGAATCTAGCCTCGGCAGGTTGGGCCATTTTCACCCCTTTGCATGCCCTTGTCCTCTCAAACGGGGTCTGCATTGGTACTGCCACCAAAAATCAAGCTGAATATGGGTAGTGCATGGTCTCTTAGCCGATGCCCTCTTTCATCACATCCTCCATCTACATGTTCATTTGGATTCCATACTTCTTGTCATGCAACTAAATGGTGTTTATCGTGTGCATAACCCTGTGCTGTTTAGACGATATTTACGAGTGAAACTCTTGATACGTGAATTTGAAACCATAACTTTCAACCCTGTACCTCAAGAACAAAATCACTATGTAGATAGTATTGCATACCATGTTCTAGATTGGCATTTATCACACGCATTTCATACAAGACAATAACATTCATAATCATTAAAAATGATGCATATCCATAATATGTGTCGCAAAACATGTATTTAAATTCCATCTACTCTGATACATATGACATGCCCATAGCATGTTACAAAAAACTCAAAACTGGGGGCACCACCTGCCCCTACATACACACTAGGGGGCACCACATGCCCCACACCTACTCACTATCTGGTGGATCCCGAGCCAATGGCTCTGCCCCTGCAGCCAGTAGAACATGTATGCCTTGACCAGCCATCGCCATGCGCCGCATGACACCTCGCCATTCCGAGGGCAGACCAATGCATGCCTCCACGTACTAGTCGTCTAAGTCTTGCCACCCGCGCTCTGAAACTCCGGTCAGCAACGTCTAGCATCTACGACAGATGTCCTCCAGAAGGGTGGCCGCATCCTCATTGCGCGCTGCTCTCGACCCACTCGACCCTGCAGCTCCAGAGGCTGTCGGGCGTCCCATATATCCGGCCGGTTTTACCGGAGCTATATCTGCATACCAAAAGTACATGAATCAGTACCATATCTACTATTCAATAACTTTAACATGCCCATACAAGAATAGTTACTTATCACTTACCATCGGGCCCCCATACTCGACCAGGCGGAAGTGGTAGGTCCGGATCCCCACAATAACTCATCCCACTATAGGGATAGTCGTCTATGTATAACGGCATCTGATCCCAATGGGCAAAGAACTCAGGTCGAAACACTCGCCCGACCGCCCCTCCTCCTCTGCACAGTAGCCACCCCCACCGGCGCATCCTGGGCTCTCTCGGGCCCCCATCTGGGAGCTGTATAGGAGGCCGCAAGGTCGGGATCTTCTCAAAGAAGAAGGCGCACAATAAAGTCCCATACAAGCAATCGTGGTTCACTTGCCACTTGCAGAGTGACAACTGTCGCTTTAGCGACACCAGCATCATTTGGGCCCACCCATAGTAGGTCCCACTCAAAACACTCTCCAGAATCATCATCTACCCCCCAGTGATGTGATGGAGTGCCTGGTTGCCCAGGATATGCAGCACTATTGCAACCACTGCACGAGTCTCTAATCTCTCTAGGTCCCCGATCGGTATCCGAGTCCCCTTGACTTGGAGACCTGGTCGAAAATGTCGCTCCACAAACTCCATGATATGCCGCCCCCGCGGTAATACTTGCTGTGTGTTTCCCACCATCCCCAGTGGCAGGAGACCCGTCAGGAAATACACATCCTGGACTGTCAGTTTGATCTTGTGCCCCTGCACTACAAAGACCTCATGCTCTAGATCCCAGTAACTGATAATCCGGTCCAACAAAGGCTCTCCCGCTCTCATCAAAGGGTTCTCCAAAAACTTTAGAACCCCAAACCTGGCCAACACACGACAGACGCCCTGATCTACCTGGATCTCTACCCGTAATGTACCCAGGTCTCTCTCTCTCCAATTAACCCGTATATCTACCATATCTGCACAAAAACATCATCTTTGTCAGCATACAGATCGGGAATACCAAAACCAAACACAAAAACCCAACTCTCAGCCATAAAACAGCACTAAAACCCCCTCATCTCCCAGGTTGTAGTTTTCTGCCCAATTCTGGGACAGGTCGCATTTTTTCCCTAAAACCTGCTTCCCAGGTCACAATTTTTGGCCCAAAAAGTGCGACCCGGCCATAGAGATGAAGGAGGGTTTGTTACTGAGATTTTGGGCCCTAAACTAAACTTTCAATCCATCAAAATGAAAGAGTAAGGTTAGGCCTCTTACCTACAACTGATGGATCTCGATTCCAACGGTCGGTTTGTCCACTACGCTCGCCGCAAGATTTAGGTCCTTCTCTCCTCTCTACATTCACCACAGCAACACTAGCAAATGAGTGAATTTGGAGGGAAAACTGCCTTATTAAAAGAGAACCCTTGTTTCTTCTTTCGCCTGTTGCGACCATACCATAGCCCCGTTTGACAAACCGTCTGCACCGTTGGAAAGCTCTCACCAAGCCCTCAAATGGGTATCTGTTAGTTTTTTGTGATTTGATACTTCACCAGGACACATTTTGTCCAAGAAGGGTCACTTCACCTCTCCTTAAAATCACATTTCTTCACTTACGACACTTGTACTTGGGGCACCATTTTTCCTCCTTACTTGTCTTTGTTCGTGTCGATTTTTGTCATGAGTTACCATATTGTACTCATGTTTTCATGGTCCCCCATTGGGCCTTTACTGTGTGGCAGCACCATCGAGTTGCCCTTGTTTAGAGCATCCAAGTTGAGTCATCATCGCATTCATGGAGTCTATCCCGAGTCCCTTTGTACCCCGCTATAGCCCTCCATCCTTCATTGCTTGGTCTCTCTCTTGTGTCGCACATTATGGCTTTCAGTCCCACTGTCCCCTATCCCTTATGATATTGCGTCATTCGCTGCCATGTCATTCATGCCCTTTATGCTCTAACTAGGGAAGTCGTCCATTCGCTACTCAGTCCCTTCCATTTCACCATCATCATTAGTGTCAGTCTGTCCGTCGCTCTACTATTTTCTCTTGTGCCTTAGTTCAGGATCTCTCATTTCCTCACCTATGGCGGACCTCTTTCTGTCAACATCAGCTCATTCATTCCAGAAGCCAGGTCTAGAGGGCGGTGTACCTTGGTTCCAGCTTCCACTCTTGTTCGGTGCCTCGGATCAGGCAAAGGGATCTCTCATTTCCCTTTGAATTGATTGTTTCTCCACTCCAGCTCCTTTCAGCATGATCGAGATCTGTATGCTCGATGGTTCAGTGATACAGTAGTAGCTTTTGGTGATTCCCGGGTGTGTGTGAGATGTCTCAGCCCTCATGAGGGGGTGGCCCTGCAGGTAGCCCCCCACATGCCCGGATGACCTCTTCATTGCAGCCTTCGATGCAGCTCCATATATTTGATGATGTCGGCCTTAGCCACTTGCAGCACCTCTTTGATTTGCATGTATCAGTTAGATTTTGTGAGCCCTTCCCCGCATATAGGGGGCATTTAGGTTGTACTTGTATCTTATGTACTCAGATCTTATTGTATAAGTCCTGGCTGTTATCCCAGGCACAACATGTATGTGGGATTCCTCATTGTATTATTATCTGGCTCATGTTTATGCCGGTTGTACTTTATGTTTCGGTCCCTTGTTTACTGGACACACTATTCTTTTGTACTTTGTCTCGGCGGGCATAGGTATGCCTCCCCCGCCGCCTTTAGCACAGGTACCCTCTCATAAAAAGAGACTTGTTGCACCTGCGAGTCTCGTCTCCTCAGGGTATAGTTCTTCAGCACACTCGTCTACCTTACATTTCTCTCTCCGACTTCCCTCTTGATGTCTGGCGATTGAGTTCTTACAACGTACTTCGGTCATACGATTCGCTCCTAACACTCGCACGCTGGGGGGCAACCTGTTACACCATTTTTTGGTCATATAACCTATTATCATTAGATGGACCCAAGTACACCATGTAAGACCAATTTTACCCTAAGTAAAATTGCTTTCACTATGTAAAATAACTTAATAAACCACATTTATTAGGTTGTTTATGGTCTAAATAGGAAACCCCGAAAGGAAATATTAAACAAACCTATTTTGTTTGATTTTCCTCATGGAATAATTAATTAAACCATAATTTAATTATTATTCCTAGTCATGTTTAACCCAAAACAAAGAAATTAATTAGATAAACCTTTATTTATCTTATTATTTCTAGGAATAATTATTTAAATCTTATTTAGATAATATTCCTTGTTAAATATGACCAAATCACCCACAAATAATTAAATAAATCATTATTTATTTAATTATCCTTCAACCACTTCCTTAAAAAAGATAAATAAATCATTTATTTATTTATTATTAACAAATAAAGGGATTTGACCCAAGTCAAATACTTTTTCCCTCCAACAAATATAATAAAATATTCCATAAGAGGTGGATCTAGATTTGGTTAACATTATTTTAATCATGCACCAAGATCTAGAATGACCCAATATTTTGTTATAAATAGGAGGGTTTTTCCTACCATTCTTCACCTTTTGTTGCCTATTATATTACTCTGGATATATACACTTAGTCACATATTTCCATTATTTGCTGTGTGAGCTCCCTTTGAGCTCTATTCTTTGCATGGGTTTTCTACACCAACAAGAGAGAGAGATTCTAGATCTGAAGTGTTGAGGACTTCCAAGAACCCATCCCATTGAGGAGAATTGGATACACCTTCTTGTTTTCCTCCCAGGTGCCCTTAATACAAAAATTCTTTCAAAAAATGTTCTTGTCTTGTCTATTGGTATATGGAGCAAACCCTTCTTTTTACTGCTTAATGTCTTTCTATGCATAGATCTGGTTTTTTGCAGCTTTTTTCTTGATCAACTAACTGCAGATCTGAAGATATTGGCAGCCACATTTGTTGTTAGGGATATTAGTTATGCGTAGCTAAAGTGGTCCTTTTTCGTACACTTCGACAAAGGATTCATACTAACAAGTGGTGTAGATGTGCTAGCAAATAGAGCTGTCGGGAGAGCAGTCCTTCAGGATCTTGATCTCGTCAAGACTCTGAATGAGCTTCAACAACACATAAAAGTTTTGACCTTCGGGATTCCATATTTCCAGATCGAAGAGCTTCCTATACGACTGTAGTGACATGCTATTGGGGTTCCTAACCATTGGATGTGGTTACTTAGTAGGATAGCTAGATCTATAGCATGTTACCACAAGCACCACTAGTTAACTTATGACATTTTGCGTACATTTTGAGGTCATATGACCAATGTGTCTTGGGAACAAATTTTTTAAAAACCTATAACTATCTATCTATATTATTTCGGAGTTTTTCCTATGTTTATTATGCAATCCTATTCAATGATGTGAATGTTTTCTTTACATGTGTTGCAAATTTCTGTCTAAAACTTGATTAGCTAATGAATCAGTCAATGTGTTCAAATTTCTGTAAATGTGTTGATATTGAATAAAATCAAAATTTCTTTCCAAAAGTAAAACTCTTAGGAACAATATAAGAAGTGTTGGATTTCTAATAGTATAAACACTAGTAAGTTCTAATACCACAAGTTGTGAGTCTAACCTTATGATTATGCGGTTAATACCAAATGAAATGGCATCAGGGAGGAGTTCGATCAACATGCTATACTAAGTGATATTTTTCGTCAATCTACCAATAAAAATCCCTTGAAAACTCACTAACTCATCGTTCGGAGTGAAAATGGCCCATGCTGCAGAGGAAAGATTCCGTGTACTACGACTAGCACCATCAGGATATCCAAAAAATGGTTCTGAATATTCAGACATCTATGATGAAATGTAAAGCGGATTACTAACGTCAAGAAAACTCTAAAAACATATTAAGATAGTGAATGAAAATCAACAGCATATATACAATATAATACAAAAAATTTCCACACTCATGATTAAGCATAGTAAAGTTTCAAACACAACCCATTTCTAGGTTGCGCCAATGGAATTCCATCGTAATCAACTAAATCATAGGAACTATTTTTACAATATAGGGGCCATGCCATAATGGCTCAAAATTTATTTTACCTATTACATCAGCTTCTTGATCGTAGAGAAGGACCAAGTCACCCTCTGAGAAAATGCGAGGTTGGACATTTTTGTCGTATTGTGCCTTTATACATCTCTTATGTGTTTCATTGGCCAATTGGGCTTCACGATGTGTTTCATTAAGATGGATGAGGTTAAGGAGACGCACTTCTTCTTCTGAGGTGTCAGGTAACAAGTCTATTGCGAGTTTTAACGATGAGATTTCGCATTGGATTGGTAACATAGCTTCCAGACCATACAACAATTCAAAAGGAGTAAATTCGGTCGTGTTTCTCACTGAGGTTCGATACGCCCACAAGGTGGAGTACAAGATCAAATTCCATTTTCTTTTACAAACTCCTATCATTTTTTGAAGCATTCGTTTAAGGATTTTGTTAATAGCCTCAACTTGTCCATTTGATTGTGGATAATAATGAGTAGAATTCTCATGTGAAAATCCTAACTTGGTAGTCAATTAAGACATCATGTGGTTGCAAAAATGCTTCCCATGGTCTGTAACTATAGCTTGTGGGACCCAAAACTGTGCAATAATGTGGTTGAAGAAAAAAAATGCATTTGTTTGTCCTGTGTTGTTGAATGTAGGCATCGCTTCGGCCCATTCGGTAAAATAGTCGACTGCAACAATAATATAACCATGCCCTCCCAGACGAAGGAGGGTTACAGTTCATGAATTCAATACCCCATTTCGTAAATGGTCCATTAGAGACAAAAATATGCATTGGAGCTAGCAGTTTGCGGATTTTACGATAAAAAATCTGGCATACATGACAACTTCTGACCGCAAGGATGCAATCTCGAAAAATAGTAGGCCAAAAGTAACCGGTGTGGAGTATCTTCTCTATGGTAGCATATCCAGATACATTTCCACCACAAGCCCCAGCATGACAATCAATTAACACTTTTTTGGCCTCCTCATGAGTGAGGCGCCTCCTTAAAATGGTATCGACACCACGATGATAAAGTTTATCGTCGACAATCAGATAATATTTGGTTTGGTATCGAATACATCACTATTCAGTGCGAGAGGTATTACGTCAAAAAGTTTGGATTTGGAGATAAATTATGAAATCCTCATACCAAGGATTGGATGATCCGATCAGAAACGAAGACTCTTCCAGAATTGATGGTTCCAACATATTTTCAGTACTATCAAATGGAAGGTCACAGAGAAGCTGAGCCAAAAATAAAGACTTCTTTAACTTGGATTTGATAAATTCCAAATCAAATTCTTGCAAAATGAAAATCCATTTTGAATATTTCCCCCCCAACAATTGATGTGATAAGATGTAATTCATGGGGTTGCAATCCGAAACTATTTTTTTTTTTTGGAGTAGGATATAATGGCGAAATCTTTGGACAGCTTGAACAGCTGCGAAGGAAAGATTTTCTACATATGAGTACTTAAGTTTTGTATCATTGAGATTACGAATCAAATAATAGATCGAATTTTCAATTCCATCTTCTACTTGGACCAATACCATAGCAATGGTCGTTTCAGCTGTGAAGATATATAGGAAATAATCGTTTTGATAACTAGGAGGATACATTAGTGACGCTCAGACAAGAGTGTCCTTGAAAGCATCAAAAGAAGCTTGCGCAACTTGGTCCCAATGGAAGGGAACCCCCTTTTTCAAGAGTCGAGTAAATCCTTTAGCCATTTCAGCGTAATTTGGAATGAACCTCCTTAGGAAGTTAGCCTTTCCTTGAATTTTCTGTATCTAAAGTAAATTCGACAGTGTAGGAAAATCAAGAATGGCCTGAACCTTCAAAGGGTCGATTCAAATCCATTCTTTTGAGACTACGAATCCAATAAAATGACTAGAACCAAAACAAAACACACATTTATGTGGATTAAGGCATATTTTGTAGTGTCATCAGCGTAAGAAAATGGCTCTCAAATGCATCGGGTGGTTAGTCCGATTTCGTGAATGCATTAGTAAATCATCTAGATATGGTTGAAAAATGTGCTTGATGTCACTGAAAGCATAATCCATTGCTCTTTGAAAATTTTCCCCAGCATTATTTAAACCAAACAGAAGTTTCCTATATACGAATGTGCCCTAGGGACAGATGAATGTTGTCTTATGTTGATCATTTGGGCAGATATTGATTTTATTCTAGCCGGAGAATCCATCCATGAATGAAAAAATTTCACATCCAGCACAATCGTCAATAATCTGGTCGATAAAGGGAGTAGGATAGTTTTCTTTTGGACAAGCATGATTAACATCCCAATAATCGACGCACACTCTAATAATTCCTTGTTTTTTCATGACAGGAACGATATTGGAAACCCACTCAGTTAGAGGAACATGGTAAAGGAAACCAGCACACAAAATTTTTTCAACTTTTGCTTTGATGGCAACTGATTTCTTCGGATGAACAAGACGAAGCCGTTGACGTACTAGTTTGAAAATAATATACATATTAATAGTGTGTTCAACTATACTAGTATTTATGCCTAGCATTTCCTCGTAAGACCAAGAAAATACGTCACAAAATTCACGAAAAAGAGAGCGATATGACTCGAGTTCTGATGGAGAACAAGATACACTGACATGAATATTCTCTACAATGCCAGGTTTGGTTGAAATATCGATAGAAGTTCTTTCTTCAATATTTGAAATATTTTACTCGGAATCGATTGCATTAAAGGGAAAATAATTCGAAAAGAAATTTTTGAAGGATGGGTGTCATAGCTCACTAAGATCATTTTCTTCATAATAAGGAAGATGGGAACGATGATGATAATCTTCCCATGGTTCTCCTTTTGGCATCATGGCTTCCAAAATATTCTCATCTATCAAGAACATTGAGGAAAATGGATCAGATGGAGTACCAAAATCTAAGGTACGATTAACCCAAACACTCGACGACGCTGATTTCGGATTTGTTGGCCAAGCCAGATATATTGATTGCTATTCTAGCTCAATAGGGCTAGGCGGTAGAAATTCATCCAACGTAGAAATATCAGAATCACCCGTACTCTTCCTTAAGTCAGATAGAGTGGAAGAGATCATGTAGTAGGTCCCTATACTTGCAATTTCCGCTGACGTCACTAGTAGCGGTAATGAAAAGGTTCCCATAAGAGTGGAATCCTTTAAGATTCCTACACCAATGTTTTGAAGTTCTAGTTGGGGTATGTGAATGAACGGAATCCTTCCAGTTACCTACGAAGAAGAGGCAAAGAAGGATATTTGATTAATGTCTATGATTGTACCTTTATGTGGAAAGGAAATCATTCTAAAATATGTAGAAACAATAGCAGTCATCACATATACCCATGGCCTTCCAAGTAAAATATTATAGTCAAGGGGTTCGTCAACAACCTCAAAATTAATATTCACTATTTTTCCCCCTAGTTCAACATGCAGGTTATTAATAATACCACAAGGTTTATATGTACATCCATCGAATGATTTCTATGTCATTGATGATTTTGATAAGCGCGGTGAGCCAAGTGAATTTCAATAGTTTAGAGACATAATGCATGTAGATGCTCCCTCATTAATAATAGTGCAATGAACAAGGTGATTGAGAACATTTACCTGTATGGAGAATGCCAATTCTACTGGTAATTGCGGCACATAGCTTGTATGATTAAAGACGACAAGATTAGAATCAATCGGATCAATTCCACCAATGGCCGACAATAAAGCCTGTTTTTGGGAGGGAAAATTTTGTAATACCTCAAGAGCAGACATAGCTGAAGGATATTGAGCCAAATATTCAACTATATTACAATTTTTTGCAGCTCTTGCTCGAGGATTATATGTCTATTTATGAATTACTCCCTTTGGTGGCTTGATTTTCAATTCAGGAATAATAGTAGGTGGTACTGATTCTGTAGATGGATTCATTGTCAAGGTAGTAGGTTGATCAGTGGCTGGACTACCATAATATTTTTTTCGCATCGACACCAAAATATCTATTGAAGGTTTTGTGATAGATAGCATTAACACTTGGGAACTAGGAGCTGGATCCGTAGCAACCATATTTGTGTCCAGATTTGGAAATGGGTCTGTCAACATAGCTGACGCATTAGAAATCTTGATGATTTTTGAGACTTTAGCGTGGTGAGGAAAATCCCTAAAAAAGTGTTCCTCATTACACATTATTCATGGATAACAAGGTTTCCGAGGTCCCGACGATTGATCAGATGATCTTTCCTGCAGGTTAGAAGTTTTCTTTTTCTTTGATCTCCCCTTTTTCTTACTTCCTGGTTTCTTGTCACCTTTTCCTTTGTCAAATGACACAACATTAATTTCAAAAGTAGGACCAGGATCAGATGCAGTAGTGTGGTGTGTGCTTGCAGTGCCTATCAAGCAGTCTCTAGCATGAGAGTCCTTTAATTGAGGAGGAACATTGAAATTAGATATTGGCACATTAGGGATTTTTTCATAGAGCATGCCAGACTGAGTGTAAATCAAGTCTAAATATTGAGCATGAGCGATAACTTGCTCTTCTGTCATGACACCACCCTTAGCCACATCCTCAGTTATAGATGGTAACAAGGACTTAATGAACCATTCAGCAAGTAGCTGATCTGGAAAAAATGTCTTAACCATTCATCGACGATGATGCCACTCATGAATATGATCAGAAGTATGAGTAGCATCAGTCTGTTTGAAATTATTCAAGAGTTCTGTTCTAGTTTCATATCTTATGGGTAGCTATAAATGAGTCAAAAATATATTAGCTAGGGATGTGAAATTGTCAAAAGAAGCTCTACATAATTCAATGTACCATTTTGCAGCCAAACCTTTGAGCGTATGCTGGAAAAGACATAGTCTAATAGAATCATCATTCAGGGAATTTGATGAACACCATAAATGATAAATCATAACATGAGTCAATGGATCTTCTCCAGGGTTTCCATTGAACTTAGGAATATCCGAGGGTAATTTATGAGGTATCACCAACCACCAAGGAGCATAGTTGATTGGATCATTGGTTAACTAATTTAAATCTAGTAACTCTAAAGTTGCAACAAAGGGAAACTATCTATTAAGGTCAGGTTGAGCATAGCCAGGATAAGATGGAATTGCTTGAGAAACAGGCCTTTGAGCACCAGCATAAGGAATTTGCTGCTGGTAACCCAGATAGGGGTTGTTTTACATACCAAACGCTTGAGGATTCTGTTGACCAAAACCTGGATATGGTACTTGTTGAAAAGAGGTTTGAGGCATTTATGCATGTGCCTGCCAAGGGGTTTGTCCACCAATTTTATAACCAAAATTAGGATAATTTGGATTCATTTGATATGTATAACTCGATTGCGGTTGTGACATCCCATAAAATGGTAGACCAGCTTGTGAATAAATAATTCCTAGTACAGGTTGTTGTAATTAACCAAAGGATTTGGAGTCTTTGGACCCAACATTTGATGATATTGAGTTGAAGGACCTACTTGATAAGGTTGATGTACAATATTTTGATTCTGTAACAGGGGTATAGATGTATTAACAAGTGGTAATGAAGTGGGTGTGACAGGTTGAACTGGTTGATACGATTGTACAACCGTTTGTGGTTGGATAGGAAGAGTTGGCTACCATTGACAAACATTCGTTTCAACATTATATTGACCAAAAAGTGACGGAGTACTGTCATATTGGGTGACCAAAGGTTTCCCCCCAGCATGAGGAGGATAATAAGATGGAAATATTTCTCTCCAAATGCTGGGAGTCTAGTTGATATGGTACTTGAAGGAATAGACCTATAAGGTCCAACTTGATAGTGCCCTAATGATGTGCATAATGAATCAATTCATTCAGTACTTATGATAGGATTACCAGTTAAAATACTGGATGATGACATTGGTAAAGACCATGGATTTGAAGATGCAACAGAGAAAATTCCAGATAATGATTTGTAACTTGATGGGACCATAGGGCCACCATGAAAATATGACTCTGGTGAAGTGGTAAACATCGATGGGGTAGCTATGGCGAGAGATGACGTAATTGGAATAGCAAGCCCAACCGAAGATGTTGGTTCAGACATGGTTGTTTGACCAAATGTATACCCTTTTGAATCGACAAGAAATTGAAAAGGAGGAAGATTAACAAAAGCAGAGGATGTTGATTGATAAAAAGACTCGTACAAGTAAAGGTCCTCCCCAAAATGGGTTGGAGTTAAAGGTGTATTTTCTTGTGGGATTTCTTCAATAAAAATTAAACCAGGTGGGAGTATTTCACCGTTAGGCCCAAAGTATATTTTAGGTGGTTGACTGTGTGATATGGGAGATTCAACAACTAAAAAAATTTGTGGGATGACCAAGGTAGGAACAACTTTCAGTTGTTCGACTTCAGGATTCAAATGTTGTAGCAAAGAAGAGATAGGATTTGAATCAATTTGTGGTTGAACAACGTCAGGTCTAGGAGGTATGGTCTCACTGATTGGATGGATCGTGACCACGGGTAGCTATGAAGATTCTGTTTCGACAACAGTAGACGAACTGGGATGTGTAGAAACAACTTGAGCTAACTTTGGTTTATGGGAAAATGATGTTTCACCAGAGGTACAAATTCTACTTCATTCGACATATCATGATCGCCTTCGCCTACCAGAAGTAACTTCTAGCAGTAAAGGTGCTTTTAAAGCTAATCTACGCGAACGACGGGGGAAAGGATTTTGTTCTTCCATGATTACTGATTAATTTTAACCCAAAAAAATAAACAAAATAAAAGGGTAATGCTAGGAAAAAGGGTTTACCAAGAAACTGTGAACTGCAGAATACCTCTTGGTGAACCAAGAATTACGAGTAGGAAATCTCCCCGAATGTTGTGTTTGGTGTATCACAATTTACAAGGCAGCCGACTTGGTTCACTATGGATGGGTAGCACCTAAAATTTGTCCTCCCAAATATACCCGAAGGTATGTGGAGGCCCAAGTCAGTATTAGCATTGTGTGATGCGAAACCACACATTGATAGCACCCCTTTATACTTATCGTACTATAATGCCACCCAATATACCCGAAAGTACATGGATGAGCTACGATATACTTATGTACGTGGAATGAGGTATCACACTCGGAATGTATCACAGACAAGTTAACGAGAGCTGCTATGTTTTACGACGCCGGAACACGTCTCTAGCCTAGACCTTCTAAATGTTATTGTTATGATTCCAATTCTTTGTTAGGTAAATTGAGATTAATTTTTTGTTGATCTTGTTTACAATTTTCCTTTCAAAGGTTCAACGCGATGATGTATTGGAAAATTCCTAAAATGCAACTAAAAATGATAAGCAATTTTTCACTTTCAGTTTCTTCAATGAAAAACCTAGCTACTAAGGGAAGAGAGAAAATAATTTGTGAGCAAACAAATCAATGAGGAAAACAAATCAATGATCACAAAATAAATGTAGATTTCCTAATGTTCCTTTTTGCAAAACACACAAAAATCCTACATGCAAATGCAATTTTTTATTTTCAGTTTCCTTAATGTTATGAATGTAAAAAAGAAACTAGGTGCACTAAATCAACAATTGAAATTCCTTTTACTTTCAAGAAATGAAGAATACAAACAATAATTTCTCTTTTGAAGGAAAAATGAGGATTTCAACAACAATTTCCCCTATCGAGGAAATGAATATTTTACGAAAATTTCCTATTTTGAAATCAACTGATTCCTAATGCGACCATCATAAATACTTTGAAATCAACTTGTCAATGATAAAGAAGTACCTTTTTTAAACAAACGTTGAACAAATTTTCAGTCAAAGGAGAAAGAAGTATATAGAGTTACTGGTAAATATGAGGATCAAACTTTCAAAACACAACAGAAAACAAACTGAAGCAAATTGCAAAGGAAAATTCAAAGGAATTTGGGTGGTTTTAGGAGTTAACACAGTCTCCAAGGGCAGACAATGCTCTGCAATGCAAGCCTGAAAGGGAGACAATGCTATGCAAAGCACTGTGTCCTGTCTAAGGGTGCGTTGGGCGCAGTGTATAAAGAAAGATACTATTGTTTAACTCACTATCTTTGCAAATTTGGCTTTGAAAAAGTTTAATATTTGTGTGTAACAACTACTAGGTGCATAAACAATGCAAATCAAAGGCTAATTCACCTTAATCTAAGGTAAATTCTCCCCAGCGGAGTCGCCAATTTGTTGGGTCAGAATTGTGAATTACGGAAAAAACACGCTTCCCTAGACAGATGAAAGTCTAGAAAAACATATTAAAGACTATACGACTACCTTTCCTAACTCAGAGCATACACACAGAAAGGGTTAGAGGCTTACTTGCAATCCAAGTTCTTCTAAATGGCTCCTTCTGTCGCTTCCGTTGTAGCTTCAAATTCAAGTGGTTTGTGCAAAATGATTCCTACAAGAAATAACACTAAAACAATAGAAGATAGCAATAATACAAATTTCTATTGAAGTTAGCTAGCTAAATCAGTAAAGCATAAACAATATACATCAAATAAGATCTTGCAATATGGAAAATCAAAGCCAATATAGATGCATATAGGGAAAAGTAAGTTGTATTCTTTATTCATGATAGAAGGAGAGGTTACAACCAAATGACTAATTTGAAGTGACCCTTCCAGAAATGATCCTCTGCCCCATCACAGTATAAATCTCTCCAGTAGCTATTACACAAATCTAGCTCTCAATTGAAAATGCTTCAACATCTCTCTACTCATATTCTTCCTTATCAAACACTCAGATCTGTGCTCAATTTATATATGAACTAAAGGTTGTTTTTTAATCAATTACTTTCCAATAATAGGCAATACATGTTCCCATTCATGTAGATGTCAAATGGACACTTCGATTCGAAGCTTGACACATGTGAACTCTTCTAGAAGGCACTGGCCAAGTGGAGATTCTAGAACAATGAAAATTTCACTCCCAATGTGACCAACGCACCCATAGATGTCGGGAAGTGATTTGCAGAGTAGCCTTGCATGAGGCTACCTACATATGCAACGCACTTAGTCCCCTTAGAGGCAGCGTTGGTGAGCTCCCACATGCTATATAATAAAATTCAAACCTTGGAAACCTTTGCTTGATGAAATTCATGCTTAATTTGTCTTGTTCTTCCCTTAGGGTATGTAGCCACTTGAAATGATAGGGAATGATAGACCCTTAGTCATTGGTCCTGGAGATGATGCCCAATTAACCAAGTCATTGGGAATGATGCCCAAATTTACCTATAACATTCGTCTTCATCAGTCACAATAGATACTTTTGAAGTCTTAATGGGTGTTGAATTATTTTTAGGGGGAATTTTAGAACCCAATACTGATATCTATTCTTCAATATGCCCTTGGAATAAATTCAAGTAATTTTTTCAAATGATACTTATGTAATTTGAAAAAAATACACACCTTTTTATTGCTTTTGAGGAGCTCGATACTGAAACTAGATTATCTCTATGATTTCAGATCTTCAATCTCTAAAATTGGGCCCTGTAGTAGCCCTCTGAATCTTCTTTCAAATTCCAGAGGTCTAACTTGATTTGGATTCTTCAAGACAAAGTTAAACCAAATATCCCACAATGACCTAATTATGGATTGGTTCAGTAGAGAGACCTTGTACGGTGTGCCACGTGTCACTGTTTCCTCCTTTGGCTCTGAAATTGATATAGAGGAAACTAAATTCTATTTACTTGCGGTCACTTTCGATAGAATTCCAATCCAATGCTCATAGAGAGAGTTATGATGATTTTACCATGGTCACTGCTTTGAGATGAAATTCGAGAGCCTAAACAATCTCTAACTTCCACAGACCCTATGTCCTAAAATATTGCGAATAAAGATCAAAAATCTGTCCACGATGTTCCTCAATATTGGAGCTTCTCTTTGTGAAAAATTCAACTTCTGAACCCTCGTAGAAAAAACGTTATAGTGAAAATTCCATAATGACCTGTTTAGGTTAATTCGAGAGCCTGCAAAAATCCCTAACTTGCATAGATCATATCTCCGAAAATATTTTGAACCAAGATCTGAAATTTTTCCACAACGTTCCTCAGGATTTCGGCTTTGCTCTGTAAAAATTCCATCTTCTGAACCTTCATAGAAAAAAATTTTATAGCTAAAATTCCACGATGACCTGTTTGGAGTAGCAAAACCCTAGAATCCAAAGCTTTGATACCAAATGTTATGAAAACAACTCAAAAAATAGAATAAAAGAGAGATCAATGCCTTAGAAATTAGCCACTTCGAGGGGGAAACCTCTAATACATTACATAAATGAACAATTCTTGGATGATACAAATGACCAAAACCTCCTTCTATATATAGAATTTCATGGGGCCACAATATAATCCTAGCCGACCTAACACTAATAATGTAAGGGAACAATAATAATAATATTGGGGTTACAGGGGTACAAAAATAAAAATAAGGGGGCTACACTAATAAAAATAAGGGACTAAACTAGTAATATAGGGACCTAGCATCCCAAGACCAGAAGATAAATTATTTTTGGGTTTGCAATGGATCTTCAAGGTTAAGCATGTAGTAGAAAGAATCATATAGAAGTATAAGGCCATATTTGTGTCTAAGGGATGTTATCAAGTTGAGGGAATAGACTATGGGGAGAAATTTTCTCTTGTAGCAAGGTACTCATCCATTAGATCAATCTTTCTGTGGCTACATAGATGGGGTGGAAGATCCACCAGATGGATATAAAAATAGCAATCCTTAATGGGGTTAATGAGGAGGAGTGTACATCAAGAAACCATAATGTTTTGAGACATTTTATCAAGAACATCATGTGTTCATACTCAAGCGAGCGTTGTACTGTCTCAAATAAGAACCTCGTGCTTGATACACCATGATTGACAACTATATCACTGGTTTGGGCTTCACCAAAAGTGAAGTGGATGAAAGCCTCTATCACATATTGGTAGAAGGTAAATTGCTTATTATTATCTTATATGTTGATGATTTAATTTTAACTAGTGAAAAGCAGTTGATCAATTCTTTCAAGGAGGATATTGCAAGGGAATATGAAATGAAGGACATGGATCTCATGCACTACTTCCTTGGATTGGCAGTGTGGCAAGGTGATATGGAACTATTGTGTCTCAAGGAAAGTATGTGAATTATATTTTACAGAGATTTCACATGGAGATTTGCAAACCCATGGAGACACCTCTAGCAATCAACTGGAGGAAGGAAGATGCCACTTCAGGTGAAGAAGTGGATGCTACCATTTACCGAAAGCTAGTGGGTTCATTGATGTATCTTGTAAACACATGGCCAGATATGTGTTATGCATTCAACTAGCTAAGCCAAGCTATGGTTAGTCCAACCAAATTATTTTATAAGGAAAATAGGTATGTTTTATAGTACCTCAGAGGCACCACCTAGTTTGTACTATGGTATAGATGGATAGAGGGAGTGCAAATGTGTGGCTTCATAAATGCAGATTGAGCGAGGAGTCCGTCAGAACATAAGAGCATATCATGTGGAATTTTTCGTGTTAATCCATCATTTATCTTGGAGCTACTGGGGTTTATTATTATTATTATTATTATTTATTATTATTATTCTTTATTATTTATTTATATATATCTAATTATTATTTATATTCTGATAAATGATTATCTATATTTATTATGATATTGTCTATTATTCATTTATGAGATTGTGTGTAGATGGAAGATAATGTTGCTATAATACAGTCCGGCAGAGGAACAAGATGTTGAAATTTTTAAAAATTCTTTGTCAAAAGGGAATTTTGAGTTCCATAGGTGTAGGATAGGGGTGGTTGATAATCCCCTTCTTGTTGAGAGGTATTGTTGAAAAACTGCAACAAGAAATTCTCAATTTGATTTTTCCTTTATTAGATTGAGAAAACTATAATCTCCACATCAATAGACAACTTGGATGTAGTTAACTGAGGTGACATGGCTCTTTTCACTCATTTAGCTCAGTAAATTTGAGTTAGAAGAGTTAGAGTTCATTTAAACATGCATGATTTCTAATTTGTAGAAATCAAGGTCAGTTATCTAAAGTTGTTTTCAATTAAAATAGTTTTAACTATTGGGGGAACTAGTGGAAGATAAATTGTGATGTGGGACTTTAGTCTAACTCAGTGATCCTTTAGTTAACTGATCAATCAGTCAAAAATTGCTAGTGCATGCAGAGAATTTGAGTTCCCCCAGCTATGGTGGAGAATCCAAAGAAATTTAACATTATTTGTAGACTCGTCTTGAGTCTACAGGTGTTGTATGCAGTCATATGATCAACCTTGGGAATTCCACAACCAATTTGAGGAATTTCCTAAATAATAGGGGCCTAGTTTCTTAAGGAACTACGCAAGGAAATAGGGGCTCAAGAAGAGGCATAAATTGACTAAGTTTGGGTCAGATCTTCTCAATGAGCAGAGAGATAGGTTATTCACTTGTAGGTTGTGCTCAATTGAGCACATCAATTGTAATACATCTCTATTCATCTTATTAATGCAAATAGGAAAAGGGGATTTTAGCAGATTACTTTACCCTAGAAAAATATTGTGTGCATGTGTGCCAATTATCATTGCATGTTTTTATTGATGTTCTAAGTGAATTGAATTTTTAAAAGCAGTAGAGTAGGTTTGTGTCTTCTGATTTTAATTAAAATTTCATGAGAAGTTGCAAATCTACATCATAATTTATACATATACTTAGACACCCTGATGGAATTAAATTTCAAGAAGTTGTGCAGAATTATTGCTGAAAATGACTTGGAAACCAAAATTTGATTGATGCATTGATGTCCTTGTAACACCCATCTAGACATATGTTATGTAGAGAACAACCTGAGTCAATTCATGATTAAGTCGCTCCATACACATTGGGTTTCCCCCAAGCACATTTTGCATATTTTTATGGGATAATCAATATTGCTCTAAGATATACTTCTAGGGATGTATGACTTCATGTATACACTAATGATGATTGGACTATAAAGTATTATTGACAGGAAGAGAAAATTAGGGTGTTTCTTTAGCTTGGGATCTACCATGACATTTTGATGAGCAGGAAATAGAATTTCGTAGCTTTAAGCACAACCAAGGTTGAGTAAATTGGTACTATCATGGCTAGCTATGGGGAAGTTTGGAAAGAACCTCTTTAGAGATTTTTTTGAGAAGGATATGGATGTGACAACGATACATTGCGACAATGAAAAATGGGATCTGATTGGCAGAGAATCTCGTATATAGATGGGACTGAGATATATCCTTGTGTTGAGACAATGTTGCTACATGAGACAAGCTTAGGCTTGTGGTTTATACCTCCATGAGAGGGAGGATGAATAAGGTATCATTTTGACATGTATTTATTCTAACATAATATATGTTGTAAGGTTCTACATGAACAGGAAAACAATGTATTGTTTCTCTTATTAATGTATGAGCCAATGTGATTGAGCTATTCAGTGAATTGTTTAAGAAAGTATCAAACATGAGTATGTTCATATGTTTCTGATCTTTAAAGAGTAGGTATGATCAAGAAAATTGACCCAACTCTTCTCGCTATCTTAGCTCCCAAGGTAAGGAATTGATATGTAGGGCTCCTAGGGTTGATGTATCTCTAGACATTAGGGTATCATCTAGTATCCTTCACTGATAGGGTGGAAGATTTACTACCCTATCTTGGTCTAGCATAGTATACCCTAGTTTGCATCATACATACAAGTTGGGCTTGTTGGGATTATCACTCCCCATCTGGCCAACATGTTGAGAGGGCTTGGGGGTGCATGATCCTTACCTTTGGTAAGTCAGTTATCTCAGTGAAGCTTATGATGCAAGGTGTTCTACCACATAACTCTTGAGGGTCATTGCTAAGAAGATCAATAGGAAACAGGATGGATGAGAAATTGTATCTTTCTTATTGCCCCATATAGAGTCGAACTCGTATGATCCCCTATGAGATGACTTGGGGTGAGAGTGTCCCATAGGACCTTCCCCACTATCATATACATGAGGTGGGAGTGTCCCATATGAATTTACTCATTTTCATTGGATTCTAGGTTGAAATGTGCTCCCTGATGTGGTTCTAGGTTGAGATGGGCTCCCTGATGCTAATCTCTCTGATGTTTTCTCGATAGTAGAATTAGGCTCCTTAATGGCATATGTATAGAGGGTGGTAGTTTGGACTCCCCTCCGATATTAAATTATTCTTATTCTATATTTGAGAGTGTTTATCATATGAGTAGACTTACAGAGACAAGCAGAGATAAGCATAGATGAGCAGAGATGGGCATATATGATCATGAATGAGCAGATATGAGAAGAGATGAGTAGATATATATGTAGTAATGACGTTTATTGACAAGATACTTGCGATGAGCACATGATGCAATCAAAATTTATCCATAGCTGAGAGGGAGTGTTAATTTGGCAGCTTAGTGACAAATTCCAATCATGGGACTAGATTCCTCTTTTCAACATGAACAAATTTGACTTTCAAAGCTCTTGAATTGGACAAGGGAAAGAGTATTTTTGAATTGAAATCCACATATGTACAATAGGATAGGCTGGATCAAGAGATAAATTAGACACCCTCAGATGGTTATAAATAAAATTCAAGTGACCCTCATTTGGATATCATTATGATTATTCTTCTTACTTTGGTTTAGATCGTACATGTCAGTATATGTATGAAATTACAGGGTTCGAAGCTCTCGCATGAGATCTAGGGTTTTGGTTTCCAGTTTCTAGGATGACCCAAGAAATTTTCAGTTGCAACCACATGCACACAGGCTCATGAGTGCAATTGAAAGGTTTCAACCACACACACATACACTCTCTGCATCTGGTTTTAAACGAGGGTTTTGTTATTAACTACAACTGACCGCAAAATTTGATAGTTGACTATAAACAGTGATAGTTAACCGCAAGGTTATGAATTGGGGTTTTGATTGTTAAAATTATTGGGTTCATCTCTTGGATGTTGTTTAGTTTATTTTTTTGGATAGTTTTATGGTTGAATATATGGATCATTATACTCTCTCTTTGCTGAAACATTAAATGACAATATAATAAGACGAATAATTTGAAATGGTTTTCTCCCTTGTGGGGGTTTTCCCCGGTATCTGACCATTCCTGGTGTCTCTATGTGTGAATATTTTTCTTATATTGTTCCTTTATGTTTAGGTGTGTTGATGATGATATTGTTCTTTCTATATGTTTTCATATGTTGTTGAATGATGTTGTAAAACTGAATAATGTTATGATGTTGTGGGGTGAATTTTATATGTAAATAATGAAATGAAATTATCAAAGAAAAGAACAATGTATCCCTAATAAATATTAACAAGTCAACACTTCCCTTGAATGTCGAAATATATCCCTTTAGGCAGGATGAATTCATAGTTTCTTTTGGATATTAAAGTTTGTTGTCTAAAATGGAACTGAGTGCAACATGAATTGTACATTGGATTCTTATTGTTTCTCCAGAACAAATGAACCATATTAATTTGGGAGGTTGAATTCACAATTGTTATTGTTGATTATTTGATTAGTTTAGTAGCCTAATTATACTTGTGTTTGGGGAGGTTGAATATATTTGTTGTTGGTTAGTTGCTTCAGCGATCTAAATTCACTTCAAGAGGTTGAGTAATATTGTGTTTTGCTGGAATATTACTTTTATGGAGACTAAATTTCCCTTTAATTCTTGGAGGGTTGAGTTGCCTATTTTATTGAGGCTATTTTATTGATTTGATGAGGATTGAGAATACGGGGTAAAATTTTATGATCTGCAGACTTGGGTATCCTTGCAATCTATGGGAAATAGTTGTCAAAGATCCCACCAACAAAAAAAGGTTGTTCGATTCTCTTAGTAAGTTGAGTCATTGCACTTGATTAGGAGGGTCAAAATGTATATATATTGAAGTACGAGTTTCAAATTATTTGGAAACCAAATTATCAGTCCGTTAGGAGTCCAAGTTGCACATACAAGGATAAATACTATTAATTTTGTAGGACAATTTGAAGTATCAAAGTTGATCGAGTTGTTATAAGGATGAGCCCATTCTCTGAGGTTTGATACTAGTTGTCTTCCCTTTTCCATAATAGGGAGTCCGTGTTTTATTGTATTACCTCCTACCAAGTTAATAGAAATATTAATTCTTTCCCTACATTCATTAGCTGGCTAAGAAATAAATTATTAAGAGCCACATTATTATTGAGGCAAAGAATCCTAATATTCTCATCATCATTTTAAATTTCTTGATCAAGTGTTGGAAGGAGCCACTTTATTGTTGTAGCTAATCATGAATTATTTTCGAGTTCAATACCAATTTTCTAGCAAGCCTAGTTGGTCCAAACTATTGCTAATTGAAAGTTCCAGGTTCTCCATTATTCTCACAATATAATCAACTTCCTAATCTAGTAATAAATTTCGTGATTTTCCTCTTAAATCTCTTGCTAATTTTTTTTTATTCTTGCATGCCAATTGTTTGATAAAAGTATTATATACTAATTTTCTGATAAAAGTTTCCAAAGGAAAAGTTTGAAATTTGTGGAAGGAAATCTTGATATTTTAGCTTTGGTATATTGCAATGTACACGTAGGGCCTTCTAAACATTACACCACATACATCAAGTGGTACTAAAACTACATGCACCTCATCAATATAGTTTTCATTTAAATCCGGTTTAATCTTAGAATACTTAGTGATCCTAAAATTTGCATCCTATTTATCTATATCTTGGTGAACATCATTAAGGATAGTGATGAACTTCCATTTAAATATTCCTAACTAGATGTTTTATTGTGAGGTTGGAATATTAACCAAAATTAGATGGAACATCTACCTTTCTATTCTCAACTTGGACCTTAATATGGAAAAATTTAGCCATATCCTTCTCTTCCTTGGGATGGAGGCTACTCAAGTTCACCACCTCTTACATTGTAGTGTAGATAATATTATCATCCACATCTAAACTACTCTCTACCTAGTTTTTTGAATCCATGACAAGCATGTTCTTTTTCTTGGCTTCATTCTTGTGCTATTTGGATGTAGCTTTAGCTGTAGCTTTCAACGCTCAACTTCAATCTACCATCAACATTACATTGGTTGAAATTCTTGTTTAGATCCTTGCATTCATATGATAATGGTTGATGTCCTCTTGTCCTTTCTTTTCCACTTCTTTCCATCTTTGGAATCATTTTTTTGGTATTTTTTCTTATTTCACTTGTTTGTCATTTATTTTACTCATATCCTCTAGATATTGTGCTTTGCATAATCATCATCAACTAATCAAGATTACATAGCATCAATTGCCTTTGTAAATGACTATGTAAAATACTAAGATGCTTGAGGAATACATTTTTCTTCTTGGGATATATACCCAACATAATATCCATTTCTAAACTCCAAGTGTACTCTTGCACACTCTACCTTTGTTTATGTCAGAAATAATGTCAAGAAATCAATTGGTTCCCTTTTTACCCAATAGGGTAGAAATGGCAATTAATGAGGGTTTTAAATACCTCCCACCTAGCTACTAGGGGATCATTCACCATCCTAAGCATCTCCATGTCACATTCCCATCAAGTTGGGCATGATGCTCTAATTTCAGTCAAAAAAATGAAATATTTTGTTGTTCTCTTATATTTTTAACATCGAAAATAAACTTCTAACTATTATAACAATTGATTCAATTTAACAACATCAATCTCACCTTGCTAGGGTTTGATTTCCATAGTTTTCACTTCCAGTTTAAACAGAGATTGAAAAGTACTATTGGCACTATAACTTGTACTAATGGAACTATAACTTTGTCTATCTTTATCAAACCCCTTTTTCAACTCCTTTTCTAGGTATTTGTTATCTCCAAATTCGCATTTGAGCAAGCTTTTATGCTAAATCTCTTGAACTCCTTCAAATTATTAAACTTGTTCTCTAGCATTATCATGAAGATGGAAATATTGCAAGAGATATTACAAACACATGCTTCTATCTTTTAAAATATCTCCTCTGACTTATCTTCTAGATTATTACTATATTCATTTATCATGGCCAAGGTTTCTGAAATTTATGCTAATTCTTAAATCTTACAATTTCAAAAAAAAACCAAAATAAACATGACTCTAATACCAATATACCAATATAATATGTAAAATTATTCTGGATATTCCACAATATCAATTCACCCACACAAATCAAAATAGACCACTACATGTGTGTTACACATTCTCTTACCCATTAAATATTGTAAAAATTTGACCTTAAAGCTACAGAACAGTTGTCTAGACACTCTAAATTGTCAACCCAAAAAGTCTAGCCCTTAAGAATTATTACTATAATGTCCACCAACTAATTGTTTGCCTAGTTCCTAAATGAGGATTCCATTGAGGTGGTGTCTACCCAAAAAGTCAAGACATTAAGAATTGTTATTAAAGAGTCCATTAACTAATTGTTTGCCTTTAGTTTCAAAAAGAGGATTCCATTGAACCAAACCTAGGTTGACTTAGGAGCACACGAAATGCTAAAAGGCTTCAACAACCAAGTGTAGGGCCGAAGCTAGGGGCATCCTTATCCTTGTCTAATCAACTGAAAAAATGCTACACTCACTCACTGGAAAGGCATCAATGCATTTGCAGAAAGGATTCTGACATTATTTTAGGTTGTTGCTAAATGCCATAAAAATAATGATGGAAGACCATGGATGCCAGCGAGCAGCTTCTCCGCTATTCTAACGTACGCCGTGACTCCCATGGCAATGTCATTGGAGGAGTTGGAGAGCACCCACCCGTCAAATTTTACAGTTTAACGTCAATTTACCATCAACATCTCTCGAGTTCGTCATCGTAATAGTAGGACATAGAATTATTCGTGTTAAAATAATAAAATAAGTATTTAAATTTAAAATGAAATTATTTCAGATTCTGGGTAAACAGACTTTTCATAAAATGCCTTTTCATTATTTTTGTGAGTTTTTTCTAATTAATTATATTTTTGACCTTATGATAATTATTAAAGGGAAAAAAAAATATTAGTATTTTTTCATTATTGGAAACCCATTAAATTTCTATAATTTATGTTTAATTATAAAATTAATTTATCTATAAATCAATGTATCTGCTTTCAGATTATTTAGTTTTTATCATTTTATTATTCACAAATATATATATATATATATATATATATATATATATATATATATATATATATCTCGATGAATTTAAACTGAATTTTTTTTTATATTTTTTTTTGAGAAAAAACAATAATTACATGAAGAATTATCAAATCATATATTAAATTTATTCATTCATCATTTAATAGGTAATATAAAGTTATTTGAATCTAGTTTTTTCCACAATAACAATTTGGATGCATTTTTATGTTCTAGTGCAACAATTGTATTTATTTGTTCTAGTATAACAAATTTAACTCGACGATGTGTTCTTCTCTAAAGTTGACCCATTCCATTCGATTTTATTGTTTTAGATATTGCACCTTGTATCTTTACCCCATAAATCAAGAAAAGAAATTGAATTCCTTTCTTCGAGACTTGATTCACCCTTTCATTTTTGTTGGAAGACAAGCGGGTTTTTTGGGCTTCTCCACTTCCTCACACATCCCTCATATTTCTTTGCCTTAAAAGTTTGATTAACCTTGGATTGCCTCAAAACAATTTTCGTAGCAATGAATTTTACAACAATGATTGACCCTTAGGCCATCTACAAAATTGAATGTAACTTCTTCTTCTTCTAGGTGATGTTGATTGCTCTAAACTAAGGATGCTCCTGCATTAGACACTTCGTAAGAAAAAAATGAGCTTCCAACTAATGTAGGTGCAATTTCAAAACCTGTGGAGGAGAAAAACCGTTGAAAGTGTTGTAACACTTCTTCATAAACCCATGTTTCATTTTAACAACCTCTATTCTTCTGTTTAGCTAGATACCTAAAATGCTCCTTGTTTTCAGTCCTTCCACAAATCCTCTTTTCCAAGATTTAGTTGGCTTCCTCAATTGATTAAGTTAATAGCTACTATTGCCAAGAGTTTATGGTATGTAGCTCACCACCCTCTATTCTCTCATGAAACTCATATAGTTGAATATTAGGGAAATATCAAAGTTATTTGTAACTCCAAATTATAATAATTGTATAAAATATTCTTTATAACCTTACATAAAATGATCTTTTTGTATTTGAGCTTGTTGTATGTTCCCCTGGGAAAACCTTTCTTTTCTCAATTGTCCCATTACTAGTTCACCTTCTTGGAAATCCCTTAGTCTCCATCACAAATTTTCCCTTTGTTAATGTCTAGCATTATGTTGTCATTTTTTCTTGAATTTTTCATGAATGTCCTATATATATTTTGCATATTCATCTTCATCAAGATTCCCTTTTCCACTAGATCAGAGAACTTAATCAAATCAACAATTCCCTTCACTGACCTACCATAAACACTTGAAATGGACTCATACCAATATATCTATTCACTAAATCATTATAGGAAAATAAGTGTTGGCCCAATACCAAATTCCATTTACCTGGGTTTTCTCCACCTAATCCTCAACCATTTTCCAAGATTCTCGTTAACAACAACCTTTTTCCCATTTGTTTGTGGATGATAGGATTAACTATACTCTAACTTGGAACTCATTTTCTTCCAAATTGTTCTTTAAAAATATCAAAAGAATCTTATATCCTAGTAAAAATTGACAATATTTGGTAACCCATGCATCCTCGTAACTTACCTAAAAAATAGCATACTCGCATTAGTAGCATAATTGGTCATTTTGTACGATATGAAATGTGTTTTTTTTTTAAACATGTACATCATGACTAGCACTAAATCATGACCTTTCTATGTCTTTGGAAATCCCAAATCTAAGTTCATCCTTACATCTTCTCTTGTTGTTTCATGTAGTAGTAATGGATTATATAACCTTGTATTTCAGCTTCATCCCTTAACAAACACTACAACATTCAAAAAACAATTATGGCATCCTTGTTGAGACTAGGGAAAAAACAACTTTCATTCACCAATACTATGATTTTATCTATTCTAAAATGTCCACCCAAACCTATGTTATGCAACTCTCTGATAAGATTCAATCTCAATGAACTCTATGTAATTCAAAACTTCTAAGCTTAAAACAAGAATCCTTCTTAGATGTAGAAATCTAAATATGATGTTCTATCCAGTCCATAGCTCCTTGCAAGACTACCATATTTTGACCAAATATGTGTCTTTTTCATACAATTATTTCATATAGTCCAAGATTACAACCTCAAATGACAAAGTATTTAGCAACATCACCTTCCATCTTAATGCATCCACAACCAAATTTGATTTCTTAGACCTATGCTTAAAAAAAATGAGTGAATTTGAAAAAACTCTACGCATTTTGAATGTTTTTTATTCATCTTACCTTGATTGCCTATATATTGCAATATTTTATAATCAATAAACAACATGATTCCTTAGGTATTAAGTAATGTCTCCATTTCCTCAAGGAATGTACAATAACATAAAATTATTAATCATAAATAGGAAATTTATCCTTAGCATCATTCAATTGCTCATTAAAAAATGATGTTAGTCTTCCTTTTGGGATCGAGATTGCTCAAATTGCTAGACCTTTTACATTACACTCTACTTGAAAACAATTTGCCAAAATTTGGATGTGTCAACACTAGTTGTTTAGTTATCCTTTTCTTCAGACTTTCAAGAGGCTTCATTTCTACTATTGTCCATTGGAAAACTCCTCTCATTGTACACTCAATTAGGGGTGCATACATCTAGCTAATTTTTTTAATGAATTTTTGGTACAGATTTATAGACCATGGAATTTCTTGACATCAAATATGAATTGAAGTGTTGTCCACCCAAATTGGATTTCACCTTTTGAGGACCCATTTTTAAACTATGCTTGAACATAATAATAAAAAATCCCAATTATATTAATTCTTCCTATAGAAAGGTACACTCCTTCAATTTTATTAGCAACTTCCCCTCTTTTCGCGTGTCTAATACCTTACTCACGTGCTCCAAATTTTCTTCTTTGTACCCACTAACTATCATATTTCCATCAAAGTATATGATGAAAAACAAATGTGGGAATGGATTTGAACTTTTCATTCATAAATCTCTTAAATGTGGTAGGGGCATTGGATAACCCAAATGACATTACTAGCCACTCAAATAATCCATCCTTCATCTTGAATTATATCTTACATTTTTCATCTTCCCTTATATGAATATGATTATGACCATTCTTCAAATATATCTTTAAAATTTACTCTCCCCCCCAAGAAATATATAATGTCATTTGTCTTTGGTAAATTAAACATATACTTAATGGTAGTATTATTGATAGCTTGTGAATCAATACACATTCGTCATTCACACCCTTTCTTTGGTACCAATATTAATGATACAATGCAAGGATTTAAACTCTTCTAGTTCAGTCCTTTGTCAATCAATTCTTATACTTATCTATTAACTTCTTCACTCTCTACTAGAACCATATAATGATCTTTATTTATCAAAATAAATCCTAGTATCAAATCTATTTAATGATAAATTCTTCTCTTGGGAGGTAAACATGCTAACATATTATTTGTGAAAATATCCTCAAATTCCTTCAACAAAGGATGAATCTGACGTGGCACAAAACTCCTCTTTCTAGTCTCTAGTATTCTTTTTGGCATAATTTATGGTGATCCAGGTGGATATTGGTGGCCACCTGCCTATTCCACTTGGACCCCCACCATTTTTTTTTTTTTTTTTTTTCCTTAATTATAACACAATTTACTATTTTTGGCAGTTTTTAGGGTCCTGAACTTCCGAAACCATTTTGAGGCACTAAACGATGTTTTTTTTTGGGAAAATCACATCCAAAAAATTGAGCCTGTTCATTATCAATGGTTGTATTCCTCAGATAGATCTTTCTAATGAAGTGTAATGTGCATCAAACAAAGATCATATGCCAAAGTTACGACCATGGGAAATTGATATACCAATTTGCCCCAACAGGGCCCATAGTTTGGTGTTTCATCTCCTAGGGTTAGGATTTTTTATGTGTAGGGTTTTCCATTGTTTCTCAATAATAAATAGGCCTTTGAGACTCATTGTAACACAATTCAAAGGCTTGCAACTGCGACCTATCTTCTCATAGATAAGCTACCAATGCCCTAGCTAGTTTATTTCCAATTTGTCTATCACCATATTTCAGTTATATGATATTAATGAAGCACAGTCTTATTTTTGCTGCATCTATGCATTTATGTGTATTTTTTTGTTTTATTGCATTTCTGCATAAGCCCAAAACATATGGAAAAATAAAAAATCGTATTCTTTTATTCTCTCATAAATTCCTTAGTTGTACATATCATAACTTGGCTAATGTTATCAACATTTCTCATGCCGCTTTCTTATTGATATTTCTTACTTAATGTTGATAACTGAGTCTCCACCATTGGTTCAAACTATACCATTATCTATCTTTCAAAAATTTAAAATTATTTTCTCAAACATCATATGAAATCTATGTATTGAATAACAATAGTATTTTGAGTGGTATGTGTAATGAATCCATCTCTACTACATCACATAATACATATTTCTTAAAATTGTTGATTTGAGAATTCAATTATCATTTTTCAATCATTATCATTGTTGCCCCTTTTGTAGCCATGAATCCTTATATGGATTTGGATGTGGAATACCATTTAATTTTAAATTTTCCACCTCGTCCATCGATAAAATATTTTCCATACTCCGACCTTATGTAATAAAAGTATAACAGTTATCCTAGATTTTGTACTTGTTTTTAAAAACCTACTTCTTATGTTCAGACTCCACTTCAATCTCCCCTTCATGTTTAAGTAAAAATCTTCCAAACATTAGGCATACCCATATTCCTATTGAACTATTTATATCTTGTCCCCATCATTTGATGCCTCATTTACCTATGTAACTTGAGTTCTAGCCTCACTCCTTTTTCTTGTATTTTTCTTCTCTAGACATTTAGATGACTTATGGCCTTCTACTCAGAAATCTATAAAAGTGATCACCCACTAACCTATAACTCTTCCAGACCCTCTACTCCTCCTAATGCCATTGCATCCTCTTGTACTTCATCTACTAGTGACTTCATCTTATTTCTTGTTTCGTCTTTCATCTTATTTCATGTTTCCTCTTACAACCTTTGTCCTTCCCTTGCCTCTTTGACATTTAACCTTAAAATTTGTTCAATATATATTATAAAAATTCTCTTCTACATTTAAATTATTTGACATGATTCATCTATATTTCAAAATAATGTGTTTTCAACTCATCTCGTATCTAAAACTTTAGTACATTAATATACCTAGCTACCCTTTGCTAGTTTTGTTCTCTTAGTCCTAATATAAGGGATAGTTTGAAAAGAAATGCAACATACTCCTAGAAAAATGTCACTTTTTGTCTTAATTTCTACGCCTACCTACATCAAATTTATTGGTAATCGACATGTGGGAATTTTTCCTTGATTTTCTCACAATTTTTCTCCAAGTATTTATATTTTCCTATCTATTTTCCACTCTTTCCTTTCACACAAAATCCCACGAAAGTGATACATGTCCTTTTAATATCATTGTTGAAAAATGAACTCAATTAGGGTCATGAAAATTCTTATGCGAAAAATACCTTTCAACCTCCCATTCAATTCAAACATTCATTTTTTTTTGCAGAAAAAAATATTATTTCTATGTCCCTTCTACATATAATGTTTTACATCACAGTGCACATGTGCACCATCATTAGGATTACAATTCTCATGGAAAAATATTTTGGTAAGTTATGGTAATTTTAGGAAAAATGTAAGATGTTTTGTGTTTTAAATATTGGTATATAACAATTTTTTAATGGGCGTTGCAATGATATGTGTAAAAAAATATAATATTTCCATTTTCTCTAAAATACCAAGTGCAAGCATTTGAATAGTTGGACCAATTACCTTATAATAAATATTAATAGATTGGTTGTATTGTTTGGATGGAATTGAGGGCATGGAAGAGAAAATAGTCTATTGAATTCCATTCATATGAGTCATATATAGACTCTATGATTCCTTTATAGATTCTAATATCGGGGAATCAATGTTTCCTATAGGCTCTCATCCAAGTATACCTGATAAAGTGTTTTTATCTAAATACATCATTGATTCTTTGTGTCAGACTTGCACAACTTGGCACACTAGGAGTTACCACTTAGTTCATAGATTTAATTTATTTATTAATGTAAACCAATATATGTTAGATGGATGGCATTGTATGGATGGCTATTGGTTGTGATTGTATTGACATTGATGTCAACTGCACAATAGTGATTAAGTGCCAAGGAGGAATCCAATAGTAGCAGTAGTTTTTTGGTAGAGAATCACCATAGTAGTAGGCTTATTGAAAAGCCATAAAAGGATGACTTTAAGAGTCCAAGAGGAAACCAATGATAACTATAGGTTTCTGGTAGAGAATTACCAGAGTAGCAGGCTTATTGAAAATCCATAAAAATATGACTATATTGAATTGGGGGTCCTGGTCCTTGGCATCATCATTCAGGTTTGGAGCCATATTTTAGGTTTCAAAATGGCTCAAAAAATGCATAGGACCATATCCATCAAAAAGTGTTGAGAATAAGTTTTCTAATGGTACCTACAAATCCAAAAATGGCCATTGCAATAAAAAAATATTGATTGTTGAAGTAAGGAGCTTGTAGGCCTTTAAAGGAGACCAAATATTGGAATATTGGAGCATCAGCATATTAGAGAGCATCAACATATTGAAGAGTGAAGCATATCAGAATATCAGAGCATCAAAGTTGGAAGCATCAGAGCATCAACATATCGGAGCATCGACATATTAGAGTATCGCAATATCAGAGCATCGAAACATAAAAATATCTGAGGTTTGATCATATGGTAACCTCAGAACCTCATAATTATGGTAAATTGAAAATCCGTGAAAGTTTTTTGGTTTCCAAAAGAGAAGAAATACAAAGAAATTCTCAGAAAAAATAAGGAATGTGAAGACTCTTTCACTCTCCTCCTAATAGACACATGGCGGTAGCCGATTGGTCCTTAAGAGATGACGTGGAAAATAATGTTAGCATGACGTGGCAAGAGTTTTGGACATGTGGTAGCTAGGTGTGAAATTTTTGGGAGGCATAACGAGGAAAATTAGGGTGACATGTGTCATCGCTCAGGAGGTGCCACATGGAAGGATGATGTAAGCGTGACATCATATCAGAGGTTGGGATATTGGAGTATGAGGACCTTGTAACTCCAATAAAAATGGTATTTGAATAAAATGGGCTCTGATATTACTTCGCACATAGTCATGTGGAAACCAAAGGAGCCAAGAGCTAAGAACTAAGGGGCTAAAATCATATCAGACCCCAGTGCCATTGTTGCCACCACCAAGCTCTATAGGGAGGATCTAGAGGATCCAGAGGAGGGGGAGTGCCTCTTCCATTCACAGATGTGGGTGAAGGGTTCTCCACTGCAATTTCTTGTCGATCGCGGAAGCAAAAAGAACCTCATTTCTACAGAGGTCATGAAGCAGCTTGACCTACCAACCATAGCACACCCACAACCATATACCATTGGGTGGCTTCATGAAGGAATAGATCTCCACATCTACCAGCAGTGTCACCTTCCGTACAACATCAAGCCATTCACAGATGAGGTACTGTGTGATGTTTCTCCTCTTGATGCGTCTGATGTATTATTGGGCCAAACATAATTGTGGAGGCGACATGTTGTTTATGATTCTAGGCCTCGTGTTGTTATTATTACATTGGGAAATAACTTGTACAAGATACCAGAGGTAATACTACCTCCTACCATCTCTTTGACTACTACAAAACAACGCAGTAAAATTGTTTCCAAAACTAGGAAATTTATTTGCATTACCATTCCCCACAAGGAAAGAAGAATATTATAGCCACAACCTCAAAGCAAGGTTCCCATGCATGGAAAAGGTAGATGGAAAAAGGCATGGATTAATATGTGGACATTTTCTCCTCACCCACAGGGGTTCCTCTAAAATGTCAGGACAAGCACTCCATTGATCTAACCCTTGGTGCACCACCACCTAATGTTGCCATACCTCATATGACTACACAGACAGAATCCCCAGATGGATTATCTGAGGAAACCAAATTTATTGAATGCATCAATCACGTCCACCAACAAGTCTACGACATCCTGGACAAATCCAATACCATGATTAGCAGAATTTCCCTCTCATGGAGGAATTTAACACAATGGGAAAAATTACATCCTAAGGAAGGAGTAATGATCTAGTTGGATATTGGTGGCCACCCAACTATTCCATTTGGACCCACACCATCAGTTCTTTCAGTTTTCCAATTTCAATACAACTTACTATTTTTAGTAGTTTTTCAGGTCCTGAACTTCCGAACCCATTTTGAGGCCCTAAACGATGTTTTTTGGGAAAACCAGGAGGAACACGAGTCCATGGACCAATGCTGCCCACATAAAAATTTGTAATCCTTGGATAGATCTTTCTAATGAGGTATGGTTCGCATAAAATAGAGATCTTATGCAAAATTTATGTCCCTAAGAAGTTGAAACACTAATTTACCCAAACAGGGCCCATAGTTTTGGCGCTTCATCTCCTAGGGTTAGGTTTTTGGATGTTTTGGGTTTCCCATTTTTTATCAATAATAAATAGGCCCTCTAACCTCATTTTAACACAGTTCTGAGGCCTGTAGCCACCACATCTCTTCTCAGAGATAAGCTACCAGTGCCCTAGCTAATTTATTTTCGGTATGTCTGTAAGCATATTTATGTTATTTGATATTAATGAAATACAATATTATTTCCAGTGCATATCTGTGTTTATGTCTATTTATGTATTTTATTGCATTCCTACATAAATCTGGATCAAAATAATAAAATAAGATTAGATTACATCATCAAACGTTAGAGGGGAAAAAGAAAATACTACTTTTTCAACTTGTATTTTCAACTTACCTCCCTATGGGATTACTCAAATTTCGAGCGGGAACACTCTTTGGATGAAAAATTTGATTCCTCATTAAAGGAGTCCCCATGTTGCATACTTTCGATGGACCCTGTTACAGGAAAAATGAAAAATACATGAAAAAATGTGATTGCAATCACACTTTCTCATGCATATCTCATTTTTTGTGTAGCAGGGTCCATGAAAGTCTGCAGCATGGGTACTCCTTGGATGAGGAATTCAATTTGAATCCAACAAGTACTCTTGCTCAAATTTTGAGTAAAACCTTAGGGATATTAGTTGAAAATACAAGTTGAAAAGTAGTTTTATTATTTTATTATTTTTTAATATTTTTGCTCTTTTACCCCAAAAATGGTGAATCATCCCGCATGGTTGATATCATCATCTTGAATACTATTGGTGTTAGAAATTAATGGAGATTAGGTGATATTTTGTTACGTAGTTGTGATTTTTCATTTTATTAGACATTCAATTCCTATTATTTAGGAATCTGTTTCACCTAATGTTTCTATTTAATTATTGGTGCTTAATGAGAAACTCCAAGTGGGTGCATTTGCTTGTGGGAGCTCCTGGTGATCTGCACCTGTGAGCTCCTGTGTTCTTTGCCAAACTTCATGTCTTCTGAAATTTTTTACATGGTATCAGAGCTCAGGAAGAGCTGAGAGAATTTGTGCGTGAGGCAGGCTATGAAGGCAAATTTCGTGGCTCGCTGGAGAGGAGCTGTGTTCTATGTTGGTTGTACTGCGTGAGGCAGGTGTGAAGCAATGTGGAGGCCGCAAAGGTGTTTTTTCTAAGGCTGTGAAGGAAATTTTTCTTGTGGTGGCATTGCCTGCAAGTGGAACGCAGGATTGACAGCAACCGTTGTGTAGAAACCTCTACGTGCTCATTACTCGTTAACTTTGCAGGATAACAAAGAAAGGTAGCCGACCCATCAAGAAGCTGTGGCCATTTTGATCGTGCATTGAGAAGGTTGCAGTTCCTAAGGATTGTACCGTTACAAATTCGGAGACGTGCTGCAGGTGACGAGTTCCACAACGCTACGCTGCAATTCGAGTTCGTGTGCAGGAAGAATGTAATGCTGAGAATTGATGTAGATAAAACCAACGAAGTAGAGCTGCACAGCGTGGTTATGAATGCCATGAGTTGAAAATTTAACACATTTTTTTTGTGAATCGACTGCGTGGAGTAGTTCTGCGTTTCTATAAGAACGTGCAAAGATGTTTTTTTTGTGTGATCGCTGCAAATATTTTTTTTAAACACTATAAATTAAATTTTTTAACGTTGCAACGACTGAGGCCGCAGCCATTGCACGTCAAGCCTGGTATGAATTTTAACACATTTTTTTTTCTCTATGCGGTTTCTCACCTTCATTGAATCGAGATTGGAAATCAATATGGTGTTTTGGGGAAATCTGTTTTGGGCTTGAATTCATACAGGGAGAGTGTTAGAAGTCAACTTAAAAACCCCCACGAAGTTCTTTTTTTGTGGTTCGCCGTTCTTATAATCCTCCCAATAAGAAGCTCCATCATTTCACATTGTGAAACAATTGCGTTTCAATAAGAAATAGCAACTTTGATCATAAACTTGAAGGCTCTCATTAACCAAATCTTGTTTTAAATTTTTTTATCCAATTTTTTTTTTCCAAGATGAATGCTCAGATGGCAGATTACTCAAATGAAAGCAACAAATTGGATGGTTCCAATTACACAAATTGGAAATTTAAGCTTCAAACTTCGCTTGAGGGACAGAATACCTATAGCATTGTTATCGGTGATGAAGTTAAGCCGACTGTTGCAAATGGTGGAACGAATGCAAAAATTCAAGAGTGGGAGAAAAGGGAGTTGAAGGCAAAGGTTCTACTAAAATTGTCAGTTAAATATTGCATTATTCCTCATATTTGGGATTGCAAGACAGCGAATGACATCTGGACAACTCTCAAAGACATGTATGAAATCAAGAACACCAACCGAACCTTGTTCCTGAGGAATAATATCCTCTCAATCAAGATGGAGGAGAATGAGTATGTTTCATCATTCTTATCCCGGATAAAGGAAGTTAAAGATAAACTATCTGATATCGGTCAAACCGTGGAAAATTATGATATGGTGACAATCACCATGAACGTTATGATGGATGACTATCAGATGTTTATAACTGGATTAGATGCAAGGGAAAAGCATCCATGTTTTGAAGAGCTTACTAGAATTTTTCTACAAGAAGAGGAAAGGAGGTTGTATCTCAAACCTCAAGATCCAGATCTTGCATTCATAACAAAGTTCAAGCCAAAAGGGAGAGAAATGGCTGATCAGAGGAGGGGCAACACATCAAAAAGGACACCAAAAGGTATGACCTCACATAAAAATGACACTTCTCTTAAATGTTTTTATTGTAGTAAGATAGGCCATATTGCTAAATTTTGTTGTAAGAAGAAGTCAAATCAAGAGAGGTACAAGCAGAGAAGACATGCAGGTCATTTTGCGGATGCAGATGCAGATGCAGACATAGATCAGAATCTAGATGTTAGATTGTTTATGGGTAAGTCTGACACTGTTACTGAGGAGGATGAATCAGATATTTGGTTCGTGGATTCTGGAGCCTCCTCGCATATGTCAGGTAAAAAGAAATGGTTCAGAAACTTTAAAGAATCCAACTCTGGAGTAAAATTATATCTTGGAGATAATAGAGGGTATGAGATCAAGGGACATGGAGATGTCCTTGTTACTCTGCCCAATGGTAAGATCAAGAATATATCTGATGTCTGGTATGTTCCTGGCATTAAGAAGAACCGAATTTATGTGTCAAAGATTACAGATCAGTACCTCAAAGTAGAATTCTTTAAATCTCATTGCATTATTAAAGATTTGTTGGATCAGATGAAACCCATTTCTACAGGTATTCACATAGGAGGACTCTACAAATTGGATGTGAAAAGCACAACTTAGCAAGCCTTGATGTCGTCGGATAAGTCTGCTAAAATTTTTTGGCATCAGCGACTTGGGCATATCAATTTCAGTGATCTCCTTCTGTTGCAGGAACAAAGGTATGGTAGATGGTCTTCATGTTTTGAAAAAGTTTCATATTGATTGTGAGGCATGTGCGTTCGGTAAACAACATAGAGATGAATTTCCTGCCATTAAAGATAGAAAACAGAGCGATATACTCGAACTTGTACACACTGACTTATGTGGCCCGATGCAGGCAAGGTCGTTAGGGGGGGCCTATTATTTTTTAATCTTTGTTGATGAATGTACAAGATTCACATGGGTGTACTTTCTTAAACAGAAAAGTCATGCTTTTGAATATTTCAAGCAATTCAGAAACATGATAGAGAGGCAAACAGGAAATTTCATCAGGCTTCCTCGATCAGATCAAGGGCGAGAATTCAAGAAAGGAGTCTTCATCAAATATTGCAACGAGAACGGAATACAGCAGCAATTCACAACACCTTACACTCCTCAGCAGAATGGAGTTGCTGAGAGGAAAAAAAAACACTGGTGGAGTGTGCTCGCAGTATGTTGAAAATTAAGAATCTAACCAATGGTTTTTGGGCAAAAGCTATTAATACTGCAGTATATTTAAAGAATAGGAGTCCTACTAAAAGTCTTGAGTACAAAACTCCTTTTGAAGCATTGTTTGGCTTCAAGCCTATAGTAAGTCATCTTAGAGTATTTGGCTGTAAAGCTTTTGAACATGTTCCCAAAGAGAACAGGAAGAAGTTAGATTCAAAGGCCATTAAATGCACGTTCATTGATACTGCAGTGAGTATAAGGCTTATAAATTGTTTGACCTTGCTACTCACAAGGTGTTTGTTAATAGAGATGTATTATTCCATGAACAGATTGATGATGGAAATCCTGTCCAAAACACTGAAGAATGTCATGTGCCCTTACTTTCAGAAGAGGATAGTGAAATAGGAACCAGTCAGTAGCAGGAACAGAAGCAGGAATAGCAAAAAGAACAGTAGCAGGTACAACAACATCATGATAATGTGGAGTTCAGTCCACAAAGGGAAGAAACAAGCAAAATAATTGAACCCCCACCACTCAGAAGATCAAGCAGGCCAAAACAGTTACCAGCTCGATATATGGATTGTGCGCTTATGACTGGTATGTTAAACATTGCAAAACCTTCTAATTTTTATGAAGCTAGTAAAAGTCTTGAATGGAAGAAAGCAATGAATGAAGAATATGAATCTATCATTAAGAACAATACTTGGGATCTAGTAAAACTTCCTGATGATAAACAACCCATAGGTTGCAAATGGTTATTTAAGTTGAAATTTAGAGCAAATGGGTCTATTGATAAATATAAAGCAAGGTTGGTGGCAAAGGGATATTCCCAGATAGAAGGTATTGATTTTGAGGAGACATTTTCCCTTGTTGCAAAATTAAATACCATCATAATGATTATTACTTTAGCCACTAAACATCATCGGAAAATACATCAATTAGATGTTAAGTCTGCTTTCTTAAATGGTGATTTAAAAGAAGAAGTATACTTAGTACAGCCTGAAGGGTTTGTCAATAAGGGATAAGAACATCTGGTATGTAGATAAAAGAAAGCTTTATATGGTTTAAAGCAGACACCTAGATCCTGGTATGAAAAAATTGATTCTTTTTTCCTCATGAATGGTTATGAAAGGAGAAAAAATGATCCAAATTTATATACCATGTTTAATAATGAAGGATAGATAGTGGTGTTTTCTTTATATGTAGATGATTTGATAATAACAGGAAGTGCAGACAATCTCATTGAAGAAATCAAGCAAAAATTATCACAGAAATTTGAGATGAAGGACCTTGGAGAAATGCAATATTGTTTGGGTCTAGAAGTTTGAAGAAATTCAATTCAAACTTTCTTGTCCCAGGGTAAGTATGAAAAGATTCTGTTATCTAGGTTTAATATGGATGAGTGTAAGCCTTCATGTGTACCTTTACAGCAGAATAGAAAACTTCAGATGGATGATGGTTCAAAATATGTAGATGCAACATTGTACAGACAATTGGTTGGTAGTCTTATTTATTTGACTACAACAAGACCTGACTTAGATTATGCAGTGAGTGTTTTGAGTCAGTTTATGACTCAACCCCATGACAGTCATTGGAGTGCAGCAAGAGGAGTATTAAGGTATCTGCAAGGAGCAGACATCAGACTTTGTTATTTTGTATTCTGACTCATTTGATGTTAAGTTGACAGGTTATATAGACTCTAATTGGGCAGGAAATCTAGATGACAGAAGATCAATTACAGGTTACGCCTTCAAAATTGGTTCCGGGGTCATCTCTTGGTGCAGAAAGAAGCAACATATTGTTGCTTTATCCTCAGCAGAAGCAGAATATCAAGCCATGTGTGCAGCGACATGTGAGGCAATTTGGTTGTATAGACTTCTCCAAGATGCAGGGGAAGAACAGACAAAAGCTACGATCATCAATTGTGACAATTAGAGTTCCATCAAACTGGCTTACAATCCCGTGTTTCATAAAAATACTAAGCACATCGACACTCAATTTCATTTTTTTAGGGAGAAAGTGCAGTCCAAAGAGATTTCTGTAGAGTATTGTAATTCTTGTGATAACATGGCTGATATATTCACTAAGCCACTAGGAAGACTGAAGTTTGATTTGTTTAGGGATACATTAGGTGTGTTTAAAAATCCCTTTCTCCATTAAGGGGGAGTGTTAGAAATTAATGGAGATTAGGTGATATTTTGTTACGTAGTTGTAATTTTGCATTTTATTAGACATTCAGTTCCTATTATTTAGGAATCTGTTTCACCTAATGTATCTATTTAATTATTGGTGCTTAATGAGAAACTCCAAGAGGGTGCATTTTCTTGTGGGAGCTCTTGGTGATCTGCACCTGTGAGCTCCTGTGTTCTTTGCCAAACTTCATGTCTTCTGTAATTGTTGACAATTGGTTCTTACAAATTCTATCTTAGTTGCACATTTTTCTTAGGAGACCCATTTTAGACCTCAAAATTTCTCTAATGGTTGGAAATTTTTCATCTAAATTTCCTTATAAAGAAAGGGTTGAAAAGGAAGATGATCAGAAACTTGGAAACAAATACAAAAAACAGCAGAATAAAATGTTCTATAGGAAAAATTGGTTCTACTCCAAAGAATATAACTCAACAGTCGAATAAGATAGCGAAAATTCTTTGGAGGATGATTAAGATAAGTCTCTACTTATGACCTTTGGAATAGATTCTGAGAAACAAAGTATTATTGACTTTGAAGAGGAAGAAGAAGAAGAAGATGGAATAGTTTACCTTGGAGGGGAACTCATCAATTCCCTTGATGAGTTAAAGAAGCCAAGGAAAACGAATAAGGAGCTGAAGGAACAACTACAATGTGCTAAATAAGGTATGTATAACTTTGATAATGAGGAGTTTGTTTATCAAAAAGAAAAAATTGAAGAGCCTATTAAAAGGAAAGATAATCTAGTCCTTCTTCTAGAAGAAAAAAAAGGAGCATGCAAAAAATTAGAAGAGAACAAGAATTTAAAGCAAGAGATTCTCAAAGTAAGAAAGAAATGATCTAAAAAACATGCAGAGATGAAATTTTGTCTTCGAAAGTTAAACTAGAAGAAGATAAACGAAAGGAAGAAGTACTTCAAGGTTTTATCCCTGAATGGAAAGAGAATTTTCAGAGTCTCGAGGTAGAAGTTGTCTCTATAAGAGAATATCTAGAGGTAATAAAGTGTGAGAGAGGTCTAAACGAGAAATTTGTAGAAGGGACAAGAAAAATAGATCAGATTCTAAATAGCTAATGGCCCTCAGGAATCAAAATAGGTCTAAGATACTCAAAGACAATAATATTCCATGGGGAAGATAAACTTCAGGTCCACAAGATTTGAAGAACCTTGGGGTTATGCAAAGAAGCATCAAGAGATAATCAATGAAAACAAAAAATTAGTTGGACAAAGAGGAGGTCATCAATGAGAAGGAATCAATCAACTAGGCATCCAAGGTACCTTAATGCACAAAATCATGAGACTTCCAACAATATACATGCCTATTTATTTTTTAGCCATTTTTAAGTGTCATATCTTTGGACACAAAGTTTTTGATTGTATAATTATCAAAGTTGAAAGAGACGAAAATCTAGATATAATAAGTATCAGAATTTTAGATCTCAAAATCCACCTCTCAAAGACCAAAATGTCTTCTCTCCTCTATTAAACTAGGTTGAATGTTTCAAATGAAATAGTTTTTGGCACAAATCAAGTGAGTGTAAAAGTACATTTGAATACCTATATAAGTTCCAAAATATTAGACTTTCATCCACTCAAAAGGATAACGGGAGGTGGAAATGAAAGACTGAAAAGAGCATGTAGTGTGGACTCTCTCTATCAGCTAATAATCAAGAGAGCAGATGGTATGTGGATGGCATTTTTTCCAAGCATATGACTGGGGATAAAATAGTTTTTTGTCGCTAAAATAAAAAGACAGAGGAAACAATGTCACCTTTGGAAACAATGCTCCATCAAGAATTAAGGGTAAAGGGATAATCGGTCTTGATCAAAACACTAAGGCACAAAAACTTTTGTATGTGGAAGGTATCAAACACAAAATACCCATTGTGATCCAGATATGTGATAATGGCTATGATGTGAATTTTCAATCTCGGGACTGTGATATCCGCAATATGAAGGATGTAATGCTAGTTGGAAATGAAATAAAGACTCGCAACAATGTATATGTGTTTGATGACTCCAAAGTAAGCTTCTATTTCAGAAAGAAAAATGAAGCACAATTATTGCACAAGGGACTTGGCCATATGAATTTTTATAGCTTTATAAGATTCAACAAACTTGGATTTGTGAGAGGTTTACCGAGACTATCAAGACCTGAGAACTCAATTTACAAGTCATGTCAATTTGGTAAGTAGACCCAGACTCACTTCAACATAAAAGAGTTCATGTTGTCCAGAATACTCGAGTTAATTCACACAAATATACGTGGCCTAGAGAGAGAAAAAAATCCTAAGAGGAGAAATATATTTTATGTTTCCCATTGATGATTTTACCAAGGGAACTTGGATCGTTCTCTTAAAATAAAAATTAGAAGAATTTAAACATTTCAAAAAATTCAAATCTCAAGTTTAGAATGATAAATATATAGATATCAAATGCTTAAGATAAGATTTTTGGGTTTGTGTTATATTATTTCCACGACTACCACCACATGTGAAGTGGGGGGTAAGAGGGGAGGTTTATAGGTGTGTGGTAGTCCCCTTCCACGGTGTCCAAGGCAGCACCCCAGAATTTTATTTTTGACCCTACATTAGGTGGGCGGACCTACCTATGGTTTTGTGTGTGGGTTTATTACATGGTTTTGGGCATGATGGTTTTATGTCCAAGGAATTTTGTATTTATGCTCAACGGAACTATGGTTATGTTCTAATCTAGGGTTATTGAATTGTGGTGTTTGAATGCTTCAACATATATATATGTGTGTGTGTGTGTGTGTGTGTGTGTGTGTGTGTGTGTGTGGGGTAACATTGAAAGTAATATAATGAAAAATAAAGCTGGTAGTCTCAGTCTTGGGATCTAGGGGAAAATCTCTGTGTATATATATTTTATCGCTTGTGCTCTTGCTATTATTTATTTTTTGTTTTAATAATTCGTTTGCAGATAATTTGTGTACAAGGTTAAACCCTACATTTGGTATCATAGTTTTTTTTTGGCTTCAAGGGGATGCCTTTATTGCTGAGGGGTTTTTTTCTCGGGCCTGCAGTAGACCCTGTTCAGTGGTAGATTTTGCAGGATCGATTCTTGTGGTGAAAGAAGATGGTGAGAAGTTGAAAGATAGAGATTAATAAATTTAATGGTCATATTTTTGAGTTTTGGAAGCTCAATATGGAGGATATGCTGGTGGATCTTATCAGTGGATCATGGTAGATAAAGGGACTAAACCAACAGAAATTTTAGATGAAGACTAGGTGAAGTTGGATCATAAAGCAAAGAGCACAATACAGTTATGTATCTCAGATTCTGTATTTTTGAATGTATCTGGGGAAGCTACAATGAAGGCTTTACGGGACAAGTTAGGGACTTTGTACTAATCTGATTCTCTAGTGAACAAACAGTTCATACATAAAACTTTGTATAACCTGAGGATGAAGGATGGAGACTCGGTGACAGAGCATATGAATTCCTTCCATATTGTGGCAAGTCAGTTGTTATTTTTTGTTATTAAAATATCAGATGAATATAAGTGCATCAATTTTTTGTGTTCTCTAGCAGCTTCATGTTATATTCTGGTTGTTTCAATAGGTAGCAATACAGTTACCTTGAAGTGTGATGAAATTGTCTCATCCTTGTTGTCAGAGGAAATTATATGGAAAAAGATAGAGGGCTAGAATGGATATGCCTTATCTGTATGAGGATGGTCCCAAAATAGAAACAAAAATAATTCCTCGAGTGGGAGATCTAAATATCCAAAAAATCCTGTAAAGTTTTGCTAGAAATGTGGAAAGGAAGGGCACTTCAAAAAGGATTGTAGATCTAAAGCTCCTGAGAAAGGAAAGGAATATGATGTTGCTCCTTTTATAGAGGTGAAATCCACCTCAAATGAAGGTGGGGATGTGTACTTGGATTCTTCTTCAAGTACACATGCACATCATGAGGCATGGTTGATTGACTCAGGTGCATCCTTTCACTTCACTCCCCATAGGGAGTGGTTCTACGAGTATGAGAAATATGATGTTGGGAATGCCTTCTGATGGGATGAAATCAAGGAAAAAATCATTGGACATAGAAAATTAAATTTGAAGATGCAATTTGGAAGGATTAGAACACTTCTTGGTGTTCTACATATTACTGCATTAGCCATAAATATGATTTTTGTAAGCAAGATGGATGATGCAGGTGTAAAAATAGTGTTTGAGAAGGATACCTACAAGATGCTTCTGGGAGAATTGGTATTGATGCAAGAAGTTTGGATTGGAACTCTGTAAAAGCTTCTAGATAGAATTATTATTAATGGGTGTTATCACTGGAAAATTGACAATAAAGTATGACATTAATGTCAGGCAGAAGGATTTATAGGGCTAAGGCACATTAGAGAATCTGAAGAATTTAAAAAATCTCTCAGGTCGAGAAGAAAAATTGAATTGTGAACTCAATAACATAGCATAATATGCCACCACACGCATTTTTCTTCGATAAGCATGACTTTGCACATCTTTCCCTTAAAAATTCACACAGACTTGAGAGTGGCGGAAGTCACTTTCCGGGACCACAAGGTACACTCCAGGAAATTTATCCCACACTTGAGGCCGCCTAAGGACAACCACCCAAGCCTCCTTAGGACCTCAAGGGAACACACAATAGAATAATGTGGCACACAATGGAATCACCCTCCTCTCTTGGGTCACCATCCATCAATGTACCAAGAGAGGGAAGGAGAGTTTGAATTCTTCTATAGAAGGCCACCAAGAGATGAAAAAAGGGAGAATACATTTTTATGTTGGCCAAAATTGCCCCAATAAATCCAACAATGTGTGATCCGGAGCTGAGATAGAGGGGATTCAGTTGTTGGCCATCCAACAACTCCAATCCTTCAGAGTAGAGAGAGGGACTTTGTGCCAAGGTAGCTCTGAGGTAAAGACATCCTTGCATCGGGTCTTAGAACTCCCTAGTTCTAAGGGCCCCTTAGAAAGTGGGTAAACGTTACATCCTTTATTCCTACTAGCACTCAATAAGAGGGGACATAAGTGCTAGCATTTGGATTATTAAAGTTTTTTCACTCTATTCAGAGTTTTTCTGCTATTTGTTTGAGTTTAATTTTTATTTTCTCTCTATACATGCATGCTATTTTCTTATCTAGTATGTTTTATGTTTTGGCATGTTCGCTAACTTGCTAATTCCCTTAATTATATACCTGTGACCAAGGACTTAAGAGGAAAAAACCACTCCTCTTAAGAAAGGGTGGTTTGGTACACTCGTGCACCAAATCCACTCCACTCATTTTACTTCTTAGTTAACATGGATGTGCCTTTTGCAGAGACCTCTTTCTTTGCTTTGGATTTTGGCTTGTACTGCCCCTTTTCTCTTCTTCTATTGCTACTCACCCTCAGTGAGAGGTTGATGCTCAGAAGCTCCAAAACAAATTTGCAGGAAAATCTTGCAGTTTTTTTACAGACATACGTGCCCAACCACGCATGTTCAGCAGTGACCTGTGCGCAGACTTCGCGCTAGTGTGAGCTTTTTGCGTGCGGAAACTAGAGGAAGAAAATTTCTACTATTTCTCTTCATTTCCTATTTCTAAAGTGACTAGAAGCCCATAATAAATATTCCGGCACTGTTTGAGGTGTCCCATGACTTTTTTAAAATCACTCTTGGTTGCATTTCAGTAGGTTAAGTGTTAGTTTTAAAATTTCAAGTTTATTTTCGGAAAGTGAACACATAGTTTAAGTAGGGGGCAATTAGCTTGCATTCTGGAATAATTTATGTTTTTTGAATTTAGATGCCAAAAAAAACATAGGTAATTAGCCAAAGTAAGTGGCCATAGTCCACACATGCTTAAGTAAAATACTTTTCATTTTCCTAGTTTAAAGTCATTAATTTTAGTTCAATTTTTGGCACTAGGATTTGGGACTAGGATTTAATTATCCTTAGAGAGCAAGTAATCTCTATTTCCTTTGCACCCTTGGGTGATCCTAGGAAAATATATGAACACTCTCTACTGATAACTTACCATCTCCCTATATTTGATCATTTATATTAACTATGAAACATTGTAAGCGGCACATATCCACACATGTTTTTCTTTTGAGCAAGGAACAACCAAACATAGTTTAATAGGGGAATTTGAAAAGGATCACCGCATATCCACATGTTAAAACTATGAAATTTTTCACCTTTTACTCACACACATTCACACCTTAAGTGAATCAAAGCCACCTAAAACTAACTTAACTAAACTCATTGAACTCTCCCCACAGGGACCACAAGAGAATTTATAGTTTAAGTTAGGACCAAGTGGGTAGGCATCCAATAAGCCATCTTGATCAGTTTACATCTTGAAACATAGAATTTGACCTTTTAGGGAACTTTTAAATCCATCTATCTTCCCATGGCAAAGAAAACCTGAGTGCCACAGAGACCTGATTCAGATGGGGTTAAGCTTAAGCTCAGTGCGTTCGATATTATTCGGGGCTACCTGATCCGTCTAATACTTGGTACTGGTAGCTAAATTACCAAGAAGATAAAGACTCGAACGCTCACGTGGGATGATGGTACTTAGTGGGCAAAACTAGGGCATCCTTCCCTATAGGTGTTGGTACATGCAGCATTAGATCCTTTACCATTACCTTCGTTAATTTTCTTCAATTGAATGGGGGCATCGCCAATTCTTTCAGGACCTTGTGCCAACATTCGCAAGTTATCTTCTCAAGGTGCAGTTATATTTGAGTGTCTGAGGATGATTAGGTCTTCTAGGATTTGAGTATCATATGCAGAAAACAACAAAAACCATATTTTTTGATTGACTAGTCACACAGTATTAATCTAGATGGAAATTTTATCTTTCATTTTTGCTTTGTTTTATGTATGCGATCATATTTTTGCTTTGATCATAATCTATATCTTCTCAAATATTTCCAAAACCATACCTAGTCTATGCCAGAACGTATCCAATGGGACCCCGTCGATCTACACGACTTTTGGATCTCCCCTCCTTACCGGGAGGGGTTCCAGTTCTTTCGCCATTTAGGTGCCAAAGATGGAACACTACCACCCTTATTGGTTCATCCTTTATTGGGGCATCATTAGTTGGTGTTGGGCCGCGAATATGACCACTTTTTAACACTTATTTCATCCATTTCTACTCTTCTTTATCGTGCAATTTATCATAATTTATCATATAAATCCATTTTATAATTATTTATGCTCTTATGGATAAATATTATTTATTCTCCTTTATTTTTAATAAATTGATGATTATTATGCATAATTTCATCAATGATGGTTTATTAAAATATTTCGTAACAACACTCACCATTTTAGCCTCCAAGATATTCGCTAGATTGCAAATTTGATCTCCAGCACATCATTCAATATTCCAACTCAGAAATTCACTGGAATAAGAAGTGACAGTTTTGCAGTTGATATTTTGGGCAAATGGAGAAGAATATGGAAAATCCAGAACATGGGTTTTGTCCAGAACGGACGGAATTAACTTTTCTAAATAATGGTTTGCCCAAATTTGGCCTATATTGAGAGAAAAATAAGGTTCTTTGAGCACAATTTTCTTAGATTTACTGTTGCAGTCGTCCTCCAAATTATCTCAGCTGAAAATCCAAATTCGACTTGTTCTTGTTGAAATATTGATGGAAATGTCTTTTCTTGTTGATCAAGTTGTTGGGAACAATCCAATATTATTATGAGGGATCGCATTTACTATTTACATTCTCCTCTTTCTGATTATAAAAAGAGAAGCATGTATTATCGTGGGGAGAACAATGGATGATTATTGAATTTCTTTTGTAACTCTGTAATTCCTTGACTCTCGTAATCGAAGAGCAACTGATGTAAATGCTATTTATGTTTAATTAGTACAAGAATGCGTTTCTGTTCCATTTCTTAACTCTGGAGTAAAGCCCAGCAGCGTTTCACCGGTGGTTGAGGGCCCGGCCCTGGTGGATCGATCCGTTGTTTGTATCTTTATCTTTTCATTATTATTGTGTGACAGTTTCTAATTGTTTTCATTACGGTTTGCAAGTAACTAGTTTATTGTTTCATTTCTTATTGATATCGTTGTGTTATATTAATTAATTGATTGTTGTTTCGTTTGAATGTTGCTCATTTGAAGATTTTTGTTCAATAGAATTTTCCATTTGATTCCATTAGTTAAGATTTTGCTGTTCAGATTTATTAAATAGGATTTTCTATTCAATTCCTTTGATTACAGTTTGTTGTTCGTCTACATTTTGTTCAATTCTAGAGTTGTTGTTCATTTCAGTTGATTAATTGCAAAGAATTTGGTTTTGAGAGCTTTCCTAGTTTAATTTCATTAGTAGCATTAATGATTTATTTCAATTTCTATTTCCCTTTGATTGCTTTAAAGCGGGACTGTCAACTATAGAGAATATTGGTTATTGCTTCCACGTTCCCAGATTGATCGTCTTGTTTCAATTTGATTTCAATTGCATCAATTTTTAGAGGAATGAGTTATTTCTACTGTATCTTCGATTGATGTTTGCTGAGTGAATAGTTGGATTTCAGAGCATTTGAGTTCATGTTATTGTAATTAGATTTCTTTTCCAAGCATCCATTTACTCTTGTATTTAGAACATTGTACTACATATTACAAGACATTACTCTTAGATTGAATTGTCGCCTGAGACAGAGTATACTCTTGAAATAAAAAGTCGTTCCTGGATTGATAATTAACGTAGGATAAGTAGGTGTTAAAAAGATACCTTTTATACCTCAACATTTTGGCACCGTTGCTGGGGAGAGTGTATGCCATTTAGAAAGAGTGATGCATATTTAATTTTTCTGCTTGGGAAGAATTGGGTATTAAAGATGGAAGGTAAGAATTTGCGCACCAAGCAAGGAACACACTTGTTCACTGGCTCGCTTCACAGCAGAATTGAGTGAAATATTAAGGTAGGAATGAATGCTTGCATTTTTTTTTTAATTTTAGAGGTAGAATTTTTGAAAAAAAATCTTATAATTCCACTCAAGTGGTGATGTAAGCACCACCCATTTCACTAACCAATTGACAGGAACATTTTAAGGAGGATCCTCAAAGAAACACATGAAGAAAATCTTCTATTATGATAAGAAATGGCTCACATTGCAACTTTTGAATTCCCTATCAAGGATCTAGGAGGAGTGACACAAATGCACATAATTCCCGGGCCACCGTCTCTACCAAATTTTCATGGTTTGATAAATGAAGATCCAGATACATTCTTATTCGAGTTTGAAATACTTTGTAGAGGATATTGTTATTGTACTAATGATCAAAGGTTGAAAGTGTTTCCTCTTACTCTAAAAGGAGCAGCTCTCCGATATTTCATGAGCCTAGGTGGGAACTACATCCAAACATGGGAGGACATGAAGAACATATTCTTGAAAAAGTAGCAAGACTACTGCAAATCCAATGAAGATATTTTCGGTATGATGCAAGGGGAAAATGAAAGCTTGGAGGACTATGTAGAGAGATTTCAATATAACCTTCAAAAATCAAAGCATAAACATCTGGAAAAAGAGCTCTTGAAAAAACTCCTTCTTAAAGGAATCAAAGATGAATTTTTAGAACTCTTAAATCTGATAGGAAAAGGTGATTTTTTTCAGTTATCATATGATGATGTTTGTGAATTGTGCATAAGGTATTCAAGAGGAATTTCCAAGGCTGGTAAGAATTCTAGAGAAGTTTCTTCTTTCTTTTCCAGAATTACTACAAGAACAAGAGACATAAGAGCTGAAGTCAATGTTTTATTTGAAAATTTTAAATATGATTTTATTAGCTCTCTAAATTCACAATTGAATGTTTTTCAGGTTCAAAAAAATCAAGAATTTGATGAAGTGTTTTGCCCTCAATACCGAAAGGAGCATCCCATAGATACTCACTCTTCCTTATCTAATTTGGAAGTAGCATATCAAAGAGATGGGGAAGCTGCAACAAGGTCAAAACCATGGAAATCATGGCCTACAGGTATGATTCAAAACACTTCCTCTCCATTCTCTTACTTGCATAATTCGTTATGGAATACTCATATGTTAGGGAAGCCATGCCAATCTCGATATAACCACTACCAATCTTGTCTACAAGTTTGGCATGGTTCATCTTATGATTGTATGAATACTCTCCCTCATCTTGTAGCACAAACACATCTTCCAACTCTTCCACAACACATTGCTTGCCTATTAAAATCATCCATTCAACCCAATCAACTACATCATCAAAATGTTCCATTCCCTGCACAATTTCCTGCTCAACTCATTCCACACCATCACCATAATAAACCAGTACAACATGCTTACAATGTTGAACTGAAAAATTCACCAACCCTTCCCACCCATTCTATCTCACATGAACCATTGGAAAAAACTTACACTGAGACTCAGAATGTATCAAATCCAAAAATTATAGAAGTTATGAAAGAAAATGAGGTTTATTCTATTTTGCACCAACAAAACATTTTAAAAGCTCAAGAACTTCATGATATGACGACTATGGGAAATCAAGAAAGTAAGGGATACATTGAAGATTGGTTTCACTCTATTTGTTTGCAGCATCATTCCATACTTCAACAATTTTTGGCACCATCTTTTCAAGGGAAGTTGGCTTCTCATACCCTACTATTTATTAACATGCATTTTTCAAATTTGGGTATGTACATACTTGAAGCCTTATTTCGGAAATGGTTACACTAGAAATACTTTTATACGTAATTATATTAATTTTCCAAAATAGAGTAGGGTAATGAAAAAATAAAATAAATAAGGAACTAAAATAAACACATTTATTTATTTATTTATTTTTATTTTTGGAAAAATAGTCATTTTTGTTACAACACGCTGTGGAAATCAACATCAGTGATAAATATTTTAATTTATTTGTGTATGTAGATGCATTATATTGAAAATAACAATTCTACAACTAATCATATTTATTTTTATCACCAATATGGAAAAATTTCTTGAATATCATTTTTTTGGCTTGTCGGCTTGATCAAATTTCTGAAAACAGAGTTGGGACAGTCATGTTTTGGGGGACCAAAAGTGAATATTTTTAAAACATATTTCTATCATAAGTATCCCTTTATGTCTAATTTCTAACCCAATTTGAATCACTCCATTTTGATTTGAAACGAAAATATAGAACCAAAACATTGACAGAGATTCTAGTAGGCAACTCAGGAACAGAGTTGGGACAGTCAGTTTTTGGAGGCCTAAATGACTAAATTTTTAAAACCTGTTTCTATGGTATATTACTCTATGAATATAGTTTAAAAATCAATTTTAATCATTTGATTTTGATATCATATGAGGAATTTATGACCAAAATACTGACTGCTTATCATAAATCAGCACTCTGGAAACTCCGTTTTCTCGGCTGTTCACTAGCGTATTTGACCCATCAATTTTTATTTTATTCAAAAAATGTTTCTATTGGAGATCCATAAATGAATATACTTTAATCTCCAATTTGAATTGGTTCAATCTGCCATCAAACGAAAAATTTATGCTCGAAATATCAATTATTGGTCTGAGCTGGAAAATCGAAAATTACTCTATTATGCAGGTTGTTATAAAGAAATTTAACATACCATTACATAGAATTTTTAAAACCTGTTTATATTGGAGATAAAAATTTGAATTAGCTCTCATTTGGATTTATAATAACTCAAATCGGACGAAAAATAAAGAATTTATAATTGAAACACTGTTGGTTAGCATGTTTGGCCAGTGCTCTCCCACAGGTAATAAATTAATTTTACTTTGTCCGTGGATTTGTTCTACAGAGTAACTACTTGTTAGTTTTTTGCATAATTCTTGGATTAGGGGAGCCCATACACCTCTCTTTCTCCATGATTTAATGTTTTATTGTAGGTAGACACTCGTTTTTTGCAAGTCTTAGCTGAACAAAGAAAGTTAATTTATGGGCGAGTGATTCTTGAATGAAATTTTAGTGAAACAAGGGCATTTCATCCAGTTCATTACCTAATAGAATCATAACAAGAAGAAATGAAGAATTGTTTTACATTTGAATATTCATGTCACTGCTACCAAAACATTTTTCAAAAAGATCATTTTTTTTCCCATTAACAGATTGATATTCCCTTAGGAAATAACATCATAGCTATTGTAACTTAATAAAGTGTTGTTTCTTTTCTGATTTCTTTTATGTTTTTGTATTTCAGGTGTTGATCCCTTCAAATTTTAGTTTTCACTCCATTGGCAATTTAACAATAAGGACCCTACCATGCAAGTTTCAGGAGGCAAATATTCGGCAGCACAAATTCTGTAAAAAAATTATTTTTTCTTGAAACTTGTACATAAATTTTCCTTTCTATTTGATTGGATTTGCTTGATAATAGATTGTACATTAGTTTTTTTATTTCCTCTATTTTTTTTCTTTTGTTGTTCCCTACAGCAATTTCTGCGTGCATTTTCTTTGTTGTTCCCTACTTTTTTGTGTGCCTTTATTTTTCATGTTGTTCCTCTTAAGGAACAGCAGATGTCCCTCTTAAGGAACAACAATATTGTGTTCTTATATTTGTTTGATGTTCCTCTTAAGGAACAACATTTGTTCCTCTAAAGGAACAGCGCATTTGTGTGTTTATTTTTTTTGTTCCTTTCAAAAGGAACAATATTTTTGTAGATTGTTTTTGCTGCTCCTCTTAAGGAACAATAGTTGTTTCATCTAAGGAACAACACTTTTTGAGTGCATTTTTCTTGTTTTTAAACAACATTTCTAGAAATTTTTTGAATTATTCATGACTCTTTGAAAGGAAAACATAAAATTTATGCAAGGATAAAAAAATTAGAGGTTACTGGAATCAGCAAATCAAGAGAAATTGTAATTTTTAAGAAATTGTTTTGTAGTGATAAGAAAAGGGAAGGACACAACCATCTATATCACTTTGATGTCTTTATTTTCACTAAAATTAATATGATCGATTATCTTTATCATGTTGGTTCTTCCCTAAATCTTCATAAATCTCTTTGATTTTTATTTATTGAATAAGAATAAGGGTATAATTTCTCTATTGAGATGTTCAGACTTCTTCCACCATCCCTACTCTTAAGGAGTGTTGAGCCATCCTCTATACATAAATAGGGAAGCGCTACATGAAAAAAGAAGAAAAAAATCTCTATATGATTACTAACAATTCTATGATATGGCAGATGGAGGATAGGGGGTCTCATCAAGAGCCAGCCTACCATGATCATAAGGGAGCAGTGAAGTGGCATTCCCATTATGGCCACCACACCAGGGATATGATCCAATGGACAACTTAGAAAAATAAAAAATTCCTTGGAACAAGAGGTCTCATCACGAGCCAGCCTGCCCACCTTTCACTCCTTCCTGGTGAATGGCATTGTGATTCATCTGGTTCCCAAGCCAGCACAGTGGCCTCCATCATGACATCACACAGCACTTCCCTAGGCATAAATAAAGGATAATGGTTCTAAGGGTGAGAAAGCAAATTTGTCAAGGTTATAGACACCTGTGGGCAAGAGAGCTCTGCTGATGGTATTAGAGTCATATTTTTCACAAGTCAATAGCAATGATAAACCCTTTTCTTATATCTTTATCTAATATCAAATGAGAGTATGCTCCTAAACCCTTTGTTCAAAACCTCTTATGCATGAAATTTATTTATCGATCATAATGGTTTATGTGAATAATGACCGCATAAGTATTTTTTCACATCAGCTGTCCTTTTCCCTTATTTTTGAATCATTACATAAACATTTCCATATCTACTCACGATTTCAAAATGTGCATTGATTTTAGTTATGCGATAATTTGTTGATCATATCATAAGTAAGTATGCCTTTCCATGCTGTACAATTTCTGTGCAGTACGCTGCTCTTCTATTTTGCTGATTTGCCACAATATTTCTATAGAAGTTTTTCTAATTGAACTTTTGGCATACATCTTATCTGTTGCTCTTCAAAATTAACACTGTGGATTCAAGAAAATTGCATGCAGAATCGTGATTTTTTTACAGGAGAACAACAAGTATGGGGGGAAATTCTATTCGCAGCACGACCACACTATTGCAACTAACAACAAAGGCTCGCGAACATGCACAATTCTTCAGACATGATGTCCTTGCATGGCTTCCACCTTTTGCATCACTTTCAATATCCGCTCAGCCTACATCAGCTTCAACAAAGGCCAGTCCCTACATGTCATTCCACATTTTTTTTCGGAAGTAACACTTGAGGTAAAATAGCATAATTTTCTAATTTATTACGAATTTAGGAGAATTTGCTGAAAATCCATTGTGCATTATTTATCATCATTCATTCCGCATATTTACCACTTCCCATTTTTCAGAGATATCTCATCTTTCAGTTTGGGGGAGTGTTTTTTTCCGTCATTTCTTTCTTATGATCATGTCAGTAATATTATTTATCATCCATTGATATTATTATTCATTCTCAACACCTCCCTTATTCCATGTTGTTTTACACCAAGCATTGATTTCAACAGATTGTAGCAACCACCTCTCTTTGCTTTCTAGCATTACATGAGGACATGCTAATTCTTTAGTTTGGGGAAGGAATTGCTACACATGATGGATGTTTTCTACTTTCTTTCTCATTTAAGGCATACAATTTCATTTTTATACAGTGCAGAAATTGATTTGCATATATCTTTAGAACTATGAACTGAATTCTTGTGATTTTTGGATAACAAAGAGGTATCATTAAAATACACAAACCCAGATAATTTCACGCTAAATTAGTTCATAAAATTTCAAAAATTATGCACTATCACCTACAAAAATTTTGTTTATATCTCATGATCCATGCATCAAAATGATCTATTTTTTGAGAAAATGGAAAATGAAGTTTGATGTTACTTATGTCACATTTTTCTGCAACTTCATATACGTATAGTTGAACATCAACTGTAAAAATTGCTACGCCTTCGTCAAGATTGCTAAAATTGAATATTTTTTATTTGAGGAAAAATTCAGTTGTTCCATCCATTTCAGGAGTTGGGATGAACAATTTTCTTTGCTTGGTTAACACATGGGTTTTGTCTTTGAGTTGCATGAGGACATGCAATATATTCAGTTCTGGGTTGCATGAGAACATGCAATATATTCAGTTTGGGGGTATGTTGGGCCGCGAATACGACCACTTTTTAACACTTATTTCATCCATTTATACTCTTCTTTATCATGTAATTTATCATAATTTATCATATAAATCCATTTTATAATTATTTATGCTCTTATGGATAAATATTATTTCTTCTCTTTTATTTTCAATAAATTGCTGATTATTAAGCATAATTTTATCAATGATGGTTTATTAATATATTTTGTAACAACACTCACCATTTTAGCCTCCAAGATATTTGCTAGATTGCAGATTTGATCTCCAGCACATCATTCAATATTCCAACTTAGAAATTCACTGGAATAAGAAGTGACAGTTTTGCATTAGATATTCTGGGCAAATGGAGAAGAATCTAGAAAATCCAGAACATGGGTTTTGTCCAGAACATACCGAATTAACTTTTTTGAAGAACGGTTTGCCAAAATTTGGCCTGTATTGAGAGAAACAGAAGGTTATTTGAGCATGATTTTCTTCGATTTACTGTTGCGGCCGTCCTCCAAATTATCTCAGCTGCAAATCCAAATTTGACTTGTTCCTGTTGAAAGATTTATGGAAATATCTTTTCTTGTTGATCAAGTTGTTGGGAAAAATCCAATATTGTTATGAGGGATCACATTTACTATTTACATTCTCCTCTTTCTGATTATAAAAGGAGAAGCATGTATTGCCGTGGGGAGAACAATGGATGATTATTCAATTTATTTTGTAACTCTGTAATTCCTTGACTCTCGTGATCGAAGAGCAATTGATGTAAATGATATTTATGTTTGATTAATACAAGAACATGTTTCTGTTCCATTTCTTAACTCTGGAGTAAAGCCCAGCGACGTTTCACCGGTGGTTGAGGGCCTGGCCCTGGTGGATCGATTCGTTGTTTGTATCTTTATCTTTTCATTATTATTGTGTGAAAGTTTCTCATTGTTTTAATTATGATTTGCAGGTAAGTATTTTATTATTTAATTTCTTATTGATATCATTGTGTTACATTGATGAATTGATTGCTGTTTCGTTTGACTGTTGTTCATTTGCAAATTGTTGTTCAATAGAATTTGTCATTTGATTCCATTAGTTAAGAGTTTTCTGTTCGGATTTATTAAATAGGATTTTCTATTCAATTACTTTGATTAAAGTTTGTTGTTCGTCTACATTTCTGTTCAATTCTAGAGCTGTTGTTCATTTCAGTTGATTAATTGAAAAGAATTTGGTTTTGAGAGCTTTCCTAGTTTACTTTCATTAGCATCATTAATGATTTAGTTCAATTTATATTTCCCTTTGATTGCTTTAAAGAAGGACTGTCAACTATAGAGAATACTGGTTATTGCTTCCATGTTCCCAGATTGATTGTCTTGTTTTAGTTTGATTTCAATTTCATCAATTTTTAGAGGAATGAGTTATTGCTACTGTATACTCGATTGATGTTTGCTGAGTGAATAGTTGGATTTCAGAGCATTTGAGTTCATGTTATTGTAATTAGATTTATTTTCCAAGAATCCATTTACTCTTGTATTTAGAACATTGTACTACATATTACAAGGCATTACTCTTAGATTGAATTGCAGCCTCAGACAGAGTACACTCTTGAAATAAAAAATCATTCCTGGATTGATAATTAATGTAGGATAAATAGGTGTTAAAAAGATACCTTTTATACCTCAACAGTTGGGACCCTTGTCGGTCACCCGATGCCACACCGGTGAACACTCCCACAGGGTCACCGCATACCACTCCTCCCACAACCCCTACGGAGCAGAGGAGCGCTACCCATTCAGGAAGCCAGGTGAATTCACAGCAGGGTATGTCACAGACAAACCCCATACCTAACTAGAACACTGTTTCTTCACAGTGTGCAATGGCTACCAATTCGCAATCACCTTTCTAAGCTTCATTAAACTTACTAGATTTAACCAAACTAACAAACGACCCTATTACACACAACCCTACATGGCCACCTATGCCCACGAAGCTCCCTTCAAACATTCCAAATTTCGAAGGGATGCAAGCGAAACACCCTGGAAATCATGTTATGACTTTCCACCAGTGGTGTTCATCGAACTGTATCATTGACGATACTATTCGACTGAGACTATTTCAACGCACCCTAATCGGAGTAGCCGCAAAATCATATGTGGAGAAACCATCTGCTGCACATGGCTTTAGCGCCCTCGCTATTGCATTCCTGACCGATTTTCAGTTACCCATCCACCACGATTCTAGAATGGAATTACTAACCCACTTTAGGCAGACACCCACCATCCATATCTCGTACCTTCTCCACAAATGGCGGCGACGTCGTAGTTTGTGCAAAGCCAAACTCAACGATCGAGTTTTGTTAGACAAGAACCTGAAAACTCTCACCTCAGATATTTCAAAGGATGTGGCAATGCAAAATCCCACATCTGAAGCGGATACTATAACCAAGGCCCAACAGCTCGAGCTAATCTATATGCAGTCAGCATATATTTACAATATACTTCCTAATTCCCCGCACCTGCAAACTTACAAATAATTTCCAGGCACGTCAAGCTCTACAGACTGTTTGATTGGTTCATTGACCCAAAATCACCTAATAAATAGCGTTCCATACCCTAGTTACGCATATGATTCTACCCAGAACATACTGCAACCCGGCTACCAAATTCATCATTCATTTTCGTAAAACATGACCAATAAGGCGTCATTGTACCACCATCAGTAGGGAGTTCCATATCCTCCAGCTTAGGGGACCCAGTACACAGTTAGACATGCTAACGGAAGAGCTCCGCCCCCCCAATAGCCATTCATAAACCATGGACAAGGACCGCAATATGCCCAGTACCCAGCACAAAACCCTCCCATGCAGAATAATGCATAGGTCAAATTTTTGAAATCTTTCCAACGACAATCATGCCAACCATACAATCAGGAGAATCCAAATTATCCTCCTAACGCAGCAAAGAAAATAGAAAAAAAAATCCTAGAGGAAATCCTCGATAGGGGGGTAGCAATCAAAAACACCCTCTGCGATCTCAGGCTGGAGGCAACTCCAACCGAAATCAAAACCAGGAGCCAAGCAACTCCCAAGGGCAGAAAAAAAGGTTGAATATTCGGAAAAACCACTCTTGTTCAATCTGTAGTGATTACAGCCATTACACTCACCACTATCCTGACCTCCCTGAGCTGAAGAAGTTGCAAGTTAACCATGGGCAAGAGGGATCTGCATAGCAGGCAGTAGTCATGCAGGAGTCTTTCCCCCATCAAGGGACATTTAGCTATCAACAACAGAAAAAAAACCTACCGATGATTTTGGAAAGAAAAGCCACGAAATCTACATTACTAGCGAAGAAAATTGTTTTCAGACACAGAACCGAAATTACGATACCCCACTAAACACAAATTCACCCGGGGCTAGTACAAGTACACCAATAGCACCTTTAACCATATCAAAGATTCCTATTGAACCTTTTCCAAATATGGCTAAGGGACCAACTAGGTGGGCAAGAAAATATTCCAAGACAGCCCATAACTATAGCATTGTGGATGATCTAGCTCAATATCTCACTGCCATGTCAGCTTTGGAGGTATTACAATCATGCCCAAAGCAAAGGAAAGCCTTAATTTCTGCATTAGGTGCCATTGACCCTACTGATTCGTGCCTAATGGATTTCAATTTAGACAAAGTCACCCTTAGGCTTCCTTCGATGATCACCTTCCAGATACCGGTGTCAGTTCAAAACATCACCCTTCATCTATGTATCGTTGACGAGGGTGTGTCCACATGTATAATGTCAAAGAACATCTGGCATAAGTTAGGGCCTCATGTACTATAGACATCAGAAATCACGATTAGAGCATATGACAGACACCCATCAAATCCCGTCGGTCTCTACCAAAATTCCCCGGTCTTCTTAGCCGGTAAGATGATCCTTATAGACATTGAAGTCTTGGATGCTTATCTATATTGCAATATACTCCTTTTCAAGAGTTATGTGTATGCCATGTCAGCGATAGAATCCTTCGTCTTCCGAACTATGATGTTCCCCCATGACGATCACATCATTACTGTCGATCAATTGACATACAACGAAAAGCGACCCTTAACAAATACTGATGTAATCCTACCCTACATAGACACGACTGCCGAGATGCTTACACATTACCAAGAATATGGCCCTAGCTAGTTCAAACCGTCATCCATCCTAAGGTCATTCCTAGGAGATCCCCCTGTTATAATTGAGTCATCACCGACTGTCATAGAAGCCCTAGTGTGCATGATGTCCACATCAGGCACCGAAGCCAGTCAAGACATAGAGACGAGTAGTAATGACACCAATTCTTCAGCCACAGCTGCCTCCCTAGCCTACGTCACCTTCCAAACTCCTTTTCTCTACCCTGTGGCTAGTTTTCTATCCCAGCAAGTCCTGGCCACCGTGGAATTATCAAACATATCCTTTGCAATCCCAGTTTGGTATCTAGTCCCACATACTAGGATGGGAGCCACACACATCACCTCTACAGGATTAATCCCCCTCAGTCCTGAGGAGGCCCCACCCATCTAGGAGACTGTCGCAAACATCCCTGTGCAAGAAATTCCTACCGCAAAACCCATGGTTACGACCAAAAAAACTAATAGAAGAGGAAAGAAGATATAGAATCCCAACACATAGCGGGAATCACTGCCCTGCGCCATATGTGACGTAGTAGGCCACCCTACCCACATCTGCCTAGAACTAGATGAATTAAATCCACTCCTTAGATCTGCGGTAGATATCGTAGCAACAAGTTCCTGTAAAAAGGAACCTGCCACCAAAAGTCAAGGCAAGGAATTGCATACAAACCACGGATGCGCTATCTACAGCAATTATGAACAATATACCCATCATTGGCCAAAGATTCTGTGTTACAAGGACGCATTACACACCATTGAGCTATCCTATCAAGAGGATCCCTCCATCTAGTTAGTTGGAGATGAACCTCACACCATCCTATACTTGCAAGAGGAATGACAGTCACTTAAAAGACTCACGTTCATCTTCCCGCCTCCTATCATACGTTGCACACTATGTGATGAACGTGGCCACTTCATCGAATAGTGCATAGCCTTGGAACTCATCCACAGGTGGTATCCAATAGAATGTGTTTACTATGTTGGTTTGTGAGCGACATAATTTACATGTCCTTTATACATATGCTGACAACCACACTTTAGAACAGTGCCATTATATCCCCCGATTTCTCTTAGCACTAGCTAGTTTGCACTCAGCCATAGTTTGCCTCTCCCAAGATGATGGCTCTGACTCTGAATCCATGAATAGCTCGACAACCCAAGAAGATGTGACGAGTATATCCATCCTCTTTGTGTCAACTGAAAAATGACCAATTGGGGAACCCTTAGTCATACCCAACCTCCTTCCGTAGAGAAGACCAACATGTGTGTTGTGTAAAACACCCAATCATGTGGTCGCCACTTGCTCTGACCTAGAAGCGCTACGCCGCCATCAGACGAGCAGGATGGAAACCCCATTTCTAGGATTTTTTGTCTAGTGTGTCGGGGAAATCACCATGAGAAGCGTTGTACCTATATCCTATTATTATGTCCTCTATTCGACATGATACATCTATTTGAGACAAAATCAATGGGACCTTCTCAACCCAAAACCTAACGACGAACATGGAAGGCATAACGCCCACATGTATTCTACTCCATACCCATGTCAGCATAATGGGCAAGATAGGAAGGTGCGCCAACCAAGCATGACCCAGGTTCAACCTAGGATAACATGATGTAATATTCCCAATTAGCTTATTGCTAGTTGGAATATTATATGTTTCTTTTATTTTTAGTCTAGAAGAATAAATGGGGTAAGGAGACCCTTAAATCTCTTTAGTAGGAATAAAACACTTTTAGTGTGAACGTGGATTAGTTTAGATAGAAAAAATAAAGTAACCTTGGGTGTGAAAGGGATCAATGCATGTGGACTAGATCAAGGTCAACCAAATCAACAACATTGCCAAAGAAGAGAGTGGAGCTAGTGGGAAGAGCACAGTTTTGGAGGAGTCTATACATGGAATTAACCTCATAAATGACTGGGGCCAAGGGTGAGGAATCTCACAAAGAATATAAGTGAAGGGATGGCATCCATGAGAGGCATTCAAAATATTTTTTATGTTTGATTCTTATCACTTATTTCATGCTTCAGTTGTTTAGCTAGGTTTGTTGTACTGTTTAGTACAAGGGTATTCTCATGCGGGAATTCCAAAATCTTCCTTGGAGGAATGGTTGAAGAAATCTGAGAGGAGTATTATGGGCTTCATTTCCACCATCCTGCATTGGGCCAAGTAGTCATCTACAGCCACAATGCAATCTTCTTGAGAAACTGTGTTATTTTTCATGGTGTTGCGGTGGAAGGGTCAAAACCCCTGTTGATGAGCTAGTTTCCTAGTGGAAGGACCAGCCTTTCACCCAAAAATCTAGTAAGGAGAATTTATAGCCATTTATTTGTCTTTTCAGCCATATATATTCAGAGCTTAAATTATATAACGTGATTCAGCCATAGATATACAATATATACTCTTTGTATCTCATGCCTTTCAAGAAACCCTTGTCGGGTTATCTTGAGATTGTGGAAAAAAGACTAGATCTCCATTTTTCAACTCTTTTGAGTAATATATCAGCAGATCCATTTGTTTCTATATTTCTGTAGTATAAACCCTCATTAAACTGTGCTTTCACATGCTTCAGAAATTCTGTGTTGCAATAGTCATGGGGTTTTAGTGTTTTTGGGCTATATTGGGCTTGGGAGATCTGTTTAACTAAGCTAGAATGATTTTTTTACGATCCTATTGTATATTTGGATGATATAATACATAAAATAATGGATCCATGGGCTTTTCTTCACTATTATAGCGTAATTTTATGAAAAATGTGTTTTTGGTGCCTATATTGTTGATTTTCCTAAATAGGAATATTACAATGGTATCAGAGCTCTGATCTTGGCTCGGCTTGTGGGGGAAATACATCAATAGCCATGAAGAAGAGAGAGATCCCAAAACTCCTTCTTCAAACTGTGCAGGACATTGCCAAAGATATCAAAGAGATGAGATTTAAAAGACATAAGGAATCCCCTAGAGGGTTTCACCATGGAGAAAGTTTTGGAACCTCACATTTTTCCTGGGAGAAAACAGGAGCACAGCCTTCTTCACAACCCTCCACTATGCCCACATTTCCATATTTGGAAGGTGTGGAAGGAAGGCCCTTGAGGGTGTTGGGTTTTTGTTATATTCTTTCCACGACTAGTCACGCACGGGGGGGTAATATGGGGGTGATAGCCCCCCATGTACGTTGCGTTGGGCGCAATGTATGGGGGGATCACAGGGGGGGCTGTAGCCCCCCCTGTCGGGGTCCAAGGTAGCACCCTGGAAATTTTTTTTGGTTCTTATTTTCTGGTGGGCGGACCAGCCCATGGTTTTGTGCATGGGTTTGCACATGGTTTTTGGGCATGATGGTTTTTGGCCCCTGGTATTTTGTAGATCTGGTCAAGGGAACTACGGTTATATTCTAATCTAGGGTTAATGGATTGGGGTTTATGTATGCTTCAGCATGTATATATATGTGTTGTAACACTAAAAAGAATATAATGAAAAATCAAGTTGGTCGTCCCGATTTGGGATCCAGGGGAAAATCTCTGTGTTTATTTGTTTTATCTTTTATGCTCTCACTGTAACTGTTTATTTTCTATTTTTAAGGTTCATTTGCAGATAATTTATTTACAGGGTTAAAACCTACATTTGGTATCAGAGCAGTTTTGGCTTCAAGGGGACGCCTTTGCTGCTCTGGGATTTTTTGTTCGGGCTTGAGGTAGACCCTGTCCAATGGGAGATCTGCGGGATCGATTCTTGAGGTGAAAGAAGATGGCGAGTGGCGGGAAGACAAATATTGAGAAATTTAATGGTCAAAGTTTTGAGTTGTGGAAGCTCAAGATGGAGGATCTTCTGGTGGATAAAGATGAGTGGATCGCGGTAGATCCGAGTACTAAACCAATGACAATGTCAGATGAAGATTGAAAGAAGCTAGACTGGAAGGCAAAGAGTACAATACGATTTTGTGTCTTAGATTTAGTATTGTTGAATGTATCTGGGGAAGCTACGATGAAGACCTTGTGGGACAAGCTAGGGACTTTGTACCAATCTAAGTCTTTAGTGAATAAATTGTTCCTACAGAAAAAGCTGTATAACCTGAGGATGAAGGATGGAGACTCGATGACAGAGCATCTAAATGCCTTCAATACTGTGGTAACTCAGCTGTCATCTATTGATATTAAAATCTCAGATGAAGATAAGTGCATCAGTTTGTTGTGTTCTCTACCAGATTCGTGGGACAATATGGTTATTGCAATAGGTAGCAATACAACTACCTTGAATTTTGATGACATTGTCTCAGCCTTGCTGTCGGAGGAAATGAGACGGATAAATATGAAGGGTTAGAATGGAGATGCCTTATTTGTATGAGAAAGGTCCCAGAACAGAAACAAGAATAAGGTTTCGAGTGGGAGATCTAAATCTCCTGGAAAGTTTGTAAAGGTGTGCTGGAAATGCGAAAAGGAAGGGCACTACAAATTGGACTGCAGATCTAAAGCTCCTGAGAAAGCAAAAGGGATCTGATGATGCTCCTTCTATAGAGGCAAAAACCACCTTGGATGCAGGTGGGGATGTGTATTTGGATTCTTCTTCAAATACACATGTAGATCGTGAGTCATGGTTGACTGACTCGGGTGCATCCTTTCACTTCACTCCCCATAGGGAGTGGTTCTACGAATATGAGAAATATGATGGTAGTGATGTCTTCTTAGGTGATGATAGGAAGGCCAGAATCATCATACATGGAAAATTCAAGTTGAAGCTGAAAGGTGGAAGGATTAGAACACTTATTGGTGTTCTGCACATTATTGCATTGGCCAGAAATCTGATTTTTGTAAGCAAGATGGATGATGTAGGTGTAAAAATAGTGTTCAAGAAATATACCTACAAGATGGTTCGGGGAGCACTGGTATTAATGTGGGGATTTCACATTGGAACTCTGTACAAGCTTCAGGGCAACACTTTTATTGATGGGTGCAACAGTTCTGTGGTTCCAGAAATTTGAGCAGAAAGCCTAGTGATCTCTAGAGAAAAGACCATGCTATGGCATCAAAGGCTTGGACATATTGGAGAGAAGGGCCTTCGGATACTGCATGGAAATGGTATGGTAGAAGGTATGTCCAATAACTCTCTAGATTTTTATTTTTGTTAACATTGTGTGTATGGGAAGCAGAATTAGGTGATTTTTCCTTCTGGTGCTAAGAGGGCGAACAAGATATTAGAGCTTGCGCACAGTGATGTGGCTGAACATGTGTCGGTTCCATCACTGGGTAAGTCTGTGTACTATGTTTCATTCATAGATGACTTCTCAAGGTATACATGGATATTTTTCTTGAGGAAGAAATCTAAAGTCTTTGACAGATTTAAAGAATTTAAGGCTCTAGTGGAAAACCAAACAGAGAATAAGATAAAGGTGCTAAGGACAGATAATGGTGGTGAGTTCTGCAAGAAGGAATTTGAAGAGTTCTATAAGAAGTGTGGTATAGCACGGTAGAAGACTACTCAATACACACCTCAGCAAAACAGAGTTGCAAAAATAATGAACAGAACATTGATGGAAAAGGAAAGAAGCATGCTTAGTAGTACCGGGTTAGGACAAGAATTCTATGCAGAGGCAGTGGAGACTGTATGTTACTTAGTTAACATATCACCTTCATCAGTGTTGGAGGATAATAATCCACATGAGGTATGGACTGGTAAGAAACCCTCTCTTTCACATCTTAGGGTATTTGGATGTGATGCATATGTACATGTTCCAAAGGAGAAAACGAGCAAGTTGGATAATAAATCTGAAAGGTGCATCTTTATTGGGTATAAGGATGGTTTAAAGGGTTACAAGCTTTGGAACCCGAAAACAAGGAAGGTTGTGTACAGCCGAGACGTGGTGTTTAGAGAGGTGAAAGATATTGTTAAACGTGAAGCCCTACCAAAGGAACCTAAGAAGATAGAGTTTGAGGTAAAGGAGGATGAATCAGACTCTACAACAGAAGAAGACTCGGAAGAGGAAGAGCCACAAACTCCAGCTGTGAGAAGATCAGTTCGGGAAAGGAGACAACCAGAAAGGTATATTCCAACTTCTTTCTATTCAATTTTTTATTTAACTATAACTGATGATGATTCCATAACTGTCAAGGGGGCAGTAGATTCAGAGGATGGAAAACTCTGGAAGGAGGCCATGATTGATGAAATGGCATTCTTGCATAAAAATGAGGCATGGGATCTGGTTGAGTTGCCGACTGGAAGAAAGTCCATCAGGAGAAAATGGGTTTTTAAGAAGACGATGAATGTAGAAGGCAAGGTGGAGAAATAAAAAACTCGGTTGGTAGCAAAAGGTTATTCCCAGGTTCCAGGAATTGATTTTGGTGATATTTTTTCTCCTGTTTCCAAAGTTACTTCTATTATATTACTTTTATCTGTTGTTGTTGCATTTGATTTTGAGGTAGAACAGATGGATGTGAAGACAACATTTCTTCATAGGGATCTGGAAGAGGAGATATACACGAAATAGTCTAAATGATTTATGGTTAAGGAGAAGAAAGGACTAGTATGTAGGTTAAAAAAGTCCCTGTATGGGTTAAAACAGTCTCCAAGGACGTGGTATCAGAAATTTGATACCTATATACGGGGACTTGGCTTCACCAAAAGCAAGGAGGATCACTGTGTTATTTTAAATAATTAATTGGTGACCATGTTATTTATTTGGTCTTGTATGTGGATGATATGTTGTTGATTGGAAATGACAAAAAAATTATCCAAGATTTAAAGACCCAGTTGTTCTCCAAATTCGACATGAAGGATCTTGGTGCTGCAAACTATATTTTGGGCATGGAAATAAAGAGAGATCGGGCAAAGAGGAAGCTCTAGTTAAACTAGAGGAAGTATGTCGAGACTATATTGAAGAGGTTCAATATGCAGGATATTAAATCGGCGAATGTTCCGATTCCTGTAGGTACAAAGTTGTCTGCTGAACAGTGTCCCAAGACACAAGAAGAAGAGGAGGATATGTCTTGTGTTCCATATGCAAGTGCAGTGGGTAGCCTGATGTATGCACTGGTCTGTACTAGACCAGACATTGCACATGCAGTGGAAGTATTGATCAGGTTTATGTCAAACCCAAGGAAGGAGCATTGGACAGCAGTGAAGCGGGTTTTCAGATATTTGCATGGCACTAGTGATTATGGCTTGTGCTACAACAAAAGACCAGGATTGGAAAGAGTGTTGGACATTCGTGGTTTTTTTGATGCTGACTGGGCTGGAGATCTGGACCAAAGAGGATTTACAAGCGGTTATGTGTTTAGCCTATTTGGAGGTGCAACTAGTTGGATGATTAAAATACAGTCTGTAGTGGCTCTTTCAACTACCGAGGCAGAATACATGGTAGCCACTCATGCAAGCAAGGAAGTAGTTTGGTTGCAGATATTGTGTTCAAGTATGGGGTTGGTGCAACAAGCTATAAGGATAGACTGTGATAGCCAAAGTGCAATTTTCTTGGCTAAGAACCCTACTTATCATTCAAATACAAAGCACATTAATGTCCAATACCACTTTGTGAGATATATGGTTGAGGCTAAAAGGGTGTTTCTGGTAAAGGTGGACACTTTGAAGAATGTTGTAGATGCATTGACAAAGTCTGTGAGCACTCAGAATTTCTCTTGGTGTAGAGAAAAAATGGGTGTTGCAAAGCTGGGCTAATGACTAAGCTCTCCTGTGGCCCCCTATGGAAAGAAAACAACAAGTGGGAGAATGTCAAGGCCTTATTTTCCGGTGGGTGGACCCGCCCATGGTTTTGTGCGTGGGTTTGCACATGGTTTTGGGGCATGATGGTTTTTGGCCCCTGGTATTTTGTAGATCTGGTCATGGGAACTACAGTTATGCTCTAATCTAGGGTTAATGGATTGGGGTTTATGTATGCTTCGGCATGTATATATATGTGTTGTAACACTACAAGGAATATAATGAAAAATCAAGATGGTCATCCCGATTTGGGATCCAGGGGAAAATCTCTGTGTTTATATTGTTTATGCTTTATGCTCCCGCTGTTGTTTATTTTCTGTTTTTAAGATTCATTTGCAGATAATTTTTGTACAAGATTAAAACCTACAGAGGGAAGAAACCCTTGGTGATTATTTTGTGGAATATGAATCTCAATCTCGAATATTCAAAGAACATTTTAACTTTCAAGAGTTATGTCGGATCAAGGATGGTAGGAGATCCTTCAATCACCATAAAAAGGGAGGGCATATGCAAAATTTAGATCTACAACACAGTTTGGGAATTTTTTTTTTTCCCTCTTATGATGGATCGCCCAAGTGTACAACCAAGGCTTGGGTAGAGAATTTGGATACTTATTTCCAACTCAACAGAGTTTCTTAAGTGGAGGCTATCAAAATAGCAGCACTGCACCTAGAAGTTGAGACACATGAGTGGTGGTTCCATGGGTTATCTACACTTTGGTATGCTAGTATCACTTCATATTCAAACTTCACCAGGAGGATGGTGGAGAGATTTGATCCCAAGGATCTGGAGGCTCACATTGTTGGGATAACCGAGCTCAAGAAATTGGGAGATTTAGAAACTTATATCTTTGAGTTTCTGAAGCTTTCAGTCATGGTATCTGACCTCACTATGAACCAGATAATATGCATGTTTATTGATGAGATGGTTGAACCATTGCATGTGTTGGTGAAACCCATTATACCAGCTACACTCCAAGACGCTATGGAGAATGCTATGGATTTTTAGCATGCCTTACATAAGGCCAAAGAACCCTTTCAGAAAAATATTTCTTCTTGTCAAAGGGAGAATCAGGGGAAGACATATTTTGATAATGATTGGAGAGATATAAGGAAGAAGAAACTTTTTTTCACTTCTCAGGAGCCATGGGTGCTAAACCACCAATGTGTTGTAGGTAAAGCACATTTCATTGAGATATTTTCTGATGAGGAGAAGAGACCAGCGTTGTACCAGCAGAAGGAGGTGCACCCCCCATAGAAGATGTAGTAAAGGAATTTTCTCCAATATAAGGGACTCTTGCAGCTTTGAGAGGAGTTCCCAAGTATCTAACCTTGAGATTTAGGGGCACTATTATGGGACAAGGAGTATCAGTATTAGTAGATAGTGGAGCTACCCATAACTTTATTGATACACAGTTGGTGCAAAGGAGGGGCGTTCACATAGAAGACTTTGAGGGGTTCTCAGTTTTAGTTCCAGGAGCTAGAATCATGCAGTGTGCCAAATATGTTTTAGCATTAACCATCACTATGGGAACCTACACATTGACAGACCACTTCTTTTTGGTTGATATTCCAAACACCAATGTGATATTGGGTGTCTAGTGGTTAATCACCTTAGGGAAGGTTACCACTGATTGGGAAACCTTAGAGATGGAGTGGACATAAAAGGGGAGTGGTAAACATCAAAAAATCAAAGGCATACACACCTATCCACCCCAGATTATCTCAACCCACAGAATGGAAGCATATTTGTTTAGAGGGAACATAGAATGGGTTGTAGAACTATGTTTGTCAAAAGCTGGAAGCAAGGATTCATCAGTACATCTAGATGTACAATATATTTTGGACCAATATTCTACATTATTTGGAGATATTCCACCTGGGAGACCTCCTGACTGAGGTTTTGAGAACACTATTGAGTTGGAACAAGGGATCCAAGAAGTGATCACCACACCCTATAGGCATCCCAAAGCCTATAGCGATGAGATTGAAAAGGCCATTCAGGAGCTTTTGGCCTTAGGACATATCTAGCCTAGCACTAGTTCTTTTGCCTCTTCAGTGGTCTTGGTGAAGAAGAAAGATGGCACATTGAGAATGCACATTGATTATAGAGCATTGAAAAAAAAGACCATGAATAACAGATACCCAATTCCCAGGATCGATGAATTGATGGATGAAATAAGAGGATCCAAGTGTTTCTCCAAAATTTATTTGAGATCGGGATGTCATCAAATCAAGGTGAGGGATCAAGATATCCCCAAAACAACATTCCAATGTCACTATGGGAATTTTGAGTTTTTGGTAATTCATTTTGGGCTAACCAATTCTCTGGCAACTTTCCAATATTGTATGAACCATATATTCCGTGGTCACTTGAGGTAGTTTGTATTAGTCTTCTTTGATGACATTATTAAATATAGCCACACATGGGAGGAGCATTTACAACATATTGAGGCAGTATTATACATTCTTAAGGAGCAGCAATTCTATGCTAGGCTCTCCAAGCGTGAGTTTGGGGCTCACAGAGATGCTTTACTTGGGCCCCACATCACTGGAGTGGATGGGGTAAGATTCCATGAAGAAAATATCTGTGTTATTAGAGATTGGCCCAAACCAAAGAATGTCACAGAACTTCGGTGGTTTGTAGGCATATGTACCTATTATCGGAAGTTTGTAAAAGGGTTCTCTCAACTAGTAGCACCACTTACAGATCTAACCAAGAAGGGAGCTTTTGGTTGGACACCCACAACGTAGAGAGCTTTTGATAAGCTCAAGGAGGTGATGAGTGGTTCCCAGTATTGGTCCTACCTGATTTTACCCAACCCTTTGTGTTGGAATGTGATGCTTCAGGGGAAGGCATTGGGGTAGTATTGATGCAAGGGAGACACCCCATAGCTTTTGAAAGCCGAACGTTGCTACCACGTGAGATAATATAACCCATATATGATAAGGAGATGCTAGCTATTATGCATGTTTTAGCCAAGTTTCGACAATATTTGGTGGGAAATAGATTCTGAGTGAAGACTGATCATAATAGTCACCGATTCTTTCTTGAGTAGAAGCAGCTTCAAGAGAGGCAACATAAATGGGTGGGTAAGATCCAAGCATATAGAATATGTCAAATGGAAGAGTAATGTAGTGGCATATGCTCTATCTAGGAGGCCAGCAATGCTGTCTTTGATGATCATAGATGCAGATTGGAAGGCTCAATTGTTAGTAGAATACTCCAAAGACCACTTTGCATGTGAGATCCTAGATGGAGTGGTGATTGATGAGAGGTATAGAGTGATGGATGAGGTAATATATTACCGAGATCAGGTCTTCTTTGCTAGATATTCTAAGCTCAAGGAGAATATTTTGGAGGAATCACATGATTCCCCACTTGTAGGGCATAAAGGATTCATCAAGACTTATCGGGGTATTCGGGAGATATTATCATGGAAGGGTCTCAAGGAGGATGTACTCCAACACATCACGGAGTGTGTAGTTTTCCAACAAAATAAAGGAGAACACAACCATCCTGCAGGGTTATTGTAGCCACTCCCTATTCCGGATGGGAAATGGGAGAGTATTTCCATGGACTTCATCACCGGTCTACCTACAGTTTAGGGTAAGGATTGTATCTTTGTAGTTTTTTATCGAATAACAAAGTATTCACATTTATTTTCTATTTCTGCATGGTATACTGCTTCACAGGTAGCTAAGGTTTTCTTTAGGGATGTGTTTAGACT